>NMRB01000053.1:86844-121114 GCA_002633025.1 Notospermus geniculatus
GAACGTGGAAGTGTTCGAAGGTGTTGTGGGCACCCCATGCCATGTTCTCAGTATCTCACTACAATCTGCAGATGGTAGGTAGCTGATTGTGTATGCTGGTCCTGTGGACCCCCTCCCCCAACAGACACTCATTCCATCTGACATGTCTGATCTTCCTCCTTTCAGAATGTGGTTGAAGTTCTTCCGACTTGCAGCTGACGTCCTGGGGTGCTGTCTGCCCTGTCACCGACTTGTGAACAGACCCTTACTGATGGTAAGTGTATGCAGGAGGCCTAGTAACTCCAACATAGTGAGCATGATAGTGAGTCGTTGTCTCAACCTCCTTTCTTTTCTTTCAGAACACGCTTGCCGTTCTCGACGCAACTAAAAGCCGTTCATTTGATTTTGAAACGGTCCTCAGGTGCTGTCTGCCACATCGCCAACTTCTGACCAGAATCTAACTGATGGTAAGTGCCCTTGTTGGCCTTGTTTCAACAGACGACCCATAAAACCTTCTACAGGACGGTCATTCCTTTTACTCTTCTTTTTTCCAGAACTTGGTTACTGTTCACTCCTTTTACTCTTCTTTTTTCCAGAACTTGGTTACTGTTCACTCATTGAATGCCAACGTGGAAGTAAAACTGCTCTCAGATGCTGTCAAGTCGCCATCTGCCGGACAACATCAAGCGTCGGTAAGTAGCATGTGACGTGCTGGTCTTGTGTGGCACTGTAAAAAGCTTCCAACTATTTTACAACATACTATTTTGCTTTCCAGCTTCCCCAGGAAAGGGCGATGGTCGTTCCTTGCTGGTGTGGAGTTGCAGATGTCTGATTTGTCCTCCACGGTGTCGCGCATGGGAACATGGCGCCTCAGTTAGTGACACTGCCGGTTGGTGGCGCTTCTTCGTGACCTGCGAACTGCCGCGAGATGACTTGAGATCCTACCTCGAGATCAGGGCCGCCATTATGGTAGCACGCATCCAGTCAAGGATTCTTACGAGAGGCTACGAAAATCCAAAGGATAACTTTGCTCAGTGTGAAGAGAAACAATTAGTTTAGGTTCTCTATCTGTAGTGTTTGTTTACTAGTAACTTCTCGTGATGAATTCAGTTGATTGTGAAGGAGCCTGATGAAGGCCCCCTGCCCTGGTGTCCGAAATTTCGTAATAAATATGACTTATTTCGAAATTGGATGGATTCAGTTCATATTTGGTGCCTATAGACTTATTCAGCTCAGTGTGTAGAGCTTTCCAAATGGATATCGTGTCGGACCTCTGATCGGAGATTCTGTCATGCCAGTTGACGAAGGAGTTCTCAATATGGCGGATACTCCCGCGGATACTACCTGAAATTCATGCAAATAAAGGATAATCTTCACGTAAGTAGCTTTTATTTTATGAGTAGGGATGTTATTTTGTGGTGGATCGATGTGTGAGTGTTCTGGTAAGGTTTTGTGTAGACCATGATGTCACAATTTCCGGAAGCGGGGCCTCCACAGTCATGACAGTTAATGAGACTGCCGGTTGGCGGCGCTCGATCGCGGCGTGCGAGATGACACGAGATCCTTCGTCACAACGAGATCCCGGGAGATCTTGCGAGATCTCGGCCGCCATGATGATTGAATGTATTAACATACAATCATGGAGGTTCTTAAGAAAATCTTGGAGGATTCCTCCAAGAGAAAATAAACGAGTGTGTTCCACACGTTTTTACCGGTGTGCAGTTACTTTTCATTTTTCTTTGCTTTCGGAAACTCGCGAGATCTCACGAGGTCGGCCATGATGGATCAGTGCTTCGTTGTGAATCGAGTCAGCCGATCCATATTCCATGTTTTGTTCTGTTATTTTTCTTTTTTTTTCTGCTTTTGTGATCTTACCTAGGTGAATAAATTTGGAAAATTTACATCCATGGTTTGGTGGAAACTGAAAGGCTCTTTTATGCATGCATAGATGTGCAAGACAGGTTTTGGAAAATGGCAATAGACCCCTTGCGCTTATCAGCCCAGGGTGTAAACATTAACCTCGCCCTAGGGGGCCTAATGCATTTGTAAAGTTGGCTCCTGTGCTTACCGTCGGCACAATGCACTAGGCCCAAGGTTTGTTGACACCTTCTGGCTGTAATGGCCGACTTGCGCAAGTGGTCTATACAGTTGATTTTCTGACGACGATGTTGGACTTGGATGACCTTATGGTTTTGCGGGTCAGGTTTCTCTTTTATATTTTTGTCTCTTTTGTATTTTCACTTTTCTTTAATTTTTTTAATTAGTTCTTTTAATTTGATATTTGTTTTTGCATTGCAGATGGTGTCCTGACTTTGAAGGCATCTGATGTGACTTGTCTTTAGTGGATGAAAGGATCCTCATGTACTGCTCTGATCGTACTCACTCGTCGGAACGTTTCTTCATCAAGTGATCGGCGCTGCTGTTCGTCTCGTGCACTCGTACTCGTCTGTCGGACAACTCTCCACGTGATCGGTGCTGCTGTTCGTGTCATTCGTTCGTACTCGCATATCGGAACGTTTCTTTATGCTATCGGCTGTTGTCGTACTCTTCAATTGGGGCCTCGTCGATATTGACTCTGATTCGAAACGGTAACCGAAAGTCTGGACACTCACGCTGAAGAGTCTGTTCGTGTTAATAAATGCATAGATAAGTACTCAGATCTTATTGTTTTCTAATCAACAATCGAAAATGGCCAATACCGCTTTAAGACAGCTGTTTAGGCCTTTGGCTACCCTGACCATCCATCCATTACTTCACAAGGATTTTAGTTGTGATTGTTGGAATTTATCTGTAGTCACTTAATACACGTAGATCGTGAGATATTGCCAACAACAAGTAAGCTAAATGCTTACACAAAACATTTGTCATGGACTTCGTAGGCCGAAAAAACATGTTTTGTCTAGAAATCGTCCCTTCTACTGCTTTAATCAGATCCATTGTATAGGAGCATTTACTTTCACTTGTGTATCACGTTCTTTTATGTGGTTTTAATAAATCCTGATAAAAGAACATAAAACGTCTCCTTCTGTGTCGTCCCAGTTGTTGCACTGACGCAGTCCATATCTGGGACACCCTGTAGAGGCTAGAACCATTATCTGGCCTCTACAGGGTGTGGATATAGACTGCGTCAGGCCCCCTAGTCGAATATGGCACTACGATCTACCCATCCAGGGGTAAAAATAAACAGAGCCCCTAGCGGCAGAATATGGAACTACGGATGGCCTACCCGGGGCGAAAAATGAGCCTCGAACAGCGCCCCTAGCGGGCAGTGATGGAACTAAAATCGGGCTGGGAGCCCGCCAGGAACGCTTCAGGGGACCATCCAGCACCTTGACGCAAAAAAGGCGAAAAAAGCATAAAAAGAGTCTCCACCGTGGGATTCGAACCTCTCACTCTCCAGCCCTCTTGCTTGGTGGCCCAGCGCTTATCCACTGAGCCACCGAGGGCTTCACACTGGTATAGGTATCGATGTTCCTCTTATAGTCTCCAAGGTATATTTTTTACTGAAAAATCGCTTAAAATTTCAAAGCCCAAGGTATGGCCAGGCAAGGGGTTGGCTCGGGACTTCTGACTGATCGGATGATCTCGCTTCCGAAAATTTTATATTTGCCGATCTCAGACCCACAATCACCGGCGACTCACTCGTCGCTCGGTCTAACCTTCGAGGAAAAAAATTCCTCCAAGGTCTAACCACAAGGTAACTCACTTCGGCAATTTATCTTTTTGCTCGAAGTTCGATCGGGTTTCTGTCGGCCCGACTTCTTGACGATGGTCCACCTGTCGTCTTGGTATCCAATCTGCATATTTCAATGGCGCGCGTCCAATCGGACGGCGCCATTTGGGGCAGACTGTAATCGCCAAAGATGTTCTTCCTCCATCCTGCTCGAGGAATTATACTTGAATGTGTTCTCCAAGCTATGACAAACGATTAGAGAAAGTCGTGGGTCATGGTGAGAGAGCTCACCACGACCACGGAGGAATTATACTTGAGTATAATTCCTCCAAGCTATGACAAACGATTAGACAAAGACGTGGGTTATTTTTTTAAATTACCACACTCTTTATTATACGTGTATTTTAAAATTAACTTAAACATACACACTCACGACATATGAAAATGTACGGTGCTACGAAAGGACGTATTTTTTTTCGTTTTCCCGACTTCATACATTTTTTTCAGTGTCCCATTTTTTTCTGCAGCAAATTGATTTTTTCTTCATTTTTTTAAAAATGACTACATGTACTTCCGTTTTCCTGACCTTTTACTTCCGTTTTCTCGACATTAGGACAAATTTTACAGCAGTGAGGTCAGGAATGTCGGGAACACGAATAAAACGTCGGAACTGGGAGAAATTAAACTGGCAGAATAATTCCTCCAAGGCGGAAAAACGAAAAGAAACCAAATAATTCGGTGTCCTTTCATAACTCTTGTGTATAATGCACAACTGACATACATACATTTTACAAAGCAGCTGAAGAGCAAGTCCACGGTAAAATTCAGGATGTTTTTTTTACTTGTTCGTTGCCGTCTCTGCAACTCATGGCACCAAAGGACCGTTATGTACCCTGCATCATGAGATCTGTGTGATGTCACGTCCGTGACGCAACTAATTAGCAAAGAGTGCACTAATTATGAATCACAATGATGTTTANTTTAACTGAACCATATGTCCATCGCCGTCTAATAGGCCTAGGCTACACATCACATGGGCATAGCAACTAGGCCTAGTCTTTTGGGTCTAGCAAATCACGCGTCTGTGAATATCGTGGCACGTTGCCAATCGTCATAAGCGCAATGAAGCCAACTGTACAGACTCACTGTACTTCTAATACATAGTATCTCGATATGCATTAGCGTAGCGAATCGAGCCAGGCGCACCAGAACTCAAGGAAGACACACATTCTCGCATTGTTTGCGTCAAATATACCACAATGTAAACGATGAAACTTTCGAGAAATTGAGAATAAATATTCATGAAATGATTTAAAAAGTGTTTACCTTCATCGCGGCTTTGGTCGATGTGTTTTTACGTTTTGTATTCGAGTCATTAACGCCAGGTTTAGTGGTCGCCATGTTCGCGGAATGACGTGTGAGTTCATGCAGTGACGTGTGAGGGAGCCACAAATGGCGGGAAATTGCGGTGGTTTCGCGCTCAACTGCGGATGCTGTTAAAAAACTCTCGGGCCGTGAGTGCGATCCACCGACTGAACATGCTGAACAGCCTTAAATCTGTAAAATCGACCGTGGAATTCTGGCACTTGGCGCAAATTTCCCAATGTTGCTAGCACAGGGCGCCCCTCTTTTCCCAAATCCGATCCTGGGCGGATCCGCCTCATTATGATGGTATCCTCACTGACTTTGAAGTTACATGTAGGCCTAATGATCAATGGCAATATGAGAGATGGGAAATAACAGTCTCAAAGACTCAAGCCTGGCATTCTATGTGGGAGCGAACTGCTGGGGCCGAAAAACGCATAGGCCTACTGAGGACGGACAGGACAAATATGAGTGAACAGTTCATTATAGTAAAACTATGAACTTCACTGTTAATATTTGTCCGCAGTTCGTGGTTCAACCACAGGGACGGATCCAGGATTTCGGGAAAGAGGGGGCGCACCGTGCTAGATACATTGAAATCTCCCGGTGAAATCTGCGGTCAATTTCAATGATTTGCTTCAAATTTCATAATTTCACGGTCAATTTTAAAGATTTGTCGGCCAAAAGGGGGGGGGGCGTGCGCCGGGTGCGCCCCTCCCCCCCCCCATTGGATCCGCGCCTGAACCATAAAGTTCGTGGTTCATTTTTTCTGGAACGCTGGGACTATCGGGTGTTGTGTTCTAGGGCCGCAGCCGTGGGCCAGCAACGCCCGTCCGGATAAAGCTGCTTTTCCACGAGGCGTTTGCGGGCGCGGGTGCGAGTGAAACAGCTACCGGTAATGGGAAATACCATGAATATATAAGTGTTATATATTCATGGAAATACGTTGACTGTTTCACTCCCACCCGCGCCCGCCTCCCATTCCGCGCCCGCAAACGCCTCGTGGAAAAGCAGCTTTAGGCGGGAAAAATGACAGGAAACTTGACTTTATTGTTGAGAGAAAAGGTTCCCGAAATTTCAAAATACCATCTTTGGTCATATTCCTACACGGACGGACACTGAAACGAATTTAGTGAACTTCTATTCTATGGGTCTGTACGAGGTTGCGGTTTGGACGCATTATCCGGGAGTTGACTGAGAAGTTAAGATTAATGAAAGGACTCGCCATCCCTCGAAAAATAAGCTTATAAAATCGATAGGCCTACGATTGTTAGGAAGGATATCTCACAATAGAACCCGTGGCCCCTCGAAAAAACATCCTACTGATAGACCTATAGCGTTTTCTTTCAAGAATTTTTTAGGGGTCGCAAACGCTCGTGAGTGGGTGGCGTGATGCCCTTTCCTGAACAATTTTTGAAGTCCTGGTGTGTGATGCCATCTATCACACGGTGCAATTATAGGCCTATCGCAAAAATCCGCGTAGCACCCCTCACTAAATCAGTCACATGGTCGCTCACTTCGACACCGCCGGCATACAAACGTTTGTGCGCGGTGATTGAGTGCAAACCAACGAAGGCGCGAACTGCATCACTATGGGCGACCGACCGAACACAGCATGGCGGGAGCTGCGGTTGCGGCGGCACGTGGCAGCGGTCGTCGTCATGAATATCGTCGTCCTTGTCATTGTCTGCGGTCCATTATCATGACAAAGCGTCGCCGGTGGTTTATTCCGGATTCAGGAAATACCGGTACAGGATTCAACGCGCGTCCCCACATAAAATTCGGCTTTACAGATTCTTGTGTCTCTGACGGCAGTTGGTGCAAAGCTGCGAATCAGTGCGATCAGCTGACGAGCACGATCGAGCATCGACGCGAGTGGGCGTGGCTGTGGGATTTTTTAATGCACGAATGGTCTCATCTGGGTCGGTCACCTCAGTCATCAGAAATTATCCCTCCGCACTTCTTATCAAATGGTAAATCTGTCGGGTTAGAGCTGGGACTGCCCTTTCCCCATCCCCGTCTTTGGTCATCGTAGTCTATACTCAGTGCAATTTTCAAGGAAGCGGCCTCTTTAAAGAGTGCCTGAACCTTTTTTGATCAAATGTGATGGCAACATGATAGCTCGGTCCGTCGGCCGATGAGCGTCTGCTGTTCGCCTTGGCCAACACCGGATTTGCCAGGCGCAGTCTTTCAGTTACACTCCCTCCGCAGTTTCAAACCGCTACCCAGTTATCCGCGTTATGGCCAAATAAACACTGGGGACGAGTGTATCTTTCAGTGGAAGAAATCTTTGAAAGCGGTTGAATGGTTGTCTCGTACCTCCACTATAGCCGTGACCATTCAATATCAATCGTGGGTACTAATCAACTGACAGCCACCCGAGGTGTGACAGGAATCAACGTCCTAGGAATGCAAGTCTGCCAAACAATAGCCCGCTATTGTAAGG
Organism: Notospermus geniculatus; assembly: GCA_002633025.1. NCBI lineage: Eukaryota > Metazoa > Nemertea > Pilidiophora > Heteronemertea > Lineidae > Notospermus > Notospermus geniculatus. Next base: position 94,308 of record NMRB01000053.1, read on the forward strand.
TTACGGTATATTCGAATAGTCATGGTCTCCATAGCCTTATATTCTAATCCCTCACTAAACAATGTGACCGGACTTTGATTCCAGGGCGACTTTGATTCCTGTCACACTTTTATTGTCACGTTTTCTCGAATGAATCCGATGTACTACATACATTTTGTAATGGTTTTTTGTTGTTTGTGTTGCTGCCGCTAGGTGGCTCCCCCTACGTCGGTAGTCAAAATACCAGCAAGAGATCATATACCGTGCTCCTTTAAAGAGGTGAACAGAACGTAACAATGCTCATGGATAATAATGATGACAATGACGATGACACCCTACAGCTGTGTCAACTGGGAGACCCACATCCTCCTACTTCAAAGCTTAACTCACAATAGTTAAATAACTGATGGACAATAAGAATACATGTACATGTATTTTACTCATTTTATTCAATATAAATAAAGGTATTATCATTTGTATTGCATCAAAGCAGGTGTCCTAATGAACAGAACCCATCACAGGATAAGAGCAGAGAACGATGTCACTTTATCAATAACTACCGGTAACACAAATTCAGAGAGTAGTAGGCCTACCTGAGGCTTCCATTACGTAGAAGTATACGGTATACGAAAACGCCGGTAAACAATGGCTTCACAGTCCTGAATCCGTTTAAAACCTTTGTTAACCAACCGGCATTTTCGTATACCGTATACTTCTATGTAACGGATGCCTTATGCAACACATTTGGATTATTTAGAGAACATTTTTAATCATGTGGTCAAATATCTTCCAATGACATGTGGCAAGTACTGCAACTTTGTTAAGGCAGATGATGTCAATGGGAGAGACATTTTACAGGCAATACCCCGGTATTTGAGTGGCTTCCCATAGTATGAACAGTGTGATGGCTTGGGCAGCAGTCCCAAGGTAGTGCTAATCATAAGTTGGGTTGAAACTTTCACGCATAGAACAGCAATGAAGGTACAGCAGATATGACGTCAAGCAAACAGATGAATGTCACTTGAAGCTGGCAGCACAACGGATATCATAGTGCGATCATCTCTTTCAGCTATGTCTTTGAGTTAAAACCTATACATGCTACTTCATGATTTCCAATCTCACAGACTGTGCTGCCAGCTATGCATGTCAGTGAGATGATCTCCAAACATGAATGTGTATCAGTGCTGTCAGCTCTATACATTACTAGTTTTAAACAAAGCCACTTAGTATAGACCTTTCCAACAAAGATGGTGGTCTAACAGTTCCCACCATATGAGCTGATGTCAGAAGCTTTAATACCATTCAATGGCCACTGGCACGGACAGCTGGTCAAGCGGGCCATGGGCACAAAAGTTTAGATACAACAACTGTCTGAGAGGATGTGTTTGGAAGTGTTATCATACTTGGACAAAGAATAGCCACGACGTCATGTGGGAGAACTAGTAGGCCACCATCTTTGTTGGAAAGGTCTATTCCATCATAAGGAGATATAGACTTGACTTGTACCTTGTACTGGATTGAATGAACAAAGCACAGTGTGAAGTACAATACAACTGAATTGACTCTGTCACCTAACTGGACCATTGTATATGAACAATGAACACTAAGATGAGCTGGAAACGGCCAACTTCTTGAGATGGTCCATGAACACTTGGAGGCTGACGTCATCCGTCAACACGGGGGTTGCACCATCCTGGAAAGATAAAGTAATCAGTGGATTTATTTAATTACCTTCTCATAGTGATCAAGTCAAAGACTCAAGAGCTCAGCAGTGCACATACTAGTAGTACACCCCAGCACAATACATGTATCTGAGAGCTGCCAATGCCTCATTTCTGACTTGTCTGTGGGGCTGACACTGCTAGAGGAATAACTGGTCATTGATGACGGTTTCTTTACATGTTGAGTGTTTCTGACACCATGAGGACAAATTGACAAGGCTGCATCATTTTACAAAGTCTTGAGGTCAAGCTCCTCAGGCTGGTTGGTCTATTTAAATTCCATTGTTGCAAAACGCTCATTCATTTCATCTTTGTGACATCTCTTTCAGTTAAAGCCTGAACCACGAGTCCACGGTGGTCATAAAAATGTCCCTTGGAGGAGCAAAACAACTGACGACACTTAATATCGGCTTGCCGTGTACAATTTATCCCTTTCAGTTTTCTCCAACCCCCCCCTTTGGCTATCAACAAACAAAATAGTACAGAATTTGAAGTCACTAGGAAATAGTGGACAATATAAACACCACATCAACCAGAGAAAATAAGAATGTAGAGGCGTACCACATCAACCAGAAGCAAAACCCGAGGAGACAACACAGCACGCAATAAACTCTACCCACAAAACCTGTTTCAGTATGGCAGTACTATACTATTACCCCTCACATCGATAATAAGCAAGAAGTCAATCTCCAGAATTCACGAATTTTCGACCCCAACCGGGGTCTTTTTCAAGTGGAACTTTACAATCTGAAACTCTAGAAATGAAATGGTCCATGGACCATGTGCTCACCCGTTGACATAGTGATGACAGAGAGAGGATGAGCGAACATCTGGGGCAAGTCATTCCCAAGTTGCAGGACTTGTTTTTGGCCACCTGGAGGCCAAGCTAAGAATCGATTCGGACCGAAACTTGGTTAGGGTTAATGTCCCAGAAGAACAGATGACCTGCATGTTCAAGTGTAGGCCTAGGCCTAGGCTAGGCATTTGAACTGCATTGCCATCAAATGACCGGTACCACTATTTGGGGGGGGGGGCGTAGGCCTGGATTGGGCCCATCAAAGTCTGTGACTGATCATGATTGTAACGTTAGGCCTAGGCCTATGAGTTGATGACCTAGGCCTACTAACATTAGGGCCTAGGCCAAGAAGGTGTCAATAACCCAAAGCCTAGGGCTAGTCCTACCTGTCCAAACAAAGGAAATCCATCATCATCAGATCCCCCTGACACAGCAATCAGCACAGGCCTCAGAGGCCTAACAACAGTCACACAACCAGTGAACATGGTGAACACTGCTAGAACAGAATGTCATTGCTGACATGCTGAGGCCTACCTGTTACCATGGTCACTGTACTGACTGACCCCACCTTGGTCTCTGTGTGTCTGTGGTTCATTGACTAGTCAATAGATGGCTCCATTTGAATTGAAATGGACAAAAAGTGCAATAACTAACTTATTATTCGACGGATCATCACCAAATTTTTATTGTAGGTACATCTAATGCAGATGCATGATATATCATACGGGTTTTCAAGTTGAACGACATTTATCAGTCACACAAGTCAAAGTTGCATTTTCCAAAATGGCTGCCTGGCAGCGGTCTGTGAAGTCCGATCACGCTGAAATTTGCTGTACACATGAAGGCTACAAAGATACATACTTGTTCAAGTTCAGAACATTCTAGCCCCAATAGTTATTGAGCTATGGTCCAATGCTCAATTTCCAAGATAGCCACCTGGTGGCCGTACTTGAAGTCCGATCGGACCGAAATCCGCCACAGACATACAGGGTACCTAGATACATCATCACACCCAATTTGAACAATCCAGGACAAATAGCCACGAAACGTGCCACCCGACAATGAAATTTCGAACTTTGACCTCTGTGACCTTGAAAATTAGGTCAAATCAAAAACCCGGGTGATATGTCGTGTATCCTCATAAGATGTACCCACCATAAAAATTTGGTGATGATCCGATCAACGGTTAAGGCGAAACTGCACTTTAAAGGTTTTCGGTTTATCCCCCCTGGTGGCCAAGCCAGGAATCAGATCGGACCGAAATTGGGTGTCATAGGTCATTTGACCTAGGGGTATATGTGTACCAAGTTTCAGATCAATAGCCCCAGCGGTTACAAAACGTGCCCTGCTAACGGACGACGACAGACGACGACGGACGACGACGGACGCCACGTGATGGCTATAGCTCACGAGTGAGCTAAAAAGTTTCTAGAGTTTCAGATTGTAAAGTTCTACTTGAAAAAGACCCCGGTTGGGGTCGAAAATTCGTGAATTCTGGAGATTGACTTCTTGCTTATTATCATTTTGTGTGTCAATTTTGTGCTATTCTGTATCTTGGATTACCCCTCACATAGTACAATCAATAGGTCTATATTGTAAAATCATGTTGTTCATTCTTCTGTTTATATATTCTCACATATCCAGTGTGGATAATTATAATTGTGAATGATTGTTGAACGACCCGTGCTTTAACAGTCCACATATCAAAAGGAGATACACTTGAATCTACAACAACCACCTCCAGATAAAAAGCATAAAAAATTTCATTCACTGCCCGCCACACCTAACAAGTACATGTGCCATGTTGAAATGAAACTGACCAACTGACAGTATGCTCACAGTTCACCATGTTTTAATATGACATGAAGTTGATTTGCCTGATAAATTTTCATTTCGAAATTGAAAACTGAATTTATCAAAAAAGCAAAACCGTACAGCTATAGTTTCTATTGTGGAATCTTCCACTGGTACATGTATATGTAGCAAGGTAGGAGGCAATGAAATGGAGAAGAAATCACCAAAGAGAAAGAGAAAGCAGTGAATACAACAATAGTGATACTAACGGCTTCAGTAGGCTGGAAGAACACAAACAAGTGAAATGAATGAATTAAGAAAAGTGTGTCGCACTTTCTGTTCTCACAGTGCAAAACCCATATCCTTATTGCTGGTCTTCATGTAGGATTATGCTACATGGCGGTCCAATACAAGATCAGTTATTCTGAAGGGAAGTTCAGCCAGCAGGTTTCTGCCCCCGTACAGCTTTGAACAGGTCTCAACAGAACTTGACTGGCAAACACGGTCATATTCAACGGATTGTGCAAGGTAAATGCTTTCTCCGGGTAAAGATAAGGTGAAAATGGGTCCAAAGCACACAAAAAAGCAACACGATAAAAAACATGGGTTTGACTGAAAATGGTGAAATGCATGCTACGTCAATACAACAATGAATGCACATCGTTTGCTTTGAGACATCAAAGACTACCTTATCCTGATTGAATTTGCAATGAAATTTTGAAAAACAATGGTTGAGATAGGTAAGTTTACAACAGATTCATAGCAGATAGTCACCTTCTATGAATAGAACTGTGACAATAAACAGAAAATCGCCTTGACTTTACAAACCCAAGGCCAGGCTAAAATAATTCCTTGTGCAGGGCCAGAGAAAAAACACTGGTGATATTATAAGAAGGAACAATTTATTGGAAGGGTGTATAAACAGTGTCAGCTGTAAAGGAATATGCATGCTTACCTGTCCCCAGGAATACATATTGTTGTGTGTCTGTGAAGGATTGACCTTAGACAGCAGGAAACGTGCCTGGAATTGAGACAAACGGAGCTTAGAATGTAACTCAGCTTGAACAGAAAACTTGTCTCTCACATTCTAATTATGACTGGGTACCGAATTCAACATAATTCATAATGCATTTATCAGTTCCATATAGCAACAAAAATCATTCTATTTTCCGAAAGATTTTTTAGACGTATTTTCTGAACTTACCTGTGAACCTCCCGCCTCTGTATCTATGTACCGTGGCATTGGGAACCGCATCTGTAGGATTTCTTGCGCATCATCAACTGGTGCTTCAAGAAGCTGTTTGAAATTCTCATATTCAGGTTGATTATGGAACCCATCTCGCCGCCATTGGGCTATGGTCTGCAAAAAATACCAATAAGTAATTTATTCATATGACCACAAAACATTCTAAATGAATGCGAGGAGTTTTCTGTTTCAATGGCATTTTAGATACAACTCCTTACCTCACCGTGATAAATAACAATATGAAAGAATGTGTCCATAAGCAGGATCCTGTCTGGCTGGATGCTTCCCGTGTCCAGGAGGACAGGCTCTGGTGGACCATGGAAGGAATATGAATACAATATGGGTTGTATCATAATCAGAGACTGGCTGAGATCTTCTATGTTCAGCATGTGTCTGAAAGGGTAACAGAGATGGCTGAACTATAACTAGCAGTGCCAGTATTCTGCAACTGCTAACTATATGATGCAGAACTGCAGAGATCGCATTTGATCTTTTGTCATCAGGGCACCAATCCATACAACTTACCTATAATATGATGTCTCATCTGGACTGTTATTAAACACTTGTAAGAACTGTGATCTCCTCAGATGGAACATAAACTGCGGGTATAGTGAAAACTGCTCAGTGAACCTGAACGAGTTGGGATCATCTTTGTTATAGTCCCCAAATTTCTGGCACTGAAAAAAGAAAACCAAGTTCATTAATGCAACAACTCAAATGCTGGAATGAGAATCAATAGGGAAGGGGACCTACACTCAGTCTTTTCCAAAGGTGAAAACTGCACAGATATTTGAGGGTTTTTTCATGCTATTAAGTTTAATTCTTTTGAAAAGTACGAAGTGAAATGCATGGCAATACAGAATATTCACCAATCTAATAAGCATCCTATCCAACCATCGTAGGACATCTTGGGCATCATCGTTTTCAGCTCGATACATGGCCATCCTCGCCTGTAAGACTGCAGCCGCCTCCTGGTCAAACCCTGCTGATACATGTTGTATATTGATAGATGCATCCACCCAGCTGCAATAAATGAGAAACAGAAAATGTTAACTTTGTTATCACACAAACTTCTGTGCACTTCTGTAAAATTGGGTGACATTCCAACAAAATAAACTATGTACATGTATCGATATGTCAGTTCTGATCATCTAACTCGGACTAACCGAAAATGCGGGAGCACAACTGCCACTAAATATAAAACCAATTGGGAGAAACATATCAGCCACATTTCTGAATCCTTACCTTCGTGCTACTGTGGTGACCCGAACCCTCTTCTGTCCACTGGAGTGCTGATACTGCGTCACAAACTGGATATACCCTCGCCCGCCCTGTGGTATGGGAGCGTTGTGTTGATTCACAACTTCAAAGAACAAGGCAAATGTTGTGTTTGGATATAACCCACATGTTTTCCACATATTAGTGCCACATATTCCAATCTCGGTGTCAGAGACGTACTGGTTTTTCTGGTTCATGGAGATGCAGGAACCTATACAGCCTGAAACTTTCAATTCTCTTGATGTCTGAAAAAACAAGATGACAGTACGTGTATAAATGATACAGATTTTGTATTCATCCTTGTTCAACACTTTCAACCTATTCAGCAAAAATACAATTAAGTTTGTCTATGCATTCGTCTGATGAACTGTATGTACCTTGACTTCCAGACTGCCCTCAAATGCCATCTTGAACTCTCCCTTCACGTCCTTTGCAAATACCCTCTGGAATGTTTGCTTGAAGAGTGAAGTGTTGAATGAATCGGCCATCACCATGTGTCCTCTGAAATCAGATTAGAAATGTTATGAAACTTTCACAGAAAGGAGTAGGAAAGTAAGAAATCTGTTGGTTTTTCACGAACTCTAGACAAATTAGGCCGCAGGGGCTGTAGACAAATTAGGCCGCAGGGGCTGTAAAATTAAGATGCAGGGACTGTAGGAAAGACATACCACCTGTGTAGTTAGAAGTGTATTTCATCTCATGAAGTCCAGTCTGATCCAGAGCACAGGAGTAAAGGTCAATGATGTGTCCATTTGTAGCCGAGCGGTTTGCCAACTGTTCGTAGAACTTCATCCCTTTCTTCATATACTTGACATTATCCTTCTCAATGTCGTGGTGCGATCTGATCGGGTGTTTCAGTTCATCACCGACAACCATCCCAGGACCCTGTGTGCATGGTCCACCGATGAACATCATGATGCGAGCACCTGTGTTTGGGTAACAGCACTGAAAGACAAGTACTGTATATTCAGTACCAACATACGAATGCATATGAATCTGATGAAGGGAGACACAATTCAAATTATGCCCCTAGAAAGGTTATGATTAACTCATCCATGGCATGTATTAAGGGTGTTATTGTCTTTCCTTATCTCTGAAGCATCTGAGTGCAGATTATCATGATTACCTCAAGCAGGCCAACTGCAATTGACATGGCTGTACCAACTGATCTAAGTGGTCTTTTGCCTTGTGGGACAGGCCAGGGGTCACCTTGAAGTTCACCAAGAATGTCTGTCAAAGCCATATCACACTTGTGGACAGGTTGAAGGAACCTAAAATAAGAAGTAGATAACATATAAAACCATCATCAGCTCATGGATTACGACAGCTTTGGAGCAGGATTTGCCAGAGGACAGTAGAATTAAAATCCAATATCACCCTCCTTCTCACAAGACGAAGAGATTAATATTGAACCTATTAAGCAGGCCTTGCCATTTGACAGGCGCGATTTTGCATGCACCTAGCAAACAATAGAAATTCTATTGTTTGCAAGGTGCATGCAAAATCGCGCCCGTCAAACGGCAAGGCCTGATTAAGAGAAATTGCACCAGATATATCACTCCATGAATCCTCAGAACTAAGTGATAATAGTAATACAGTAACTGGACTCAGTTCCTACCTGTTAGAAGGCAACTGCTGATGCTGACCCTGGCCCTGGGGATGCTGACCAGGCCTTGGCGCAACTGGAGCAGCTCCTCTCCCTATACCCAACATTTCTCTGATCTGCTTCGCAGTAAGATCCTTGGTGCCTCTGAACACATAACTCTTAGAACACCCCTCGCATCCCAGTTCATGCACCTGGACCATTTTACCATAAGTGATGAGACCAATCAGGGCATTTGGGGGCAGGAGACTGAGGGACATCTGCAGAGACTCCTTGACAGCCTGCAAGTCTTCTTCATCCATACAAGTGTCCAGGACAATCAGGAATACTGGTGGGTGACAGATAGCACGCTGAAATTAACAGGATTTATAACTGATATAATAGAGCGATGCCTTTTCCAAGGTGACTATGGAACCGCTGCATTTCAATCACATAACCAACATCAATAAGATTTCATGAAAATTATCCCAGAACAGAATCTTGGTTTTAGACTGAATACTTACTGTAAGTGTGTATTCAATGGTTGAGAACTGTGGGATAATTTCTGCAGGCTGGTGAGCCTCAGAAATTGCAGCATATTGTGGAGGAAACTGAAAAGTTGAAATAGAATCAATTATCAGTCAAATTCAACAAGCGCAGAGCATGTCATTTGTGAAAGAAATCACACAAATTTCATTCGTGCCAGTGACCCAATCCCTCTTCATTTAGAATAGCAATTTGGACTCAGTTAAACATAATATACCTCGGCGTATACTTACTGGATTCCTGTTGAAGCAGAAATTACAAGTCCAGGTCTTTGATCGGTAGTCAATTTGGCTGAAATAAAGGTCAAGAGTCATCAATAAACAAGGAAAAAAGAGAGGCTGCAGACACATTATCGGGTACAGTAACAGCTCCTTTCGAAAGGAAATACATCTTGACACGAAGAAGCAAGCTAGAAGCTGTGGTGATTCGCTTGTCAATACGAGACTGAGAGAACAAAATCTTCCTTCAGCAAGACTTAAAGGAGCTCGACGTCCAAGTTGTAAACACTCACTCACTGGTTCACTATCCACGCGACGCCTGCGGTGCTGCCACCTATTGTCGGTGATATGTACTGACGTGAATATCGTGAGTGAGTTGCATTGGACTGGGCACCAGTCTAACGATCACTGGTGCTGCCACCTTCACGAAGGAATAAAACTAGTTTGCTGGCCACTGTTTGTAAACAAACCAGTTTGTTTACAACTTGGACGTCCAGCTCCTTTAAGAGTTAGACTCAACAAATTCAAACTACATCCTGGTTTTCAGAAATACTTACCTGTAAGGATTTAAAACTGCTCTGCAATTTTGTTTCTGGCACAGGACTGGGTCATACTGGATTGGTGGTAGTTCAGGCTTCTCCTTTAGGGGGGTAAAGAGACATCCCAATGGTACCACCATCCTGGTTGCTTCCAGACGACTTGAAGGCCATACATTCCAACTGAAACGCACGCCATCACGATCTTCATTTTGTTGTATGAAATCTTGGTAGGTTTGTGTTGCCATATTGACAAATGGCCTGAAATTGAAACAATAAAATCATTCAATGCCTTTATTTAATTTCTTTTAACCAATACTACTGGGGCATCTTATTATTGGAACACGATGTTACACGTGTGTGTGTGTGCGACGATGCGATCCATCGTCATCGATCCAATCCATTCCATATGATGATGATGATGATGACGTTTCGCATTTTTCTGTAGAGTAGAGTAGAGACTGTGCCTGTTGTTGTGACGTGTGGTGCACTCACTCATCATCAGTGAATTTAGGCGCCAGGCCTATCAAAGATTATACACCACACCAGTGGTCAACTGGATTATCCAACCAGAACCAGGAATTATACAGAAGTGTAGCGTAATATGTGTGATAGTGTATGCAGGCCTGTGACGTAATACGTATGTGCACAAATGTACAGGTACCGTAGTGCAGTGCAGAAGTCATGGAAGTAGGCTAGTGGCATAGGCCTAGTGCAGTGCAGTGCAGTGTGTGTGCACTCCAGTGACAACTGGTCCTTTTTGAAGCCATTTCACGCCATCGATTCACGAAAAATGACTGCATAGAACAACTAGTCAAGTAAAACATGTAAAATGGTATGAATACTTACTGTAAAAGTGTTTTGGTTGATCAATTAAACGGATAAGTTGTGAAAAAGCGACAAAAATTGCTGGAAGTGACAACTCAGCTTCCACGAAACAAAATGCCACGTATTGTCGGTGTAGCAACAATAATCAGAAGTCACAAAATATTTCAGAAAAGAGTATCTAAAACTGTTGATTTCAAGAAAAATTGATGATTGTTTAGAAATCAAAAATAAAAATATAAGAAGAAAAATCTGTTGCAAAACAATGGATTCATTTTTTATTGTATTTGGAGATAATTTCTTTTCAGTAAATCTTGGCAACATTATTTTCTGTACAAATGCACGTGCGTTGCACATGTTTTATACAGTGTATCTGTATAGTACAGTGTTCTGCTTCTGTTCTGTCGATTGAACATTTATTTCACCACAAAACACAAGTCAAACACAAAAATGGTGTTACAGAGAGTTGTGTAGGTGACCATTTGAATTGATGGCTGATGTGTAGAATCCCCTGTCATTTGATCCATTGAACCATGAAACGGATTCAGTATCATGGTAGCCTATGTACATGATGTACAGTCCCCACTCTACATGCTCAATGCATTTGTGAAATGAGGCATCTCAAAAGAAAATGTACAGTGGGTAGTGAAAATGTGTATGCGGGTGCGGTGGGTGGTCGGCCTACATCATTGATTGAAAAGACATGATGGTTAGGCCTATGGTTACCTAAGGTTAGTGACACGGGGGATTGTAGGGGCCTAGGCTAGATAAAGACGTCTTCGTCTACATTTGAGTCTTCCAAATTATTGATGGATGAATCAGTGACAAATGCCTCTTCGCTCTTAGGCCTACATAATACAGGTACCGGGTATGAAAAAAAGTATTGCAGTTACACTAACGAGGTGTCCACGTTGTTTTCAATTCATCAGATGGGAATGCAGAGGGCAGGCGAGTCGCTGCACTAACTGTTCACATTGCTTTGGTTTACTCTCCTGTGTTTGTGTTGCAGCAAGCCGAAAAATCAGCGTGTAAAAAGGGCTCTTGAAAAGCGGGAACCAAAAGTCACAGAGAATACCAAGACAGCAATGTTTATACGTGGAGGTCGCACAAGTGAATTGATAACACAGTCTTTAAAGGAATTGGTGAGGACTAGGCCTAATTGTTTTCAAGGCTTAGGCATCTTCAACTCCCCATTCCTTGGATGGATTGTTTGTTCCAGTACCTTAATATAATGCAGACCAGATGTGTCATTGTTGATAGAAATCATGTCTTTTTAATGTCAATTATACCAGTACATACTCTTCAGAGGATCTTCTCTTATTTCAGTACACATGTTGAAAAAACCAAATGCAGTTTTCTTCAAGAAGTAAGTAAGCCTTTAGTTAGATGGTGTTGAGGAATTTGTACTGTCTTGCAGTTAGGCGTTGCCCAGTCTGATGGATGTACATTTCAAGGAGAAAATCCTGCTTATTCTTGGGGGATTATCATGGTTGTATTATCTACTTTTACAGGAAAAATATTTTGCGGCCCTTTGAAGATCAAACTTCTATTGTAAGTACTGAACATGTTTTTAAGGAGTGTTTTTCTCCTTAATGGTGTGACATTACAGAGAGAATGACCATTTATTTGAATTTAACAAGTCATAAAAATGTACCAGTGTCATAATACTAATACTGTTGTGGTATATACATGTATGTACCGGTTTCTCCAATCATTCATGCATGTTTCTATTCTGTTTCCTTCCAGGAATTTTTCTCGAATAAAGGGGATAGTTCTTTGTTCATGTTTGGCAGTCACTCAAAGAAGAGACCCCACAATTTAGTCATAGGTAGGTGAGGTAGAATTGATAACGAATAAAGGTGAATGAAGCTGTCATATCTTGGTTCCATAAAGTATCTTGGTTCCATAAAGTTTCATTATCTATTTGTAGTTTTCAAGTTTTGATTCATTTTGCTATACCCCGGTATTGCTTGCTTTTAGGTCGTTTATTTGACTTCCACATCTTAGACATGGTTGAACTTGGTGTGTCTTCCTTCCAATCATTAGAAAAATTTGAGGTAAGCAGCCACTTTCAGCCTATTCATCTAACTGCTGTCTGAGCAGCTCTTTTAAGTTTAGCAGACTTGTCAGCCATGCCCAGGAGCTTACATATCTTTTTCTCATCTTGTGTTTCAGGGGCATAAAATTCCATTAGGTACTAAACCATGCTTGTTGTTTACTGGAGAACCATTTGAAACAGATCATGAATACAAGAGATTGAAGAATTTATTCATAGGTTAGTATTCCCTTCTGTTTGATGTGTAGCTGTAGTTGAACATCCTTGGAAGGCTTTGATAAAAGTGGAGATATCAGGAAGTTCTGGTAAAGCACTTCAAAATACTATCTTTTCAGATTTCTTCCGTGGCCCAGTTGTGGAAAACATCCGATTGTCAGGTTTAGAACATGTCATGATGTTTACAGCCACTGAGGGTAAAGTGTTCATAAGGAGTTACAAGTAAGCAGGTTCTACCAAATATTGCTCGACTTATTTCATAAGGAGCAGGGAAAGTGCGGATAGCATGTGTTACTTCCCAGGACAGATCTTTGGAACAGCTGACAGAGTAGCAGTTTGAACATATGTATTTGTACTCCTCTACTCTACTGCAGTGGTCTCTTGGTTTTGTTTCGAGTATTGCTTGATCCTTTTGCAGGGTTTTATTCAAGAAATCTGGTTGTAAAACACCAAGAGTAGAGCTTGAAGAGATTGGTCCTGCATTTGACTTGACCGTGAGAAGAACGAAGCTGGCTTCAGATGATCTGTATAAGAAATCTAGAAAAGTACCAAAAGTAACAAAGGTTGGTTCTCGTGATTTAATCCTAAATGGCTGAAGTGATATAACTGTGCATCGTCAGAAGGCACTTCTTGGACATGTGCATTTTGATCATTAATAAGAGAATATTCTTGATTTTGAAGTGTTGGACATGGCCTCAATTTCCTCAAAAACAATGAACATACATGACGCGTACATGTATCTGTGTTTGCATCGCCTCTTTGAATTTATGTCCATTTCAGCCAAAGAAAAAGAAGAATGTTTCACGTGATGTATTTGGTACCCAGCATGGCCGTATTCACATGCAAACACAGGACTTCCAGAAACTACAAACGAGAAAGATGAAGGGATTGAAACGGAAAGCAAATGACGCGGGAGAAACGCCTGAGAAGAAAGCAAAGAATATAGAAGCAGAGTCTTCATAGGATATGTGGAAAACAAGATCAGATGGAGAATGGTTCATGACTTGAATGGAAAGCTGGATGGAGACCTTTCGGTGGACATTTCTTGAGGGTGTAAACATGAAGCTGCATTTTTCAGCTTGATTATTGTTTGATGCATTTCAATAAATATTTGTACAGATTTGAGATCTTTGTTAGTGTTATTTGTTAGGGGTGCAGCTCTTACCAAGCAGAATGTTTGCGTACCTTGCAGTCGGTTTTGTACCGAGTGTCTCCTGCCAGATTCCAGTCCTGAATGTGACCAGCCAATATCACATGGCATTCAAATTTAGTGGTTGGAGGGAAATAGTCGCAGTTGAAGATGATGGAGGCTTGAATATGTGGAAGGTATGCCAAGTTAGCATTAGCTTCGTTGCAGTCTGCAACTTTTTCATAAAAAAGAAAATGCAGAACTTGTGATTTTCATCGTTTAATTCTTTCATCATGTAATTATAACGGCAACCATACATAACATTGATCAATTAGTGTGCTTCCATACATGTACATGTATTCCCTTTAACCAATCTGTCATTCTTCTTGGCAGTGTTATACAACTTGAACACTGAATACCAACAAAGTGCGATTTTACTCAGAAACTAGAAGAAAAAAAAAGATAAAACCCCATTGCCAGCACCATAGTTAAAAGAAGAGTTTCAAAAGTAAAAGTAAAAACGCTATTGAAACAAAATCATCGTGGTCCAAGACGGTCATCTAGCTGCTGTCTTCTGTACTCCCAGACAAGGAATGCTCCACTGACAACCATCTAGCTGTTGTCTTCTGTACTCCCAGACATGGAATGTTCCACTGACAAATATCTAGCTGTTGTCTTCTGTACTAGACAAGGAATGCTCCACTGACAGCCACCTACAATACATGTACAGCTGCCCTCTGTACTCCCAGATAAGGATTGCTCCACTGACAGCCACCTAACTGCAACCGTCTGTACTCCCATACAAGGAATGCTCCATTGACAACCATCTCGAAACACTGCTCCACTGACAACCATCTCGAAACACTAACTGCTCGACTTCAGAAGCTGTTGCCTTCTGTACTCCCATACGAGGAGTGCTCCACTGACATGTACATTCAGTGACCGCACAACACCCTGCTGTGGTATCTCCACACAGACGTCGAGGTGCTGGATGAGCTCTACTGGAATGCCACCTTTTTCATTCCTGAAATACATGAAAAGCAGAAAATCTCGGTAAAGGAGTTGACCTTTCTGTTCACTCTCATCCACAATTTCAGTACTTCCTTTTACTTGAATTTTGCAACACAAATGTACTAGGCATTGCTGTACAAATCTCAAGTAAAAGCATTTGCTTGTCTTTATTCATATGACCCATTGTGTATCCTACCAAATGAACTTCTACTCATTCGCTTCACTATTTTGACGAGGCCAGCTGAAGTGTACCAAAGTAATATAATGTTGAACTTACCCTAAGAGTAAGAGCGATTTCTCTGGGAATGTAAACTGAGTCATACAGACACTATTTGCTGTCTGTTCAACACCAATCAGAGTGTATCCATAACTTCGCATCTCATTCAAGTACGGAATCAGCACATGTGGCGGGACTTGTCTGATCGGCACCCACTTTTCCGACGTTACACTCAGACTCTGGAACACCTGATCCTTGAGGATTGTCAAACTGCCGAGGACGAGTTGTGATACTCCAAATACTTCACAGGTGCGACACAGACCTGGAAAAACAATCGTGATAAATTCTCCGTGAGGAAAAGCCTTACCGGTACATCAGCTTAAGTTTGACAGCATGTTCATTGGTCTCTGCAGAGCCTGGCAATTCACAAGTACCGGTAGTGCAACTATTACCCTGCAGCAATATATCATGGGCTCCACATCCTGTAAGTTTGACCCAGGCCTGCCTTCCTTCATTGGAACTACAAGTACATGTACTGGGATATCTTCATATTATATTCAACAAACTCCATGATATTTTCTCTGCTGTTAGATAGAGAAATTTGTAATGTGTGCTCACTCAGTCAGCAATGGAGTGTCCGGAGGGATTAGCATTCAACTTACCTCCCAAATTTGGTGGCTTGTTGATAAGTGATGCGACAAGCACCAGACCGTCTGCCATTTTCTTCTTGTTCATGTGAGCCATTTCTTCCTCAACCTCATCATTTGGCAACATGGACTTCCACGGAGTGATTTTACGCTGGACGTCCCCGTCTGTTGGTCCTGGTGTCTCATCATCATCTGGCAATAAAGAAGTATATGTGTACGTGCACACTTCATGACTGACAAGCTCAAAATGTGCCTATCTCTTTTTAGCTACATGTACCAAGGTTCAATCCTACCCCAGTTTGAGATAGGTTCTTCACTTCCAAGTCCTGGCTGTGGAATCAGCAGTAATCCAAAGAGGGCAGCCGAGGACAAGGCCTCCTTTAAGGGTTCCTGGAAGGCCCTTCTATTCCATGTAGCCTTCAGTTGTGAACAGTGACAGGCGCTTGAACAATTCACTTAAGCCTACTTCGGGCGCAATATAAAAACCTGGTATAGATAGACTGTATGTACTGATTGATTTTTCTCATCCTTCATATGTCTCTACACACATACCGGTATCAAATACTCACCAACCACTTTCATTTTCCACGCCCCTGGCAGAGCGTGTTCAAGGTCATCCCTCTGAGGATAGAGAGGTATCCTGTGCAACGATGGGTCCGACCAGGATGGGTCAACTTTCAAGAACATCTCTGGAGTCAGCCACTCCTCATCAATGACTTCAGACAATCGTGGCATGGTCTCAAATATCGTCTGAAAGAGGTCATGGACTTACCGATAAAATTAATCAAGAGATAAAGAGATAGGTGTGAGATTGAACATTGGACAGAAAGCTGAACCTATATGAATATGTCATTGAGCTGCTCTGTCTGATATTGTGAACAAACTGAGGTAATGTAGGAAAAAGCCACTGAAACCATGCTGTCCGGGGAGTACGAGAGGTGACACTCACCTTCATAGAGTAGTCCTTCAATGGATCGATCTTAAAGAGGAAATGGTCCAACAGTTTCTTTGACGTCTTACTTGAGTTCCTGAAAATGGCAAAAGGACACATGTTGGCTATGAATGGAGTCCCATGCATGAAGAAAAAACATCATTACACACACATACATGGGTTACAGTGCACTTTTCTACTCAGTTTGAATGAGGATAACATATACATGTACATCAGTAATGAACATTGCCATGTACTGGACGACTACATGGCGTGCTTCAAATGAGTTGAACAGACATAACCGACTCACCCACTTGTGTCATGAAACACTTTGATAGCTTCCATGATCTGATATTTCTCGAGCACCTTGGTGAACCCCTTCTCCTCACAGACTGTCCACATCCGCAGCATGGTTGTCTGGGCGTAAATTCTCAGGTTGAACTGGTGAGCCATGCACAAGGGGAAAATCAAGGGTATTGCTCGTATGAAGAAAGACTCCTACAAAATGAAAATAGCCAGTTAAGCGAATTACCCAGCCCCATATGCTAATTTGAACCTGCAACTTCCTTAACACTATCGGAGGACTACACCATTACACTACTGTCAACATAACATTCAACAAAGCATAAATCCATTCAAAACACGGTAATACATACCTGATTTTGTTGGACATCTATAGCAGCGACGATCTGAGACAGAATACACATCCAGGAACAAATCAATGCTGGTTTCATTTGGCTTGACTGCAAGGGAGACATTACACGACTTTGAGTTTGAGCAGAAGAAATGCACAAGATATCCCTGGTAAAAGCAGAATAGTCCAAAATATTAGGTTATTTTACGATCATGTGCGTTACCTGTTTGAGCTTATCCCACAATGTGGGTAATGTGGTGGGGAATCTCAGAAAGATGCGAACAACTGTGAGCTCCATGAGGTACCTCACGGATGGCTGCACCTCCGTCAAGAGGACCTCATCTGTCAGGTACTTTAGGAAGTCCTCAGCATCATTCTGAAATAAATATGAGGAATAGAAAAGAATTCTGTGGGAAAACTAGAGACTTATGCAAAGATGTCATGTCGTCACCTTCACTGGAGAACCCACCTGTTCCAAATACTGTTCCAGCACTACCATTGTTCCGACCAGACGATGTGACTCGCGGTGCTGCAATGTGTTAGGAAAATGGCGGTACCTTGTCTCTGCCATTGTGAGTCTCTGCAGACGCTTGATTTCTTCTGTAAAATCTTTGATGAACTCTGAATGGTAAGGTTTACTCGGCTCAAGGGAGCACAGAAAGTTTAGTACGTGGAGACGAACTTCATTGTCTTCTTTGCTGGTGTACAGGCTGAAATGAACAACACCCTGTCATTAACTCTTCAACAACTTGGGGTGTTTTGATTTCATGGTGTTACGCCTCACATGCCTCAATGGAAAGTGTTGAAAAACTACCATCGTTCAAAAAATGCCAGGCACCTTGGTAATGGTATACAGCAGCTTTGACAACAGTCTAATGTAAACAACAGTAAAAAACACAGAATATTTTGAACAAACCTGGATACAGAATCTTCTGATGGGCAGAGGTCTTCAATTGTGCTGATGTAAGCGTAAGTGTCACGGAAAAATCTGAAACAAAACACACTCTTCTGTCAAATTACAAAGTGTCACATGCATATGGACTTATATGCCAAATTTTTCAAAGATGTCATGGCAGTGGCAGTGGCAGTGCAACCCATGTCACATCAACACGAGACATCAACAGAACTATGCAAGGAGCCTGTTGACAGGAATTCTAAGAGTCACATGCATACCTGACATTCCGTTTGTGTACTGGACCAAATAATGACATCTGTGCCAGATGTGGGATGAACAAGACAGCATGTTTCATGTTGTCCTTTTGTAGGAAGAACTGACAAACATTGAAACTGAGGACGTTGACGATACCACCACGGTCATCTCCCATTGCCAGTACCTCATCACAGAACTGGAAGCAGAAAGATACAGACACCTCTCAGAACAAGTTCCAGAACTGGCCAATTTACGTGTCAGGGAAATTGATTGGTCCCCGTCTTTGCCGCTATGCAATCAAGACGTCGCAGTACCATGGGTGAGATGGCCACAAATACAAGTTGATTCTATGAATTGAAACTCCTCCCACAGGCTTGCTGAGATATAAATTCTCCAAACTATGGATTTACCGGTAATCCATGCAACTCAGGCTGCTCACCTCCACCAAAGTGTCCAGTAGATCTGGGCAATCCTTCGCCGCCAGCAGCAGAGGATCTTGGAAGCATGTCTTCACATAGCAGTCGTATGCAGGCCAGAAGACGCTGTCACGGCGGAACTCCTGTAGGCTTGACCAAACAGCCTTGAGACATCTCACAACCACATCAACATTGGTTTTCACCAACTGAATGAAAGAGATATGAAGTGTTGTTACATTTTCATGGAAACAGAAGTTGAGTTAAACAAATGAACAGGGACCTGTTTCATAAAGTGACTTTAAGCTAATGGTACCTTTAACCAAATGGAAAATGCATTGAAGTTGATGCTACCATTAGCTTAAAGTAACTTTATGAAATAGGCCCCAGGTTTTCTTTTGAGTACACAGACAGTTTTTGTCAGGTGCTTTCTTGCTGCAACTTCTCTCAGATTGGACATATTCTTATTGAAGGTCCTGACCCCCTGCACCCGTGCCTTACCTTAGGAAGAAGTATCCTCAGACAGCTAATCACTGGTAGATTCACTATAGCTGACCCAGTGTCGAGTGCATTCAGACAGTCATCTGCCATTCCCTCCATATCATCAACAGAACCTCGCTCAAGACAGAACTGAATGACTTGCCACTGGCATTTCATGTAGTCTGAACTTATCCAGCCCATGTCGGTGTTTTCAGTGAAAGCTTTCGGGCCTGTGTTGTCACTGAAATACAAGATAACATTAAAATCTGAGAGGAAAACTTGTATTAGGTTGTCGTGGTGGCGTAGTGGAAACATCAGCGCCTGCCACCAATGAGGTCATGGGTTCAATCCCTGGTCATTCCAGTGACTTCACGTGGCAGTGGGCAATCTCTCCTTGACATCATTGGTTTTCTCTGGGACTCCGGTTTCCCCCTACATTACATACTGGTAAATATAGCCCAGTGTTGTTTGATGGTAGCTAGAATACCCTGAGTTGCGCTTCAACTCCTGGCAAAAACCAACACTACAAGAGACAGATTTTCTTTCATAATAGTAAAGTGTATGAATATCCTACATGAAATGGGGCAGAATATTCATTGGGTCAAAGTCATATATCTTTTTTGTTTTATCTACAACACCTATGTGTTGGACAGACCATTTCCAAAGAGGATTTCGTATCTAAAATGTACGTCTACCTCTCTTGTTTAGAATCCAACTTTGGTATCTGTTCCGTGATCTTGTTTCTCTTCACATATGCCAAGATATTTGACTCAACTTCATGAAATAGGTGGCGCACACGGTTATTGGACGACAAATTCAGTAGAAGTTGAGATACAGCAGCGATAGTTTGGATGGCGCTGTAAGACTGAATGACGACTTCTAAGGTGGACTGAAATAAAGAGAAAAATCCCTCAAAACGTGTGTACCGAGTAAGCCTAATACAAGCCCTAAGCCCTACATAAATGCTGTAGACCGGTATTGATTGATGGATTCTTTGAAAAGCACCTACCTTGACGATCTTGGTCTCCAATTTTGCCACACAAGATGCAACAATAGAAGCTAGTTGCTCACCGATGGCTTGGTCTGGTTTGATTGAGACAACAAGGAGTCTGAGGGCAGAGATGCACAGACTCTGGATGGGAATCTCAATTACCTAAGGAAAGGAAAAATGGAGTCAACATACCACTAACCCACTGGGTGATCTACCAAACAATGTGTGAGCAGACATAAACATTGAATCGAGAGCTGGGTGCCAAATATGGCATTATCAGCTGTATGGACAACATTAGGCGAATTGATGGAAGGAAACGGTGGTTCGTTTCCTTGCATCAAGGAGGTCCTGCAATGAAATGGTCCATGGACCATGTGCTCACTGGGTTGGACATAATAGTCTAATGACAGAGGGAGGTACATATCAGTTATGAGCAATCTGGGTCAAGTCATTCCCAGAAAAGACTTTGATGATTTTTGGGTTATGCCACCTGGCGGCCATACTGGATGTCCGATCAGGCTGGAACTTCACATGCACATAAAGGTCATCTGCAGGGGACCACATAGCACATTGGAGCGCTTTGGGTCAAGTCATTCCTGAGTTACAGCACTTGGATGATTTTCGGGTTACGCTACCTGGCGGCCATATTGGATGCCAGATCGGGCCGAAACTTCACATGGACATAAAGGTCATCTGCAGGGGGCCACATAGCACATTGGAGCACTCTGCGTCAAGCCGTTCCTGAGTAATAGCACTTACTTGATTTTCAGGTTACGCCACCTGGCGGCCATATTGGATGTCCAATCGGGCCAAAACTTGGTATTTTTTAAGGTACCCCTTCAATGCATGTTTATGCAAGATATGAAGTTGCTCGGTGAAATAATGACAAACTGTGGCAGGTTCGTCACTTTTGTCGAACTTTGATCTCTGTGACCTTGAAAAGTAGGTCAAATCAAAAACCCGTTATATATGTTATGTATCCTTATTAGCTACACCTATGATAAAAATTTGGAGATGATCTAGTCATTAGTTCAGGAGTTATTGCACTTTTTGTGTTTTTGGTTTCCGCCACCTGGTGGCCAAACTGAGAGTCGAATGGGACCGAAACTTGGTGTCGTGGGTCATCTGACCTAGGGGTATACATGTACCAAGTTTCAGATCAATAGCTCCAGCGGTTACGAAACGTGCCCTGCTAACGGACGACGACGGACGACGACGACGGACGACGGACGCTGCACCACCGTAATAGCTCACCCCAGTGAGCTAATAAAATGGCTGTTATCATTTTGTGACACCCTACAATACAATACTTGTATAAACAAAGTGCCTGGAGAAAATCTGTCAAAGAGAGAGCTGCCCTCTCTGTCACATGAAGTGAGAAAACAGAACTTCAGAGGTAACAGGACCTACTTCTGTCAAAATAGCACTTACTTCCTTGATTTCCGATAGCAATCTGAGTGAGACATACTCAAGAATATCCTTCCGCACAGGTTCAACCACCTTACACAGCTTCATCCTGATTTTGTCTCCCTCTGTATGAAACAAACGAAGACAAATACCGGTACATGTACATTTGTACTTGATAAAACAATCAATAATTTGATTGCAAGAGCCTTCAGGATATCCTATGCTGTCCCCAAACCACACACAACTTTGGCTGACTATAAAACATCTCCAGCAGAAACTAATATTACATGTGGATGAATTGAGAACTGTAACGGTGAAGTTACCACAGTCTCAGACTGGCAATCAGAATGTCTCAGGTTCAATTACCAGATTATGACTCACCTGTGGTGTTCTGATCTCCCAGCTCGTTAAGCAAACAAACGAGGATGTGAAGTGCCTCATCAGCCTTCTCACGAGGCATATACAGCCTGGTGGCAGCAGAGCAAAGGACATCGAGGACAGGGAACATGGCGCCATCGAGGGAGGCCTCACCAGATGTTTCAACGACTGAGATGATGTCAGCGTCCAAGAGGAGAAGTAGAAACTTGGCCACACCAGATGCACTTCGGCCACTCTTCAAATCTGAAATATAAGGCGACAACTTTTGATGGAAACATCATCATATTGAGAAATCTGGTTGACCTAAATAAACAGAAACTTTCCATCAAAAACAACATGAATGCTGCTTTTTTGCCTCACCAGATATAGTTGCCGTCTTCATCCTCTTGCTCAATACATTTCCCAGAACTCCAACGAGATTATTCACACCCCAAGCACCATTACTGTTGAGGGCTACACCCTTCAACCACAGGACACTGGCCTTCCAAAGTGGTGAACCACGGCTGTAGGATTCCTCACTTTTGATTATACTCAAGAAGTGTATCAAATCTTCAGGTTGAACTTCATCCTTTAAAAGAAATAATCAGAGTGGCTGTCAAAATACATGTATTTCTTTTTCGTCTTTTAAGTGCACATTCCTAAGTTTTGTTACCAAAAAACCCCCAGAAAACCAGACAGCACTGTCAACTTCATCCATTATTACAACCATGATTCTTTTTAATCAAATCGATAGTAAGGACTTACAACATTGATGAGCTTCAGGAGAGCTCTCGTCAGGAAGCACTGGATTGCCCCACGTGCTTGCACCTCAACAGTCGTGATCATAGCAAGCACAATATGCCTGAAAAATACAATTCGAATACATTGAAATAAATCAGAATACACGTACATTAGGGAAAAACAGCAAAAAGAAAAATGGAAGAAAATGCAGTTCTCAAAGTGTCAGTCCTACTTACTTGGTTTAGTTTTCATTTCAGATGATGCTAAATTCTAGATTTGCGGAAAGAGTCAACTCTTACCTGATAAAATGAACACATTCCTGATCAAAAAGTGGAGCAGATGACAACATGGACAAGGCACGACAGACGTACATCAGTGACATGCCATTCCATGAGACTGCTGTCATACCACACAGGAAGTTTTTGATGAACTGACCTGAAAGTGACACCAGACCCAGGATAAACGATGGGAAAATTTCAGCTACCCGGTACATGTAAACCAATTGAACCAAAACTATTTTGATCTCCTTCATACTTCCATTCTTGCAGAACATACATGGACTCAACACTTACGCTTCTCCATATCTGTTTTCTGGACATCGACACATTTTTGCAGGAAAGAAGCCAATTTGATGGCAAACGGTGGACAGACTCCAATGCGTTCCCCAGCTGGTCTGTGAACAAATCCAACAAATATTAATCATAAAGAGTAATGCGAAATAGTTCAGATGGCAGAAAATTGACAAAGTGGCCTTGACATGGCTTCTGATATGCCTCATTACTTTGGCAAATTTTGCAGCTATCCAAGTTTACTGTGTTATTAACCTCCAATGATTTTAGTTTACTCATTAACTTCAGTCAGCATTAAAACTTCACTTGTATTACCTAGTTAGTTCTAAAATACTCATCAATGAAAGTCAAAGTTTTTAATGAGTTTGTTTTGTCCAACTGTACTGGATGTCTCAGAAAAATTTTACTATCCTCTATAAGCCTGAGTAAATCAATATCCTTACTTGGCAAAGAATTGGGATTCATTCAGGTAGGTGAGAAACTTGTTGTAAAAAAACTGAAAGGATGAAATATAATATTGTTTTTAAAGCGATCAGTTACAAGAGATGCCAGTCGAGCGAAAGGCAAGACATCAGATTCTTCATCATACCAGTATTTATTTGAATGGGCAAGAGTCTACCCAGTTACATGTAGCAGAAACTGAAAGCCTAGCAAACTAGCAAACTTAGAATGCACGAAATATTCCAACCTCAAATCAACTCAGTGATGTTCATCTACCTGATGCTGATTCTGCATGAATACTGGTGACTTCCTGAGATCAGTATCCAAAAGACTATCAAAAGCCCACTTCATCAGGAAGAGGCTGTCATGCTGAAGTGTCCGTTGGAACAGAGTCAGTAGCCAGGATGTGTGGAGATAAGATAAACCTGTGAAATACAGAATCAGTGTTGTGGAAGAAACTCACAAGATTGTCTGGAATAGAGCAAACATCGATACTGAGATTTACAATATGCTGTACATGTAAGTTACTTCCGTACTCGCAGATCTTTGTATGACTGAACTCTGAGAGTGGAGTGATCAGAGGGAAGGCACTCTGCCGCTCAAATATGACATACCTGAGTTTCTCTTGTAAGTGGCAATTTCAAGGAGTTTTAGTCTTGGAAAGAGTGGTTTAATTATATGAATCTGGCTCTCCTCCATCATTTCAATAAGTAGCAGGTAATCCTGCCACACAGTAGACAGACTCTTTTCCTCAGAGATGTCCCACCAAAATAGAGGACATTCTGTACCCTGGCCAGCAAGTCTCCCTTTTCCGTGCTCAAACATATCAACAATCCTCTTCAACAAATACAAAGACCTCTTCCGGACTAGAGTGTTTTTATGAGAAATTCCTGTCTGAATAAGCTTCCAAAATGAAAGATCACTGAGGATGCAATCATCTAGGCCTACCTCTGCGTTTGTTTCACAGATGCTACTTGGCAGAAAATAGTCAGCTAAAGCACAGAGAAGTGCAAATGCTTTTTCAGCATTCAGGTCATCCTGAATGATAGTCCACATTTCAGAAAGAATCGTCTTCTGCTTATCCGGTTGTAGGTCGATTATTTTGGAGAGAACACCACATAATTTTACAGCATTATTTTCCGATTCCACCATAAATGTCTGCATTACATGGTGACACAGCAACCGCACAGGGTCCTCCCATTCACTGCTTGTGTCTCCATCACTTTCATCTTTACAAGTTATGAGATGCTGGATCAGTTTACCACACATATCTGCTATAACTGGCACCGGAAGAGGTGATTTTCCAGGTTCACTGCAACTCAACTGAGGGATCGTAATCACTTGGTCATTACCAGACTTGCACAGAATTTCCAGAGACTGTGAGCATTGTTTTAGTAGGTGACAAACAAGAGGAATACACTCATCACTTGGTAAAATCTGACAAACTTTTCCTATTAACAGACATAGAGTGCTTGACAACTTGGCATAACTGGACAACTGTCCCACAAAGGATGACAGAATCCCAAGAGTGGGAATGCAGTATTCTTGTATGAGTCTATGGGAGAGAATATGGTCTAAATGCAAACTACCACACTTGTCATCAGCTGTTCTACTAGTGCTGCCATCTGACGGATTTTGGTTTTGCCGAATGGGTGGTGCCTTTACATGCTGTAAAATCGAATTTAGAAGGCAGACATGCTCTTGATGGCAATGAATACTTTCTCTCGTCACGGGGCTTCTTTTCTTGAGTTCATCAAGTATACTTTTGATTGCTTGCGAAACATCAAAATTCGACAATTGTAGCAGAGACCCCAAAGGAGAATCCTGAAACTCCATGCTTGCAGTGAAATAGAACAGACCAGTTGTAGCGTTTTAAGCTAATTTCATGAATTTAAAAGATAAAGGATCCTTAAAGTATTAATGACGAGTCCTTTTATGTTTTAGGATACACTCGAAAAAATACTTTTAATAAATATGAAATGGCCGGGGCTATTCGTACCGTGACGGTGCAAATAACGCCGAACCAGATCTTATTCGTACCGTGACGGTGTGAATAGTGCGCCGCCGGTTCTTATTCGTACCGTGACGGTGTGAATAGTGCAGGAATAGCTCTTATTTACACCGTCACGGTGGGAATAGTGCGTGGAGACTGATTATTCCCCGGATTATTCGTACCGTGACGGTGATATATAATTTCTGCACCGTAACTCGGACAGTGCGACTCTGGGCAGCAGATCTAAAATGATATTTTAGCCTGGGCAATTTTTTTCCTTTGACGGGCGGGATCTCCAGTGATCCCATCTTTCACAGTTAATGATGAAATGTTGGCCTCTGCTGTCTGATGATAAAATATTTTTCATAGGCCTAGGCTAGGCCTAGTAGGGCTAGGCCCTAATTTTTTTGAAAAAAAAATTGGCTCAAGAATTACGCAGTTCCCCGTTTTCCGACAGTCACACGGATCGATATCACGATATCGATAAAAAGACGAAAAGAAGAATAAGGAGGTGAAAGAAGAACTAAAAGAAAAGAAGAACTAAAAGAAAATAAAAGAAGAACTGTCTAACGGGGCTCGAACCCGCGACCTTCCGTTTGATAACCACCCACGCAAACCACTCGGCCACTGAGGCTCATGCATGCTGCGAACTGGGGAATCATTAGATACTTTAGTAGGCCTACCTTGCCCAAAAGCATTGACTATAATTTACTTTTTTTCCTGGTAGTGGTTGTAAATTATTTTCATCAAGAATATTGAAAAAAATCCGGCATTGTGCGAGATGATAACGGTAACTTCATCTGGCATGCCTTGAATGAAGCTCTCTGATTGGCTGTTTACGACGGTGTGAATAAGATCTGGTTTGGCGTTATTTGCACCGTGACGGTACGAATAGCCAGTGCG
>NMRB01000053.1:121361-135691 GCA_002633025.1 Notospermus geniculatus
GGCCGTGTTCGGAAAGCTTCCCCGAGGAAATTTCTTCCCCGAGCTTCGGGGAATGTGAGCATGCCCAGTAAAGGCGAAATTCCGAACGATATTTGCTCTTCCTCGGGGAAAGGTACTACTGTGGGTTGCAGGCGTGAAATGTTCCACGTTTAGCCAATCAGCATGTCGGATTGGAAAGAAAACGAAATGCATGCCGGGAGTTTCCCCAAGTGAGCGACTCGGCGAGTCGCTCACTTCGGCCAGGCTCGAGGAAGCCTTGGCAGCCTTCCAAATACCTTACCGAACGCTCTCCCGCTTCCCCGAGCCTCCCCGAGGAAGCTTTCCGAACACGCTATATAAGAAAACAACTTCGAAAAAATATGTTACCTTTGACTTAAAATGTTGTTTAAGTTTCATCAAAATTCAAAACTTGGAGATGCGAAACAAAAATTGCACTTGCACAGTAATTCATCAGTAAATCCGACATCTCTCAATTAAAAAATTCTATAATCACTTGCTTTATGTAAGTATCTCTTAGGCCTAAATAGAAAGTTTGTAGTACATAGAGTAAGTGCTCTGCCTGAAATCTTTTTGCCTCGGTAATCCAACTGTAGCTGGTGTTCAAAGGTTTTTGTTTTACCAGCACCCAGTTCCAGGAAGTAAATAAATGGGAGTGAACCACTCAACAACTGCTCAAAAAGTAGATGAAGTCGAAGAACAGTAATTGATCAATCAGTCCAGTGACAGACGCTGTTAGACAGAGAATGGTATGAACTAGCCTAGGCCATTATTGATATGGGTGTGTCATGTCAGGAGGAGGAGACAAATGTCAGAATCCCAGACCCAGATTCAGATAGGCCTAGGCCTATAGGCCTAATGACATCATGGACATGGTTGGCATGGTCAGGCCCCTAGGCTACCTCATGACCTATCATGCTATGTGGACTTGGTGGTTCTCTTTTCACACTCACATCACAGTCTGCTGACCTGAGTGCTGTGGAGTTAGCCTAGTGCATGTAGTGTGGGTGTAGGCGCTATGTCATTGTCATGATGTGCACCATCAATCATGACCATACAATAGATAACATAGATACATGCATAGGCCTACCGAGGCATAGGGGCCTAGCCTACATGACCGATGACATAGCCATCCTTAACTTCTAACCCTAGGGCAGGCCAACCTGGGCCTAAACAGCAACAGTGGAGCAGTCATGAGATGATAACGGTACACGACTGTTAGAACTGGAATCCATACCGCCGCGTCCTCTATCGGCAGCTTCAAGCAAACGGGGATTTCCGGTCTAAAAATAGTACATTAACGCGGAAACTACCAAAAAAATTTCAACCTGGGAATGAGTTATTAGAACTTCCTGCGGCCTGTATTGTTCGCCTACCTGGTTAATATCAATCATAAAGAAGTGATCTGTGTAACAACGTTGAGTTATTCGCAAAAAGGTTTGCCTTACTGTTGGAAGATCGGGGAAACTACCCTCAGCAAGGCCGAAATTGGCATTGTCTGAACAAACTTGTCAACCATTCGTCACACGTTTCAGAACTCGCTAATTGCTCTTGTCTGTTACATAGATTTAGGACTCAACTTTCACTACAACTGACCAGAAACAAAGCGGACAGCTTAATTACTTCTATTAACTCATTCCCGTAATCAGTAAATATTTGACTAAAGATCCAATCATATGCAAATTAGTATGTCGTCATACGGGTCCAAGTAGCCAATCAAATCGCGGAGAATTGGACAGGCGACTGGAGAGCAAGCAGTGAAAAGACCTATTGTGTTCTAACAGTCGTGGGTAGCGATGACAAAAGGGGGCATACCGATAAGCCTACGCCTAACCCTGTCCCAAGGTCATGACATGACATGAAAAGGCCCTAGCCTGTTCTAGCATACCAGTACTTTTGTAGGAAACTTTGAACGTAATCAGATTATATCTACATTCCAGGCTGAAAACCTGAGATTGTGTGACCTGGATGACAGTGTCAAACCAAAAGTAGATAAGCTAAAACTTAAAAAAGCTACAGATAAGATCAGTGCCATTGTGTGTAAGTAACTTTTTGTCGATAGGACCTATGCCCTAATGTCAATTGAAGCTGAAGCTGGATGTTGCCAGGAACATGAAGAAGTGGGCATGAATCCCTTGTTATTGTTCTTCCATCACTTGAGGTTGTGCTGCTTTTGTCTTGTATCATTCTTCATAGTCTTAATTAAAACAATTGAGATTCGGTCATCTTAGTACATGTTCAGTTGCCTGTATCTCTGTTTTTAGTGAAGATAGATCCCGATACCTTGAAGATACTCATTGATGAAGAGTATGAGGTGAGGATAACACAGGCTTGTCTTTCCTTATCAGGCTTGTCTTTCCTTATCTTAGGGCTGATGTTTGGTGACTGTTTATGGAATATCGACAATAGATACCCAATGGAGGTGTCACTTTACATGAGGACAAATTGAACCTCAAATGATCTCTCCTGCTCCGGCATATTTGCTGCATGTTTATCATACCGGTACTACTTTACTGTAATTTATGTGAATGAATGACTCTGATGAAAGTTGCAAAGAATTTTAATAGAAATATCTGATTGGATGGTTAAAAGATCATTTCTTTTTCTTATAATTTAGGATACAGATATAGAAGAACTACAGAATGAACTTCCATCACATATACCAAGTTATGTCATCCTGAGTTATGTGTATCACCACGACGACGGACGGGTTTCATATCCATTCATTTTCATTTTCATCACGCCACAAGGTAAATATCATCAATATTTAGACGTTCCTCTGTTTACTACGTCAAATGTTTTTGTTACAGTACTGAAAGATAAGGGTCAGTTAAAGATATCCCAAAGAATTTCACAGAACAGTAACACAGTCAATCAATGGTGTATTATTGTCAGAATTTTCAAGTGTCTGAGGAGTAATTATGTTGTTTCAGGATGCAAGCCTGAATTACACATGATGTATGCTGGTTCAAAACAGCATGTGGTGAAAAATTTAGGTTTAACTAAGGTAAGAACCCTTTCACAGATTTACTGGGGAGTAAAAGAATGTTTGGTGACCAAGCAACGTCCTACCTTATTTATAGTAATTAGGGTGAGGGAGGAATCATTTGTTGATATTTCCACTGGGCAGATATCCAAATCGAGTCCTCACCTTCTATTGATGTCAAAATATTTACCCCAAAACAGCCTTCGAGTCCTCGCACTCCACGTATGATACTTCCGTCCATTTGTTAGTACATGTACCCTCTGAAACATACATGTAACTCCATTCCCTCAATTTTTCAGGATTTTGAACTGAGAAGTGTAGACGATTTCACTGAAGAATGGTTGAAGGAAAAGTTGCGTTTCTTCCGATAGGTCTATGATTTAGGAATAGATATATTATACATGAATGTCTATAGTATGGGTCAGGCATTGGATAGACTTGCGAACATGTAGGTTCATATGTACTTCCTTGAATCTTGTGGTTTCAAGGCATATTCTTCACGTTGCACTCCACTTCAGACTTCAGTGCAAATGTTTTACTCTCAGAGGATAGGAATAGTCTCTTAACCACTTCAGAGAGTGAATGGGATAAACATAAACCAGCTTTGGGGTGGGGATCTATAATTTGCTGTGTACATGTAGGACCAATCAGTTATGGGGGATATCATCCATGTAAGAGTTTTCTCGCAGAAGTTGGCTCACAATGGACAAATCATTGTTTGTTTCCTTATGGCTTAAACTGAGACCAATGGACAACCATGTATAGGCATACTCTGGACCAGAAATCATCAGAAATCAATGATCTTATTGATTTCTGGGAGTAGAGCATATTCTAGATCATTGTCTGTATACAACATTGTATTGTTTGTAGAAATTGTACAGTGTAATCTTCTAGATTTATCCATTTTTGTCTTTAAAATGTTACAGATTTCTATGGTGACTGTTGAAGCATTACATCACTGATAAGATATCATACTAAACTGTGTATAGGGGTTGATATAGGGTTGATATTACCGGTATTTTCAAGTGTTTCGTTATTAAAGAGTTTAAATATTATGTCATCAAATTCTGCACATAATCAGGTTTCCTTCTGGGCTTTCAGCTTGACAATGCAGAATTGGCTTGCAATATAGTGTCGTGTGTGAAAGGGTAGGAGTCCGCATCAAATTATGTGACGAGCTACACAACATTTTCTTATTGATGCACATGTACTTAAACAGACAGCCATGGCGTAACTTGGGGTTTCTACCAGTAGCACCTGAAAGCAGCATGAAAATGCCGCTGGTTTGACCTTGATTCAGGAGGTCAGGATCAGGGAAGGCCACCCAGTGTCACTTTTCATATGAAAATAACTTGTACGGGTAATAGTCAAATTTGAACTTAAGGAGCTCTCATAAAAATCATAGTACTATAGTCATGTACCATAAATTGCGGACCATGTTTACACGGCGTCAGTGACGTCGCAATGCAGCATGTGTTGGATGCACTACGACATCACATCACATGGTCTGCAATTTTCGGTGCACATCTATAGTTTCGGCAAAAATGTTTGAGGGAACAAATGGAAAATATTACATGACCTTGATTCAGGAGATCAGGGTCAGGGAAGGTCACCCAGTATCACTTTTTCATATGAAAATAACTTCTAATAGTCAGATTTGCTCTAAAAATCATAGTACTCGGCAAAAACGCTTCAGAAAACATTACATGACTTCAGCTGCTAAAGGGTTAATGGGATAAATTTGCTGCATTTCGTTGGCTGACGGAACAAATTTAATTACAGTGTAGGCCCTACTGTGTTTTAAAAATTGGTTCAATACTTGGACAATATTTTGCTCTTAGGCATACATTTCATGATATATTTTTGTCCTCTTATAATAAATTAGTATCATCTGATTCTCACTCTTGTTGGTTTTGAGCATGGTTAATCAATGCGGCAGCCGTACGGCTGGTGAAAAATGTCCCGGTGCCCATGGCAACCGTGAGGGAACCGGCCGGGCACCATAGGAAATTGGCCAAAATGTCTGTTTTTACTCGCCGTACGGGCCCCGGAGTGGATATGTGACCTAGGCATTACATAGAAGTATACGAAAATGCCGGTTAATGGCTTCACGGTCGCAAATCCTTTATGAGGCCTTTGTTAAGGCCAAAAAAAAATTGTCTGTTTCTTGTCCAGCAACTCAGCAAAAATTGATGCGGGCATGCGAATTTTTATTTTATTTTCAAGTAATTTTTTTTCCATTTTCTTCATGGATGGAGGGAAATACCACCAGCAAACTATCTCTCTACATGTTAGCACAGATTTCATGAAAAATAAAGATGATTTCAAGTGATGAAGCATTTCTGTGCATTGTATAGAAGGTGCTGCGTAAGCAAAGTGGGAAAATTTGAAATTGGTGAGAAAAAAATTTTCGATGCGGAGGGCCTGGGAATGACGCGGGCGCGGACAAGAAACAAATACTTTATTTTTTTGCCTAACCGGCGTTTTCGTATACAGTATACTTCTATGTAATCGGGGCCTAACTGTTACACCAGAAACTGCCCCGCCCCGTACCCTACTGCCACAGGAAATGGGAGCGGGTTAGGCCTAAGGGCTCACTCAGCAGGAACCCCCGCAGGAACCCTTCCTGCCAATCCTGGATCCGGTCCTCGGATTTTTTCAGGGTCTACATTCATAAACATACTAAGTCTAAGTGTGATACTTATCTTTGTTGAACAAAAGATAAGTGTCACACTTAGACTTAAGTAGTTTTATGAATATGGATTTAGATGTTCACAAACCCCTNTACCCCCCCCCCCCCCCATGATCAGTAGACGACGCTTAATTTGTAGCTGTTCCATGACCCTCCCTCAGCAGGTGCGCGTTTAATTGGATGCAAGTTAAGCCATAAAGAGCCAGACAGTCTCTGATACAACTGTGAAATATGTGTATATACAAGTTATGAAATATAAATAGTCAAGAGGCTATATATAACCTGGTTTTCGAATTGTTTAACACATTCCTTCCCCTTCGCATTTGGGAGGAGGGAGGCTATTGGAAGAGCCACATCGTCCCGTCAACTCTAAAACAACATGGCGGTACCGACTTAGCAACAGCATGAACAGCTTGTGAAAAGTACTGCAAACATGTCAAAATGGTGTGATTATGGACATGATGGACATTTCGAAGTGAAAGTCTACTCGTTTTTAATCAAATGAGTTGATGCAAGAATGTGTGGTAGCCTAGGCCTAGACTAAGACACAGTGTGCTGTGCTGTGCAAAAAATGTGCACTCCATCCATCATCCAGTCTGCATGCATGCATGCAATCCCATGGCCATGGTCCCCTGCATCTATTCTAGGCTAGGTAGGGCCTAGCTGCATGCATGGAGTGAGGCAGGCAGAGCCTCCTAGGGCCTATAGGCCTAGGCCTAGACATGTACGGTTTGTCGGTTAAAAGTGAACTTTTAATAGTAGGCCTAGGCCTAACTAGGCCCCTCGGCCTAGCCTTTGTTTACAAAGTTTTTCCAGATGGGGGGGGGGCTGCGTAGTTTCTAGGTAGCCTAGCCCTAGGCCTAGGGCCTACTCAACAAGAGATTGCATATTTTTCATGACCTAGGGGCCTAAAACAAAACCGATAGGCCTAGGCCTAGGCCTAAGTGATAGGCCTAGGCCTTTTTGTCGCCTTTTGTTGCTACATCCAAGGTTGATCAGTTGATACAGTTTACTTCACAGTTTTAAGTCGTTGAAATTGACAAAAATGTTATTTTCGCAGACGGGTGATTCCATGATTGAAATGACATCCTTCATTGAATTCAATTGGAAGATTGGTTGGCCTAAATATTGAATTCACTTGACTTTCAGATTTCAATTTAAGGATTGAAAACGAAAACTCGGACTGTGAGAGCGGGAACTAGCAATCTTGATGTCTTGGTTCACCTGAGAAGTGCCAAAAAGAAGCAGATGCAAAATGAAAGGTATTTTTCTATCTTATGTAGCCTACAGTAAGAAGTTCAACATCTGCACCAAACAATAAATATTCATCTTTCTTTTTGGAACCATTTTGAAGGAAATGCAGTTCCTCCATTTTCTTACGTTCAGTTTTTTTTCTGCTGTTTTAGAGAATTCCAGATTTATGTCTATCCAAATAAATGAGCAGGGAGCATGACTGAATACACACAGTTTTGAGGCCACATTCTTCTGGCATTTTTCTTTGAGTAAAAATACATTTTAAATTTTTTATTGTCTCACCACCAACAATTTGCCTTATTTCACTCCCTTTTACATCAGGAATAAACGTTATCCCAGGATTTCAGAAAGTTACTCAAGGCTGTGTTTGGTAACTGAATCATGAATGGCATGTGATGCAGTGGCCTGTCAATTTACAGGATACTTCATTGGTTTTCTTTCATTCGCTGTTCTTCACATGTAGGTGATACTAGGAGCCGATCATGCTCCAACAAGCAATCCGAACAGGGAGACTATGGTAATCCAACTGAGACTGCACCGAGTTTGTCATTCCTTTGGACCACACCCGGTGCATGGCACGTCTGTTTTTGCACATCACGCTTTTGTTATGCACTTATTTTGCATTTATGTTGAGTTTTTCACTCTCTGGCATGTCTGGTCAACAAGTTGATTGAGATGCTCAAGAGCAAAATGAAGAATGTGATCTTCATCTGCAATTAGAGTTAGGTGATAAGCAGTTCTTAAAATTGAGGTTTATTCGTGTTGACATTCAGAATAGTGGAAAAGAAGAGGAGTGGAAGCTTTCTTTCTCTGATGTGCACAATTTCAGAAGTTTCTAATTTTGACAGTTTTCCACTTGAGCATTCCCAATCACAGCAAAATTTACTCCCAAGGTCAAGAAATAATTCCATGATGAATTCTTCATTAATTACTCTTGATTATTAATTGATTCATTTGTTATTTTAATCCTTATCTTTTTGTGGTATGTCATGTATGTACTACTGGTACGGTATTTGAAGCTACCCCCTAAAATAATATGTTGTTAAAATTGTAACCGATATGGTCCATTTCCTTCACAATTCTGTTCCATTTGCCCTTTTGATGACATAATTTTACAAACATACTTTCCTGATCCGGTATTGTGTACATATAATTCTTATTAATCTGTTTATGTTTTCCTCATCACGTAAGTTAACCCCTCAATTACGTGCCGTGTGCATGGTTTCTAATGGCTATGCTGTTTATACAATGTCCAATGCTTAGCCCAAGTTCTACCTGAGTAAAAAGGATGATCAAAATCTTATACTTTTAAAAAGTAAAGGTAATGACTTGAACGAGGATTCGGCAAATGATAAAAAATTATGTGATATTTGTGCTATTTTGTCCGCGGCCTTGGCTATATTTCATGAAAGTAATGGTTCCCATCATCCTCCCATAGCAGGGCTTTGTTGTCGCTCCTCTTCATACTGAGTGGATGAAGAGGAGCGAGGTAAAAATCCCTGCTGTGGGAGGATGGATCCCACAAGCGAGGCTCACAAAACATGAAGTGTCGGCCATCTTTCTATTGTCCAATGTCTAAGGCTGACTTGACTCAAGGCCTAACTGCATATAAATTTTGTGTATTTGCATTGGTCTTTTCTTTCGGGTAGTCACGATCGAGCCGTTGGGATACTCGATTTCACTCTGACAAAAGCACAACATTTTCACAGCAGTTTTACTTATGGAAATACTTTCATGCCTGCGGTTTGGTCTGTTCTCTATAAGGGGATCATGTATTAGATAAATTTGTTTTTTAGACTAGATATGAGTGTGGATTTCTTTCCGCTTTGGCAATTTGGGTTTATTTTGTGTTAATGTGTTTTCCTATTATACTGGGCCAACACAACGCTAGTTAATCCTTTGAAATTGAGATTTATTTCAATCCAAGAACTGTTTTTATATTCTGATATATCAAAAGTATAAAATAAGCTATTTGTGGTGTGGGCTATCACTTTCAACAGAACATCTTCAAACCAGGGATTTTATGCGGTGAAATGATTGAATCGCTGATCCATGGTAACATTTTGTCATCATTGAACACTTTTGTGTATCAAATGTAAAATCCAGCTGGCTGCTGATGTTCACTTGAAATGGATACTGAGTCTGAGGGTCAGTATTTAATTATCAATATATATTTTATTCCAGAGTGTTATTAGTGTGTCGAAAAGTGTGATTTTTACCTACAAGTTACGTGTATTATGTGTTACTGTTGAAATTTTGGATCGTGGCATTACGTCATTTACGGCCAATTACAACTTTTTCTTTTGATAAAAGATTTGCGGCATGGACACATTCTTTTGACCTACAGTTTGCGGCATGGACTTCGTCATTGTAATCTGTGCTTATGTTTGTGAGTACCTTCAGATGTGAAACTTCCCTTGTATTTTCCAGGGATAGAGATCAGCGGGGAGAACCTTGAAGACTTGTTGGCTTATGATGACCTCTTCTTGGATTACTTTAATGCTTTTCTACAGTTACCAGTAAGTACTCTATTAGTAGTGATTGTTGCTTCATCATAAACATTAGAGAAAAACACTGCCTGCATGACGGTGTGACATCATTGGCGTTCAGTCATGAGATCAACCACTGAATAGGCCCTTGGAATAGGCTTATCTAGCCTATTCAGGCATTGGACAACTCAGGTAGAGTGTCCAAAATCTGGAAGATCTCGGGTGTCAGTAATATCTGTCACTCTCAGTCACGTGATCCCTGGTCCCAAACCTTTCCCGGCCCAAGTGGCGGTGATCCTCAGATCCCGTGTGGTTTCCTCTGCTTTGCCTCATCCAGTTCTCTTTATACTGGAATTTCCCTTGATGTTTTTCTAGTTGCTTTGAGAGTCTGTTTTATAACCAACTACTGACTGAAATACTGTTATTTTAAAGTTTTAAGCACATTTGTTTGTTTCGTTTTGTTGTAGAGTGTGCTTGATGTACCACACTATTTACAGAATAGAGGGCCATATCAAGCTTTTTACCCTTATAAAGCCTCTAGGCACTTGCATAAGAAGCGACTGTACAAAAGCTTCTTGTCCTGGGTTATTTGGATTGTCATTACATCAAAATATTTGAGCTGTTTGCAAATCGTAAAGGTTTATTTTGATACTTTTATACCATTGATGAGTTATTTGTCTCCATGAATTGGACTGGAAACCTCACACTGGCATGCGAGACCCTAAGAAGAGTACATGTATATTGTATTAAAATCTCATGAACTTTTCTTTCCTGAACATTTTGCATTTTTGTTATTCAACCAATTTACTTATCAAGCATATTAAAAACACACAAATTTGAAAGCGGTATTTGTCTTTCTTTGCTCTGCTATGTGATTCAGGCAGGATGAATACAGATATGTTTTCAGAGGCTTAATTGCACTCAGGAAAAATAACACAGAGGATTGCTGCAGGTTATCGTGGTTATATAGGCCTTTTGGTTGTCAAAAGTAGCCTTAGCATTGATTTGCTAATGACCAGATGAGATGACGAGACCATTAGCCACGTTTAAAAACCATGTTGACTGGGATAATATGGCCAGACCAACTCCATGCGAAAATCTGCCGCTAGCCGGATAATATACGTGAGGGAGTCACAGTGGGATTGCTTTGGTCTCTTTTGCCAGTTGGGAGGTTACAGGTTAAAGTATACATTGCACTATTATTGCACTAATTGAGACTTCATTTAGGCTTCATTGAATGATACTATGTAGTGCTTCTATTTTATCTTCATCTCATTTGCAGACTTTTCCACAACCTCTGAAATATGACCGTCTTACAGGGACATTCCGCGAGGTGCCAGGATCCAATTTCAGTGTATCAGGGTCTGGTTCTGAATCACCTCCTTATGGTGCTACAGATGATGAAAGGGAGAGACAGTTGGAATGGGCGAAGACGGAGCGATTACCCCTCTTTCTCAGGTATGCAACATGCAGCACAAAAAATGACACACAAAATGATAGTAAACATAAAGTCGTCTCCGATTGCGAAATTCGGAGACGACTTTATGTTTAGGTACTATCTTTCTCAGGTATAGACAAGGCTCAAAATAAGCGGTATCGCATCGCAATTTGCGACAGAAAAATCAGAAAGTGCGATATGGCCGAGGAGGTACATTTGCAAAATTGCTACACATCATTTTCAAGTAGAGACAGCCGTGGCTGGCCAGCAGCGGCCGTCGAGTAGTCAGTCAGTACATAGTTCATCGGCAACTAACAACACCAACCAAACCTCGCATTCATGATTGTTACACATGAGTCACAGTATGTTCGCCATGCATGAGTGAGTGTTGTTGTGTGCGAGGTTGACATCAACAGCCATGCAAGATGGCTTCCGCTGTTGAACATGTTGAATGGACAAAAAAGTTGCTACACAAAGTATAAAAATTGCGAATCAAGTGGAACCCTTGATTGGCAATTTTGCTACGCAAGTAAAAAAAGTTATTTTGAGCCTTGGGTATAGAGGTTAAGTTGGACAAGTCCCAAACTCTGAGTCTGAATAAAATGTTGCTCTATCCAATTGTATCCAATTGAATCCCTCAGCAATTATTCCCTCTCATCAGGCCAGATCTTCCTCAGTTTATGTGAGACCATTTAACTATCATTTCAGAACCCGCCTCTTCCGAGAAATGAAACTATGTAAACTTCTTCTGCGGCCGTTAGAGGACCGTTACTCCGCAGGCGGAGGTAGTAGCCGGCAACTACGTGGATACAGTCGACAGACAGAGAGTTACGTTTCAAGCCTTAGTAACTCGGCAGATAACAGTGCCAATGAAGACGCAGACTATGATGATGAAGAAAACTTTTGGAGTGATTTCCAGAGGTCAGAGTTGTATCGATATAACCGTCCTGGAAGCCGGGCATTTAGTGTGCCTGCAAGGATGCGAGGTAAGATTCAGTATTTCAGTCATAATCAAAGTGCATAACTCGATCCAACATTTTCTTGACCACCATAGCAACAGTGATATTTACTGATGTTTCCACTGTGGTAATGTGGTGACTGCCCTGAGGAGAACATTGTGTCTGACCTCCTGCATGACAT
The DNA here is from genome assembly GCA_002633025.1 of Notospermus geniculatus. Classification (NCBI taxonomy): domain Eukaryota; kingdom Metazoa; phylum Nemertea; class Pilidiophora; order Heteronemertea; family Lineidae; genus Notospermus; species Notospermus geniculatus. Next base: position 133,358 of record NMRB01000053.1, read on the forward strand.
CTCCATTGCTGAAAATTTTACCCATGGTGTGTCTTTGCCATCATATAAAGCAAGAAAATGTTGTTTTGCAGTATTGTATTCAAGTCCAGCACAAGTGACTGGGACGACTACCACTACTGATGCAAACACATCAAGAACAACTATCAGCCCCGAGAAAAATTCATCCAATACACACACTGGTGCTAGTAAAAAGAAAGCTCTGCGACAGGCATCAAGGTAAGAGAAATGACCTTTACAAATATTGGATCTAATGGTCTGATAATGCAGGATAATGTATTTCTGACTGAAATATTTGATATACCGGTAATAAAAGGAGTCGTCCTCCAGAAATTTCGCAAATTTTCGACCCCAACCGGGGTCTTCTTCAGGCTGGCACTTTCAAGTCGAGCTACCAGAAGTGTAATGAGCTGGATCCCAACATTACAAGTAAATCTCAAATAAAGAAACCCTGTGCAAACAGGAGGTGTGGGAAGTAATAGTGACTGAAATATTTGACATATCAATAATGTCAAATTTTGTCAAAAGAATTGCACAGTCTGTTGTAGTATGGACTTCTAGGCATTCTAGAAGTATTTGAGAACGCCTAAGTATTCTAGGCATTTTCAGAGAAATTGCAGCATATTCTGATTGTTCATCAGTGCTTTTGTTGATTGGTCATTTGTGATATATTTTCCCCACATACAATCGTGTATTCTAAGCCTTTTTAAAACATTCTCAAATAAAGCGAAAGCAATGGTCTTGATGATGCAGCAGGGTGAGTTTTGTAGCATAGGATACCGGTAAATCATTTTGCATAGAACATACATGTACAATGTAGACCAAATTGTCCCTAGATCATTACCGGTAGTAGCGTACAAGTAATTCCATATCTATCTAGTATTAGTTGTTGAACAGACACCCTCCTCTAAATTGGAACCTTATAGTTTTTTCCCAGAGTAATATACATGTACCTCATGATATCCCCATTAAATTGATAACAATTAAAAAGCATTTCTCATTCTCCAGTTGAATGTCATCATTTCAACTTGCAACCGAATCATATCATACATGTAATTCTTGACTGATGATAGGTTTATATTGATTTCTCAATCCAGTGATAGAGCTGTTTACAATAACCAGTGATGTTGGTTCAGATATTGTCAGGCAGGGCACATGAGCTAACCCTGTTCATACAGCCATTCAATGTTTTCAGTGAAGTGGACCTGCAAAATCAGAATCGCTAATTGCCAGTGAGAATTTGTTGTAATGATGCCAGATAATCCAGTGTTTGTGAACTTTCAGGAGTAAAAGTCTTGTGACCACCCAGATGAATGACTCAGGTGTAGGTCTAGGAACAAACCGTGATGTTACTTTCACTACACGCCATGATACGCTGATGTCTATCAAAGAAAATGCTCCAGGTAGGACAGCTACTCGTAGATAGCTAAATATTGAGAATTCAGCCGAAATCTGTCAAATCAAACCATTTTTAGCTCACTGGGGTGAGCTATTACGATGGTGCAGCGTCCGTCGTCGTCGTCGTCCGTCGTGGTCCGTTAGCAGGGCACGTTTTGTAACCGCTGGAGCTATTGATCTGAAACTTGGTACATATATACCCCTAGGTCAGATGACCCATGACACCAAGTTTCGCATAAGGGGCACAGTCCGCGTGAGCTACTGCGAAACTAATGTATTAGGCCAGCCCTGCATACCATGATATATATATACACACAGCACACCTGGATGACCTAATTTCTGTCCGCAGTGAAGTACACCTGACTGCGGACAAGATTTTGCAGTAGCTCATGCGGTGTGTGTCCCTAATGGGTCCCATTCGACTCTCAGTTTGGCCACCAGGTGGCGGAAAGCAAAAACACAACAAGATGACATTGTAAATGTCGAATGGTTCCCGATAGTACAGGTGCTTCTACCAGTACATGAATGGTACATTGATAGAGATCAAGGCACGTTGATAGAGGTCAGATAAAAAGGTACGGTAAAAAAAGGTACCGGTAAAAAGGTACTAGGTAATAGAGGTACTAGGTAAAAAGGTACTCGGCAAAAAGGTACTAGGTAATAAAGGTACTAGGTAACAAAGGTACATCATGCCTCTGCCTGTACCTCTACCACAGGCAGAGATATTTCAAATTATCAAGTTTGACCTTGACCTTGACCTCTGATCATCAAGGTCGTTGCATAATCGAAATGGGCATCTTCAATAACCTAAGTATGGGTGATATCATGCCTCTACCTCTACCACAGGCACAGATATTTCAAATTACCACGTTTGACCTTGACCTTGACCTCTGATCATCAAGGTCGTTGCATAATCGAAATGGGCATCATCAATAACCT
>NMRB01000053.1:136606-200484 GCA_002633025.1 Notospermus geniculatus
ATATTGAGAATTCAGCCGAAATCTGTCAAATCAAACCGTTTTTCTTTCAATGATCCAAAACATGGGCCCTTCTGTTGAGCTACCCCTCATAATGACTCCTAATTTTCTGCTTCAGCAAATAATTTCTTCTCACGAGAGAATACGGATCAGTTACAATCACAGTCAAAGGTTTCTAAGAAGAAGAAGAACAGCAAACCATCTGAGGGGTCATCTGTAACATTCAAGGATCTGAAAAATGAATTTAAAAGGTAGGGGCAACTTGAGAATGGACTACATGTAGGTAAAATAGAATAGGCCTAGAAATGCTCTAGGTCATCATCTGCAGTGCAGTTGTTATGGTTGTGAAACGGAGTCTGTTAACAAGATGGTCAATTCATGAAAATTCTGTGGTGATTTGGTACAAAAGGTAGGTATCCTTTTGTTCTTGTGATGAGTGGCCTACACCAGGTGCAAGGATCACCGAATAGAAGTTGTATTCTGGTGATTCAGCAACTGTGCAAAAAAATTTCATCTCCCATCTTCAGAGCATATTCTGCACCGGTGAACTACCGGGAATTTCTAAAGATTCCGCTGTATGGTGACTTTGATATGATGTTTGGTGAGGCAGAGCCAGAGGACACAGGGCGTGTTTACGTGGCATTTGAGGAGGAGGCCAGTGAGGAGAGGACGTACACAGACATGAAAACATTGGAGGGAAAACATCATATGACATATCAGGAGATGAAGGAGCACGTGCTGGGATCTGTAAGTGGGAGGAATTACACGTACAATGTTTTACATGTTTTGGTTCCCTCATTTGTCTAAGGTTGTCTAGGTTCTCAATGAGAGTACAGTGGAACCTCTCTATTAAGGACACTATCTGGACTGATAGTTGGTGTCCTTAATTAAGGGGTGTACTGATTACGGATGTCAAAATGAATACAAATGACAGGTTTGCGACTGAACTTGAGTGTCCTGAATAGAGAGGTGTCCTCCTGGCAGAGGTGTCCGCTTAAGAGAGGTTCCACTCTACATCAGTCCACAAGCTTTAGAGAGTGGACTCTGTTTACAAAGCTTTTAATAGAGAGTGGACTCTGTTTACAACGTCTGAGCTCCATTCATCACAACTTCCATACAAAACGAGACCACATCAGTCCGGGAAAACTCCGAAATCGGAAACGTTGCCGAATTCGGACTCGCACGAGTCCGANAGTGAGCACATGGTCCATGGACCATTTCATTCTTTCAATGATCCAAAACATGGGCCCTTCTGTTGAGCTACCCCTCATAATGACTCCTAATTTTCTGCTTCAGCAAATAATTTCTTCTCACGAGAGAATACGGATCAGTTACAATCACAGTCAAAGGTTTCTAAGAAGAAGAAGAACAGCAAACCATCTGAGGGGTCATCTGTAACATTCAAGGATCTGAAAAATGAATTTAAAAGGTAGGGGCAACTTGAGAATGGACTACATGTAGGTAAAATAGAATAGGCCTAGAAATGCTCTAGGTCATCATCTGCAGTGCAGTTGTTATGGTTGTGAAACGGAGTCTGTTAACAAGATGTCAATATCATGAAAATTCTGTGGTGATTTGGTTCAAAAGGTAGGTATCCTTTTGTTCTTGTGATGGGTGGCCTACACCAGGTGCAAGGATCACCGAATAGAAGTTGTATTCTGGTGATTCAGCAACTGTGTAAAAAAGTTCCATCTTCCATCTTCAGAGCATATTCTGCACCGGTGAACTACCGGGAATTTCTAAAGATTCCGCTGTATGGTGACTTTGATATGATGTTTGGTGAGGCAGAGCCGGAGGACACAGGGCGTGTTTACGTGGCATTTGAGGAGGAGGCCAGCGAGGAGAGGACGTACACAGACATGAAAACATTGGAGGGAAAACATCATATGACATATCAGGAGATGAAGGAGCACGTGCTGGGATCTGTAAGTGGGAGGAATTACACGTACAATGTTTTACATGTTTTGGTTCCCTCATTTGTCTAAGGTTGTCTAAGTTCTCAATGAGAGCACATCAGTCCATCTGTTCTAGAGAGTGGACTCTGTTTACAATGTCTGAGCTCCATTTATCACAACTTCCAAAAAGTTTAAAAGTTTTGGTTTATATTCCGATATCAACAACGGTAGAGGTGTCATCCGACTTTACACTTTAATCCCAGTCTATCCTGAAACCTTTCAGTAGAACTCAGATGAGCTGCTCATTCAGCGCTACAATCCGAGCATTTCCGACCGGTACCCATTTATACACCTGGGTGGAGAGAGGCCAGTGAAGCAGAGACTTGCCCAAAGTCTCAGCCCAGTGGGATTCGAACCGGGACCCTCTGACCACTAGTCGGAGGCCAGAACCACTACACCACCGTGGCTGCTCGTATGACTTCCATACAAAACATGACCACATGAGCTCTTTTGGTACCAGTGGTGACCGCTTTTGAAATTGCCAATTTGCATGATGGCTTTCTCTTTGTTTTTTTAGAATCTTGGCATTGAGGAGTTCATCTCATTCCTGTCAGACACGGTCGGTATTCATCTCATCAACTTCTGGTTGGATTGTGAGTACTTCAAGGACAGCATGCAAGACTTTGACGAAGTTGAGAATTTATCTGCGAGGAATAAACTGTTCAGGTAAGTGTTCTGTAATGATGAAATACCCCGGGATGCCAATTTTCCTGTTGTTGCCAAAAAAGGCATGTTCACATGGCTTGGTTTCACTTGTTTCTCCTCTTCCAGGGATATTCAGGACAAATATCGACTGAACCTGACCCGAGATGCCAAAGATCAGTTGGTGAAAGCATCAAGTAATGTCAACCTAAGCCATACCATCTTTATCAGGACTCAGTATGATGTGCTTCGGAGAATGAGGGCCTACTGGGTGCCGAGATTCATTGTACATAAGGAACGAATGGAAGGGTTTAGGTAAGAATAGAATGAGAGAAAAAACTTATGCTATACATGTATCACTGTGTTATCCAGTTGAATATTGCTCATTATCTACATGTAGTAGTGGCAGATTATTGTAGTGGCCTCCTCAATATTATTGAAGATTGGAATCCATCCCTTTCAAGTTGAAATTGCCCGTGTCCCACACAGAAGAATTACCGGTATCATCACTTTGGTCACTGTTTCTGGTGTTCCTGATCAAGTCATATACAAAATAATTGATTCATTGTTTGATGGACACTGGCTGCCTTTGACAATGACATTCTCGCTTCTCTTCAGGTGCATTCAGGAGCAAGAATTCCTCGACCGTATTCGAGGAGCAAGTAGATTATCTGGCTTCTTCCCATCCATTTCATTGGTGAATTCTATGCCAGTCAGACCGGATGATGTGTTACAGATTGCCAAAACAAGGAACTGGGAGTTCGTCTCCAAGGGCGGGAGGCAGCTTGACGATAGGATAAGATCTGCAAAGTCGAGATCTGGGATGAAATTTGGGACACCCCCAAGGTAGGGAATGCTACTGAACATGAGACCACTGCTGGCTTTGATGGACAGGACCACCTGTTGAAAGTTAGTTACTGAAAGGACAACGCTTGTTGTCTAGGCCCTGAGGAGTTCTATCTTGTCTACATGCATGTGTAACTTCTTTGATCGGCATTTTTCAGAGTGTGAGAGATACAGTTCTTTAGTCTTTATGGATAATATCACTCCGATAAAAGTTCGTTTGTAAAAGTATTTTTAAAGTTTGTTCTTTAAACAAACGTTGTATTTTAAGTTTTTTAAAGAACAAACTTTAAAAAAACTTTTGCAAATGAACTTTTATTGGAGTGATATTATCCATAAAGACTAAAGAACTGTATTGTCTATGTGTGATTGGATTCCCATTCGAAGTTGGGTTTAATCTGGTCAGATAACTAGTCAGTGTAGTTTTCTTGTTGGTTTTAGCTCACCTCTCAGGGAAAAACTTCTCAAAGCCATGACGAGCGACAAGGCAGCCGGTGGGGCCTTCCAAAAGAATCTCGAGCAACACACAAACAAGAGCCTGGTGTCAAACTTACTGTTCTGGCAGGATGTGAATGAATACAGTGGTGCAGACACTGCCACCAGTGATCGACTCCTCAGACTTAATAACGCTTGGTTCATCTTTAACAAATACATTGCACAAGGAAGTCCAAACTCAATAGGTAGGAGTAAGCAAGGTCTTGAAATTAACACCCTGTCCATGGTTCTAGGGTCACTGTTTTTGAAACACCCACATGAAACATGGTCCGACTTGGGGGAATGTTCGCCCCCAAATCCCTTGCCAAACGCATGTCCCTAAGCTATATGCCACCAGAAAAAATTGATCCTTGCATATCCTTATTACAGGTATGAAGAAAGAAGATCGTGATAAGGTGCATCAGACATTATTGACAGCCAAAGACTTTGTCTCCTCTGACTTATACAACGACGCCAAGAACCATGCGACCGAAATCCTTGAACCCGCTTGGGTGCAGTATCTGAAGGAAGATGTCAGCAAATACCTAGAGTAAGTGAAAATCTTGATGTCATTATTTTGGTGAAGTAGGAGGAGAGATACAATTGGCACACGTAAATGATGCGTATGATTTTCCCGTTGTAGGTGCTCAATATCTCATCGGGATATGGGGATTGCTCCACCACCAGCGGCTGAGGATATACAGATCATTGTTGATGGAGATCAGATTATTGTCCAGAGGCCGTTTTACAAAGGGTAAGTCAGACTTAAGCTATGACACTTGTGAATTCTTTTGAATACCAATAATTTGGTAAATTATGAATACATATGACTTGAAGATGGCTACAACATTTATGCCTTTGTTCACATTTTTTCTTCAAGATGGCCTACTGCCTTTTTGCCAAGAGTTGACCTGGTATGAAGGCATTCACTCACCTTTATTCATTGCTTTTTGTCAGGGTGCGAACACCATCTGAAAAGGATGCTAAGCAACATTTGTTAAGATCTTTCTCGTTGGCTGAGAGTATTGATTCAGTCAGAAGAGCAGAATTGAAGAAGATCCGTGCAGAAAAACGGAAAATAATGGAACGGGAACGACGGAAGGCTATCCGAGCAGCGAAAAAGAGGCTGAAAGAAATGAAGATGAAGAAGGACACACCAGCGAAGGTAGTTGTCGCATCTTCAAAACTTGTTGAAACTAACCGGCCCCCCATGACTTGGTTTTTGCATGCAAGCGGTATAAGAGAGTGTGCTGAGATGCTCAGTGTAGATAAATTTTGTCCTATTCATGTAGCTAAGTGGAAAACTTGTGCTTCTGGACAGTTATCTACTTCATTTCCTAACTTTTCAGGAAGAGCCTAAGGAAGAGAAGAAGTCACTCTGGGATGACGGTGGCGATTTGTTTGGCGCTGATTTGCCCCCGCCTCCTCCAAAACCCAAAATTATTCGCAGAAAAGTCAGAAAAATCTTATCACATTCACCCACAACAAAGACAACAATTCCAAAAATTAGTGTAACTGAGGCAGGCAAATCAGAGCCAGCAATGAGCCGAGAGCAGTCGAAAGCTTCCACTGGGACGGGCGAAAGTCTTGAAGTACTTGTCTATGTACTTGGTTTAATCCCAGTGACAATAGATTGGCCTACGTCACTTGCTGCTTGCTGTATTTGTTAGACATAACTCAATATACTAGGAAAGTGTTATATTGAGCAGAATGTGAGCTATGCCTTCTGTACACTAAAGAACTCGTGGCAAGTGATGCAGGCCGAAACCCATTGCTAATTTCAATTTTGCTTTTTACCCTCTTCAGTTCACAGACAACTCCCCTCACGTGACATATATTAAAGTAGTGTAGACATAATGTGACTCATTTCTCCTCCCCCCAGCTTTTTTCTTATTTCAGATGTCACAGGTTTTGATTGGCATGCCCAGATTAGTTTAACACTTTATGGACGAAAGCACTTTGACGAAAAATTACAAAATATTGCATTACTAGAAGGCGCCTTTTCAATCATCATAACATGTGTCTTTGGAAAGTTCCCCTATGGCACTCTCCGATGAATGGTCACTCCTGTCACTCCTTGCCAAGATTTTGAGTGAGTCTTGATAATCCAACGTTAGATGACCACCTGTCCATGAAGTGTTGAAGTATATGTAGAAATTCACATTTTCAGACCATTTTATAGTTTTAGTTTAGTGGAACATTAACCACTGGAATTTTTACTTCTGTAGGATGTTTTATTTCTATGAGTTCCTTCTCCAGGTTTTTGTGTAAAATTTTGACATGAATTCCAAATTCATGAGACTAACTCATTAGGTTGGTGTCACATGTGTGTCGAATATTTTTGGGACATAATTACACTAGTAATTAGGTGTCTTACTTGATGAATGAGATTCAAATAAGTTACTTTATATGATGTATGATTACCTGACTGAGGAGATGTCAGTGAATAGGCATGATTAATCTTTCTAACACTGATGTTTTAAATGTGCAAATGTAACTACATGTAGTTTGACCCATGAGATACAAATATTTTGACTGGGACTTTAACTCTTGGGTTCTAATGGATGGCACCTTTAACTTTAACAGGATGATAGTGACCAAGAGGATGAGGACCAAGATCAAAATCAGGTTCTTTTTAATACTTCTCCAAAGCATCTTCCATTGCTTTCAGCGAATAAATTTATTTTGCACATCAGCCTGGCTTATGCAGTACCACTGGTTCTGACTTTTCACTCCTAATGGAAAGGTCTAAAAACCTTGTCAAGTTGGGCAAAATTGAACACAGCACTTTCCCAAGCTCTGCTATATCACGCTTTCTGTCCCTCCATCCACCATAATAATAGATGTTGGAATATGAATCCTTCTTTACTCCTCTTTCAAATTGAGACATCATATTCATTTTGGCACCTCAAGATGTTGGGATACTAGAGTTCACAGCTAGACATTTCTCTGGTAGAGACACATACATGAGAATGCTTCTTGGAAATCATATACTAAACACACTGGAGAACTGCACACTTATTCACTATAGAAGATAGGAACAGCACCATCAATTTAGACAGCATGAAATCACATTTGCAGATCCTATCACACCCTCTTGCATGCCTGCCAATATCCCAATGCTTTTATCCACTTTCCTTGCATTTGGACACATTCTCATTGTATGCTGAAGTCACCAACCGGTATCTGTTGCTTGAGATAGCATGTAACTTCTTATGAAATCCACTCCAAAGTAGATGAGAATCAATGAGCTAGCATATCTCTCTGACAGTGGTAAGGTGATTTTTGACCACTGTACTACCAAACTTGTTATGACAAGGAGGGACTGAAGGTGCAAAAAATACTGTTCTACAGCATGTTTCAAGGACTTTTCCTTGCTCTGAACGGGAGGCGTTTTGTCTCAAACAGGATGAAGTAAGTATTCCTCCCATGGATGGTTGGGTGTATTGCGAATTTGAATGCATGATACGTAACACATTTCGTTTCAGCCTGACGATGTTGTTGTAAAAAGAGGGAGCATTTCAGTTGACAGGAGGGCAAGTCTCGCCAGGGGCACTGAGCGAAGGAGAACCCTTCCCAAAGTGATTGAAAGGAAGGCAAGCGTGCCTAAAGAAAAGCCCATAAAGGCGTTTAAGAATGTTCGGACAAAACGTGGCATGAAAGTCTACCAGCGAGATAGTGTAATGCAACCTCTCTATTCTTCTAGCACCAACTTTCCTTGCTGTACAGCAAATCCCGCTTGTGATCCTAACAGGTTGCTGGACGTGGAACGCTTCGGGAAACCCTACTCACTGATATTAGCTGATATACAGGTGTTGTTAACAATATCTAATTGATGTCTTACTTATTTCACTGATATTTTTGACTTTTCAGATGTTGTAGTGCTGATTTCACCCTGGACAATAATATTGTACAGAAAGCTGCACTCACTGCTATTCTCCTTTCTGCAAACCTGTCACTTTCACGAGCTGTTTGGTATTAGCGGGAAAGAAAACTACAAAATAGCAAGCTGATACATGTATAAGGAAAGATAACAACAAAGTGTATCAAAATAGCAAACTTTTTCAAAAGTTCAGGTTTGCAGCCTACCATCCACGCAAATATTTTCGCGGGATAATATTTCACGAATTGAACATTTTTTGTCTGTTTCACGTGGATTAATGTTTGCGTCAAGGGTAGGGAAGGGAGCTGACTTGATGTTGGGGGAAACTTATATGCGTGTATTAATATTCGCGGTGAAATTTTGATTTCCCGATTTTCGCAAGAATTTTTACACGCAAAAATATTTGCGTATACGGTATCACCAAGCATTGACAAGTGTTATGCACGGCCTTTTAATAACCAGTAGATCCATTCCAGGATTGGCAGCCTGAGACAGAGTAAGGTGGATTGCAGGGACCGTTCCTGACGTTGACCTCAGTGCTATTAAGATAGGAGGTTCAACTGGATCAGCTTGATAACCATCACAACACCTGTATATACACAAAGATGCAAAACCTAAATTCAAATGCACAAAATCAGCATCAGTTCTGTTGATCACAACTTTTGCATGAGCATGAATCGTCACCTGTCCGATCCTCCCCTCTCATCTGTATTGTCATAGTCCTCGAAGTTCCATCACCCAGGTCTGGGCTCATCTCATTTCATAAGTTGTCTCCTAGGCTTTGAATGTGTCCCAGCGGTAATCCTGTTTTGTGGTATAAAACACCAAAGATAATCCCAGCTTTGTTAAAGAGGATTACCCCAATCCCACTTTGTCATTTGTGAATCAGATCAATCCAAGATCTGTCGCCATTATCTGCAAATTAAATCTTGTCCCAAAGGATTGAAACTTTGCCAACAGACTCTAATATCTTAGTGTCTTGCTGATGGGCAGTTTGCGACAGTTGTGGTTCTGCCAGGAGTCAATACCCACATCCTGGCTAAGCTTAGAAGCCCTACTTTAACTGATCCCCATCTCCCAACAACTCCTGATTAGTTTTACCATCTGTTGTGAAATTGGTCATAATTTGACAAATATCAAAGTGTGGTGCTAAAATCCATAGGACATTTTCTTGGTTTTCAAGCAGTTCATCCTCTTTGAGGTTTCAATGGACCTAAACAGAGGTAACAGGTAAAATCATGGTGACATTTGGAAATTGGAGTCCAGAAACACACAGGATATGTCCCCTTTAAGTATTTATTCCGTACTGATTCCCTGCTTGTTTGTTCCTTTCAGTGTGTTACAATCGATGTTGAAAACATTGCCATTGGCCCTCACATCCCCTCTGCACCAAGGCTCATAAAAAACCTTCGGGAGAGATTTGGGATGTGAATTCTTGGACTTTTGAGTTCTCTGTCAATCTATCCGACTTGAGTTTCATTAGTTTATCAGAGAATGTGGAGTTACGTGTGTATTCCTGTTTTTACCCTCCAATATTGCCTGTATACACATATAAAGTTTCGCCCTGCATATATTTGCATCAGATTCAGACAAAGGAATCAAAATGATTTCACATTTCTTCTATCACATACAACACCTCCGGTCTGTACTCTCCACTACTACTATTTTGGGTTTATGTGTACCTTTATGAATCTTTTATGTGTCAAATTGTGACCACTGACAACATGAAAAACGAATGCTGTCACTTTCTTACATATGTCTTGTCAAAACATGAAACCTTATGAGAAAACCAACCCGTTACATGCCACAGTTGGAATGGAAAATTGGCTTCCCAACATGACAGGGGAATGGGGAACAGTAGGCCTACACATTGCTTTATTAATGACGTTCAGTGAACCACCTACATGAATATACTGCTGAGATAGGGCTGAGCAGTGTCCTTTAGTGTTGTTAAAAGTTGATCAATCCCATTTCATAGAAATGTCATACGAGACGGATCAGGGGACTTGTACTGTATACAGAAACTGCATGAAAGGGAATAGAAGACTCCTGAAATTCACCATTTCATGCTCATGTACATTTCAGGAAGGGGAAGGCTCCACTGAAAATCAGGATGGTGAGGCTCTGGGTGAAGAGGGTGAAGGTCGCAACGACTCTGCTTTGGAAGATGGACTCAATATGTCACCCGGTGGGATGCTGCTGTCTGGTGGATCGCGGAGACATGCTGCAAGCATCTCGCCTGAACAAAAAGAAGTCAAACCACCAACATTTGCGGAGGCTGCACAGAATAAAGCGTATGTTTGAGACTTTTAAAATATTTTTACCCTTCAGGACCATTTCGCCTTCTGATTCTGGATGATAAGAATCTATACAACAGCCAGATAAGTCAGGTTTGTTTGAATGCCCAAGACTCTCTTTGCCCAGCAGACTTTGCCTTTAAGTACCATTCTGTGTTGCAGTTTGATGACCATCTTCAAGAAGAATCTCCTTGACCAACAAGATGGAAAGGACATTGTCAACATGATGAACACATACAACGAGATCTTGGCATATCAGGGAATATCAGGTCCTGGAGCTAAACAGAAAAAGGAGGTACAAGCTGGATTCATTTATAAGTAAGTTGGATGAAATTCTGGTATGGTAGATTTTTTTCATGCCATTCAGGACCAATTTGGTCATTTTAGTTCTGAACTCAGCCTTTATCTCGTACATCAAAAATTCATAAGCGAGCCTTATAAATTTTTGCGTACATGTATATACATGTCTATACCTCACCAGATTATGCTCCTCAGCTGACCATATCGTGGCACAAAACAAAGTGTTGCGCGACTGCATGGCCTTTGATATTTAGCTTGCTTTCCTTCCGAGGCAAATACACTGAGCAACTATAGGGCAGTGCCTCACTTGGCCAAGAAGAATGTAGTGCATTGAACACCGAAGAATTGTAAAGAGCAATATTGGCTAAAACTGGGAAAATCTTCATTTCCAGGTCATTTCTGGACAAAGGCAGCAAAAAGAGATTCTCTCTGACTGACAAGATTGACCACAGATTGACAGTAGAGAAAGACCGACCCAAATCTCCAACCCTGAAGGATATATTGCACTATATCAAACCTCAGCTGGAGGAACAGTTCAAGAACTTCTGGGATGTAAGTAGGCTCATCATGCCATTGGACATAAAACATTTGAGTCAGCAACATCTGAAAGTGAAATTAGTGTTGGATCTTATTTGCTGCCTGGGATGGCATTGACAATATTGATAAAAATGTTCAGATCTGGGAAACAAGTCGCATGGGATTGAAATGTTGTACTGTACAAAATTTTTCAGAACCAAGCAGAAAACCTTGGATTAAAAGGAGCAAACCTGGCCAACATCTCGGCTGCAGAACTGGCTATGAAGGGTGATGTTGATGTCGGCAAAGGTTGGCGTGGACGGAAACCAAGAGCAAAGGTGAGAAATAATCAATTACTTCATCTTTTAACTGGATATCTGGGAGTAAATAAACAATCTTTTTCTCCAAATGTATCACTTCTTGCAATGCCTGGTGCAAATTTCACCAGCAAAGTACCTGTGGTACTTGTATGTTTTGAGAGTGGTGGATCGGCACAGCTTTGAATGTGTTCGTGGCAAATGAGATGCTTGAATACTGCATTCTTCTTACACATTGCCACAAATCGCGTGTTTTCTTCTCAGTAACTATCTTTTTTAGCTGAAAATCCACTTATCTATATCTCTTTGTCACTTTTCTCTTTCTCAAGCCTGCAATCTATATAGTGAGTTAGCTAATATGTCTTTATCATTAGTCTTCATTTCAATTATGGACTGAATACTTGGAGGTGTTCTCTAAGCAGTGTATTGAATAAACTGTGTCAGGGCCTACTTTACATTTGCCTTGCACAGGATTGGAGGCCCAAATGCAGATTATTCATGGTCAGGATGCCTGTAATTTGCAATGCCTTCAAGTATGAAACCCTCTTGTTAATTTATTCACCTATTGAATCCCAAGAACATTTTCATATTGATGTTTATTACTACATGTGTCATCCTCTGCTGAAAATTTTCTTCCCAAATTCACAATCCTTTTGTTGTATTCTCCTGGTCAAATGTTGTATGTAGAGTTCTCTGCTAAAGTTGCTTCATGTGATTGAACTTTTTGATGAACACAGGCTGAATCCCCTTCTTACACCCTTGGCGTGCCCTCCGGTAGCACACAGAAGCGTTCTAGATCTACAAGTAGATCCAGATCCAGGGCAAGCGGGGCAAGTATTTATTTCATGGAATCACCACTAGGCGGTGCCGAAGTCCTGCTTGTGATTTTTTTGCCATTGTACATTTGCAATTGGGTTGGTCGGGAAGTGTACATGGAGTGGCCGATAACCAGTGCTCCGTCAACGATGCTAAATCCTCTTTGTAACACTTCAGTACCTTGTAGATATGTGTTCAATCTATATCATCTGCTTTTGTGCTTGTGTGGTAGGCCAACTTAATTTTGTGTTTCCAAATGTGGACATTTGTTAGAAACNACTGCTTCTTCTCAGGGTAACACCGTGCGGTTTGATGTCGATATCGAAAAAGAGTACGGTGACCTTCATTTACAAGAAAAGGTAACAGAAGCCTTCTCTCTGAACACAACACAACACAGACACAACACATGCACTGCTGTCTCTGTACATTGTTGGATCAAGTGTTTATGAATATGATATTGTCATGTATCTGTTTTTGTACATTTTGTTTGTCTTTTATGTACATGTACGTACATGAATCTATTAAGTAAAGAATCACAAATTTTCCAGTGATGGATATGCAACAGGTGTCGATCTTCTTGTTCTTATCTTTTATATCCATTCAGCCACTGCAAACTGAGAGTGATTGACTGACTGAAGAATATGTTAGTTGAGAATTCTTTGCAGGGGAAAACAGGGTGATAGTCAACCAAAGAAATAAGTGCTTCTTCACTTGCACAACCACACTGTAGAAATATTGAAGTAGTATTGGAGGTGTTGAAAGATCATGAAAATTGCTGCATCGTGGAGCTAGCGGCGTGACTTCCTAACTTTATCTTTAACCAATGGTGCTAAAAGGGTCTATAACACTTTGTTTGCAGTAATTACTCACAAATGTATAGAGGCCTAATCAAAGCATACAGACTCACAAAATAATTGGTAGGGGTACGAAATCTAACATTACATTTGATTCATTTTGCACTTTATACAGGAAGAAGTCAGAGTGAGTTATTTGAT
This sequence comes from Notospermus geniculatus, assembly GCA_002633025.1. Classification (NCBI taxonomy): domain Eukaryota; kingdom Metazoa; phylum Nemertea; class Pilidiophora; order Heteronemertea; family Lineidae; genus Notospermus; species Notospermus geniculatus. The sequence continues at coordinate 149,642 of NMRB01000053.1, forward strand.
AAGATAGTCATTTCCCCACACTTGGAAGTTGCATGCAGATATCTATTACAATATCTATGTTATGTAAATGACAGTGCATGAAAATATCTTGCTCCTGAAAGTACACTAATTGCATGCATTTATTTCTATTTTCATTCACGTACCAGTATTAAATTGTCTTTAATTGCATGGGATGAATAGTTGACACTTAGAAAATGAATCAGGACAGTTGTCTCAACTGGAAAGTCACAAATCTAAAAGGATTTCTAATGTTCCTGTCCTCGTAATCCTTCAAGGATTCTTTTCTCCTCATTGCCAAACAGATCAAGGCTAAGAAATGATATGTGACCCGATCTATAGGAAAGGGTTAACGGCCTTACAACAAGGAGCTGAAATATGCGTTCTGCAGGTTGACAAGAAGTGGACACAGTGATAATACATGTAGTTGAGTAAACTGATGACCAGACAATCACCTGGGACAATTGCCAGCTTTTGCTGGAGCGGGTCACATATGGAACCCATTTGAAATTTTTTTGTGAGCTCTTTCCACCAACTGTTACGTGTACTTGTGGTTTTGTACCATAGTCTAAGAAAAAAGCTCCTTTTGAACATTTTCTGAAAGCCTTATAGTCCTTAAAGGGTTACTTCAATAGAAACACGTTTCGATACATGTAATGCACATGGCAGTCTTGTTTGTCCTGTTAATTGCAGTAAATCTCTAAAACCTTTGCATCGATACTCAAGCCTGTCAACCCTTCACTTATTCTAATCGCATGATCTTTTAAAATTGTATGTTTATTATATGTTAACAACCTGTAGTGTTTCGTCTGTACTAACTGTCCATGTATCTGCTGATTCTCCTAAAGGAATCCACAATGTCATCATTTAAAGATCCATCACGGCGCAAAGGCCGGGCAAAGAAGGTAATAGGCAAAATGGAGTAGTTGTGCCTGATGAGTGGTGATCTCATCGTGTAGTTCTGCCTGGGAGAGTGTCCTGAACAACCACCTAAACAACAGCTTTGCAGAATTTCTCTGGCGATATTTTTTCAGGCAACAGAAATGTCAAGTTCAAGTTGAAAGTTGCATGGAATGGGATTTGTGCCCAGACATGCGACTTTCTGCTCGTTGCCAGTTAAATTCCAAAGTGTTGTTCTGCACTGATTTCCTGATAATAACACCACTGTTTTACCCCACCTTTGCACTTGCGTATTAAATTGTCAACATTTCATTTCCAGCCTTGACTAATTCAACCACTTTAGCAGTCTTCAGCATCAAGATGAATCATCTTGTAACTCATGCATTGCCAATACGTAGGGGTGTTCATAATCTCCTGAGCTTCACTTCAATAGGAAGTCATCAAAACTGTGGTCACTGTTCAATTGTGAAAGTGGTGGCCAAAATTATTCGAACGCTTGGCATGTAATAAATATTTCAGTTTTTGTATCGAAATGGCAATCAATGTACCAATGAATTATTTTAATTTCCTCAGAGCAATGCATCTTTTCCAATTATTAAAGTGAAAAATGGAAACAAGACTTTGTACGAAATGTTTTAAGGTATACCGGGTACTAGTGCTTGAATATTTTGGCCACCACCATGGACGTGCAAAAGCTCCTATTCATGAGTTAGATATAATCATCCCTTGCCATATAGCAGATTCAATCTGCTATGATGAGAAAGTAGTTTCCTTAAAATCACACATGCTGACCTTTGTAGTGTCCTTTACCCAATAGGAGGTGGTTGGGTATCATACCCCCTTATGGTCATTTGAAAGTCCAGAATGTAGATGTCGGTTTTTCGAAGAAAGCAAAGGAATACCTTGGGAGTTCACTTGCTTGTTTGCATGTTGCACACATTGCATGAAGTCCATGGGGTTTTCTTCATGATCGTTTTGCCTTGAGTGTGCATGTTTGTGAATGTGTGTTTGATCTCTTTTGAGGTTATCCTGACAACTACAGTACCTAGTTCAGAAAGTGTTATTCTGCCTAAATCATGAAACCGGAACTTGAAACTGCAGATGTGACTGCCACTAGCAGGTGTGGGTACATGATGTCTATGAAAAGTATTCCTTGCTGTAGTTCTCTTCGTTCTTGCCGATGGGAGTGGGAAGTGTTGAGGGCTACAAAATTACTTGTTCTAAGGGGATAGAAATGCATCTGTTGGTATTTTCAGACCGGTGGCCGTAGCCAACCCACTCGCGATGACAAGATCGAGTTTCTGCTCAACCTGCAGCAATCGGCAATGGGCCATCCAACAGTCACCATGTTCTATTTCTACAAGTATTTGACCAAGTGGGGAGAGGAAGATGGCTTCCCGCAGTTGGACAAGGATCTCTTCTTTTACATGGAGGTGCAGAAATTCAAGGTGAGGAAATTGTTTTACAGGCATTTCATTCCTTGGCCAGTGGGATATTCTTGTCTTATCACAGGTGAACTTTATTTGCCAGATTTCTGTTCGGCACCAAGAATTGCCCTTTCGAGCTCTGTCTCTTGGACCGCCCTGACGAGCAGCCTTTTCTACTTTGAAAGGTTGTTGTGAATCTTACTATTGATTGTATGTTGTACTATTGATTGTACGTATGTTGTACTATTGACTGTATGTTTTACGATCTTTCCCATAGGAATGTAGTCATGTGCATGCTGATGAGGAACTCCTGCGGCGAAAGGTCCAGTCAATTGCTGACACCTTCCTAGATTCAGCCACACCACCAGCATTGCAGGTATAGCCCATAAGGGACACAGTCCGCGTGTGAGCTACTGCAAAATCCTGTCCGCAGTCAGGCGTACTTCACTGCGAACAGCGAATATAGACCCTTTCTCTGAAAGCACTCTTCATGGGAGAGTTTTCTTGTGCCAGTTGACTCTCGATGGGCAGTTCACCTTGTTGTTTCTTAACGGTTTACCAGTAACACAAGTGACTGCTCATAGAGGGCCAGCTTGCAGGAGAAGTCTCACATGGAGGTGTGCCTTATTGTTCTAATCAGATCGACTTGGATGCAGGTTTTCTGCTGTGTCCCAGGTCTCAATAACAGACAAATGAAGGAAAGAGAATACAACCAGTCTAACTTACGATCCATGTCTTTCTCTTGCCTACAGATTGACATACCATCAGACATGCAGCAGAAGTCCTTGCGTCTCGCTCAACGATATGCTGCAGGGAAGGAAGTCAGTGCAAACCTCTTTGATGAACCACAGTACTTGGTGTTTAAGGAGCTCTTGCCCTACTGGGCTGGATTCATGAAAGTTCATAAGCCTCCGGATAACGTCACGAAGAAACCGAGTAAGTGGTCACAGTCTAAGAATCGGAGTAAGAGGTCATCCTACTGGCTGCCGTCCTGCCAAGAGTGCCAGTATGAGGGATTTGCTCTACCCTTTGTGAAGAAGGCTTAGTGATGTCAATTTTAGATTATTAGGGTGGCAACACTCAGCATCTCTGGGGTTAACTCCCGCCCCCCCCCCCCAAGTTTGGACAATCATTTACTTATGACTTGTCTATTTCAGTGACCAAGTATCAGAAAATGCTCAAGAAGAGATTAGATATGTTCGAGCAGATGAATACGCCACAGCGTGATTTTTCGTTGCCGGCAATACCAGGCGCTGGCACCCATATAGCAGCACTCACTTTCTCCTTGAATGATGGGATCAAGTGGAAGGTGTGTATCAGCTACGATCTTTTTCCACCAATTTCTCTCACGGGATGTACCCAATAGTAATTTTCGGTCAGGTTTCATTGCTTATTGTGTTTAAAGATTGTTGGAGCACTCATCAGTTTGGTATCTCGGGAAATCATAGTTCCTTTGATGAGATAAAGGTTGATTTCAGAACCTGTCTTTTCCTCTGATCTATTTGTTTTAGAAATTTGAGGTAACATGATTAATTTTTAGCTCACTGGGGTGAGCTATTACGATGGTGCAGCGTCCGTCGTCCGTCGTCGTCCGTCGTCGTCGTCGTCGCCGTCCGTCGTTGTCCGTTAGCAGGGCACGTTTCGTAACCGCTGGAGCTATTGATCTGAAACTTGGTACATATATACCCCTAGGTCAGATGACCCACGACACCAAGTTTCGGCCCGATTCGACTCTCAGTTTGGCCACCAGGTGGCGGAAACCAAAAACACAAAAAGTACAATAACTCCTGAACTAATGACTAGATCATCTTCAAATTTTTATCATAGGTGTAGCTAATAAGGATACATAACATATATAACGGGTTTTTGATTTGACCTACTTTTCAAGGTCACAGAGGTCAAAGTTCGACAAAAGTGACGAACCTGCCACAGTTTGTCATTATTTCACCGAGCAACTTCATATCTTGCATAAACATGCATTGGAGGGGTACCTTAAAAAATACCAAGTTTCGGCCCGATTCGACATCCAATATGGCCGCCAGGTGGCGTAACCTGAAAATCAAGTAAGTGCTATTACTCAGGAACGGCTTGACGCAGAGTGCTCAAATTTGATATTTACCTCCATCTAGATGACCTTTACATGCATGTCAAATTTCGGCCTGATTTGACTTCAAACATGGCCACCAGGTGGCGTAACCCAAAAATCATCAAAGTGCTGTAACTCAGGAACGCCTTAACCCAAAGCGCTCCAATGTGCTATGTGGCCCCCTGCAGATGACCTTTATGTCCATGTGAAGTTTCGGCCCGATCGGACATCCAATATGGCCGCCAGGTGGCGTAAGCCGGAAATCATCAAAGTGCTGTAACTCGGGAATGCCTTAACCCAAAGCGCTCCAATGTGCTATGTGGCCCCCTGCAGATGACCTTTATGTCCATGTGAAGTTTCGGCCCGATCGGACATCCAATATGGCCGCCAGGTGGCGTAAGCCGGAAATCATCAAAGTGCTGTAACTCGGGAATGCCTTAACCCAAAGCGCTCCAATGTGCTATGTGGCCCCCTGCAGATGACCTTTATGTCCATGTGAAGTTTCGGCCCGATCGGACATCCAATATGGCCGCCAGGTGGCGTAACTCGAAAATCATCAAAGTGCTGTAACTCAGGAACGACTTGACCCAAAGCGCTCCAATGTGCTATGTGGTCCCCTGCAGATGACCTTTATGTACATGTGAAGTTGCAGCCCGATCGGACATCTAATATGGCCGCCAGGTGGCATAACCCAAAAATCATCAAAGTCTTTTCTGGGAATGACTTGACCCAGATTGCTCATAACTGATATCTACCTCCCTCTGTCATTAGACTATTATGTCCAACCCAGTGAGCACATGGTCCATGGACCATTTCATATAACAGTGCACCTGACCATGCACTCTGATATCTGTCAGGTATTCATTGCTCAAGGTAAAAAGTTCACTCTATTCGAATTTGCCGCTACCCGGTTCATGATCTATTATTGATAGCAAGGTAACTCATGGCAGCAAATAGCACCAAGCTCAAGACAAATACAATAGGCCTACAAATGTCCAGATGTAATTGCCATACAAAGTCAACACCCTCTTTATGGAACGTGCAGAATCTATGATACCACAGGCACCCATCCTTCCCACCCTGTCAGACCCAAATATTGCATGACACTATATTAATATATCGTACATGTTTCCTGCATGTGTTCCGATCTTTTGTGACTCCCTCTCACCTGAGCCCATTCTGACTCCCATCCTCCACATCCAATCTTTGATTCCATCCTTTGCACATCATCTAGATTGAAGAATTAGAGGATGAGGTAGGGTATATTGAGCCTTTGTTTTGGCTGACAGCTTTTTAGGGGACGACACGCCTTTCGCTGATAGAAAGAAACCTTTCCTTGGTTGTACATGTAGATCAGTGTATAAGAGCACTTGCCAGTCAGTAGATTACACCTTGGTGGCTGGTGGGATTCAAAGGGTCCTAACCACTTGTTGATTACCCTTGTAGGTTGCACCATAGTTCTGTTGGCATTTGCACTGAACTGACGTGGGGACTGTTGAGATGGACAAGACTTGTGGCACTCATGTGCTTGTTGGGCAAATTTGGGCAGGGTGGTCAGACTTGAATCTTCTGTCTTCTGTAGTACCTTCGCTTCTATGACATTCGTGTCTTTACATGTAGTTCTCTATAAAAGTTCAGAACTCTTTTGCAGAAACTTTGCCAATCCTTTCCTTGCTTCCCTGATACAGATATGCTCCGTGTTTCCTCTCCCTGCACCAAAATACTCCAATCAGAACTGCTTAATTATAGTGGCTTTTACCCTTCCAAACTATCCTCCAGGGCCCATATTCATAAAACTACTTATGCCTAAAGTCTAAGTAGGTATCCGCCATGGATTACTGATGACTATGTACGGCATTGACCCCATGCATGGGTTGTGCACTGCCCATTGTCGTACATAGTCATCAGTAATCCATGGCAGATACCTAGTGTGACACTTATCCTTCATTCAACACAAAAGATAAGTGTCTGTCACACTTTGACTTAAAGTATGCTTATGAATATGGATCCTGACCCAGACCTATCAGATCACGTAGACATGTCAACCTTCACCTTAGTTGTAATAAATCGATTGGACTCAGCAATTTTTTGATATGCTGTTATTTTCAATGCTTTGGTAAGCCTAGTAGTAATGCAGTTAGTTTCATTGCTTCAGTTGGACTAGCAATGCGGTTAGTTTCATTGCTTCTGTTGGACCAGCAATGCAGTTTCATTGCTTCAGTTGGACTAGCAATGCAGTTAGTTTCATTACTTCAATTGGACTAGCAATGCAGTTACTTTCAGTTTATTTCATTGGTTTTGAATTCTATCACACTTTCAGAACGTTGTAAGTACATGTACATGTTTTGCAGATTGTTCTGTTTCTGATTGTTCTGTTTCTGATTGTTCCTTACTTCATACCTGTTACTCTGAAAATAGCAATTTAACTGTGTATTATTAACGTTTATCTACTTCTGTCTAGGAATTTGATGATTTGTTCTCGCTGCGCCGTACCCCCTCTGATGCTCCCAGAATGCTACCCATCTCCAGAATTTAAGAATTTTCTTGTTTAATATGGTGTTATTTTCATTCTCATAATCAGCGTTCATCATATTCCACACTTCCGAAGTCACTCACTCATTTTTCAGGGTCATCTCATGATTCATTGCCTTTAAACACTGTGTCCTCTCATTTAAGCAAACCAGGGTATTCAAAATGCTACCAGATGCAGGCATCACTTGTCACGATTTCATAAAGAAAAATAGTCTTTCCTCTCTTTCGTGCCCTCAAAAAGTGTCATCAAACAGTACGGCCAAAGGTGCCTTTGAGTTGTTTAATAGAGAGAACACAGTATGCTCTCCTAACAGAACACTCTTTCAATCACACCTTTACATAATTTCCTAATGATTTATATGAAAGAGTGTTTCAGTGTGGCGTTTCTTTAAGGACTGTCCCCCCCCCCCCCNGCTTTCTTTATGAGATAAAAATCATTTCTGGGGGTCACATGTTAGTGATGTCCATGGGCATTTGCTAGAAACTTCTCAAGTTAAATGAATATGAAAAATCGCTCACATCGACAGTCCTTAAAGTGACGCATGTTTTTATGTAATGATTTTCATTGGTGATTTATAATCTGTAACAATTTAAACAGGAGATCGGAGGTCATCATTTGATGGAGCAGGTCTCGCATAAAACACATCATTTACATGGTAACAAAGTTTTAACATTTGGTGTCGGGCTTCACCGTTAAAACCCAAACCCACAAGGTATGAATTTGGCATGTCACGACTTTTCACAGGATCTTGTTTGTGCATGGGTTTATGCATGAGCGAGGGTGAACTCCGGCACAAGTTGTGGTATTATGGGCTTGATAATGTACAGAATCTTGCTTTGGGGTAATGCACGGGATGCTATTTCTTGAGTTGGAATGGAGCGAGTGTATCTTGTCAACTTCCCAATTGTTGTGTCCATCTCTTTCAAGCCTGAAAATGAGTGGGTGGGTGGACAAGGACATAGTCTGGTACCAAACTGCCATTTGCCAGGGACTAGGCAGTTACTGCCTGACAAAATGTCAGGCACCAATTACAAGCCTGTATGTAGATAATCGATTACATGTCAGGCAGTAAATCTCAACTGTGTCTGGCACAAAACAATCCTCTGCCATTTTGTCAGGTCCTACATTTGTATAATAAAACATTATTTTCAGGCTTGCTCTTTTCACACACCCACTAGGTAGGCCTCGCCAACATTGACAAAAAATGTATGCTTTAAATACATGTATCGATCTTGTTTGCGTAAAATGGAATATTCCTGTATGCAATGAGCCTTTTACTTTTAAGTGATCGTCAGTCATGACAGATTTCCCATCTCTTTGTGCAGATCATTGAAGAAATCGTTGTCATTCAGGTAAACATTGGTCTGTAGAGTCACAGAATTTATCAGGGTTATGCTGGTGCAAGATGATGTAGATGGCTACAGTCAGGTGCCGCTGGCAGTCACAGCTAGCTCTGATCCTGTTCCCAGCAAATCGTAGCCAATAGTGCCACCTTTATATAGCAATGCTATACATGAGATTACATCCCTTTACCGACTTATGAATTCCCTGCAATATTACCCAGGCTTTATGAGGCAACACCTTCAAAGTACATGTATTAGGAATATAGTTGTACTGCACTAGTCTTAGAGGTTTGAAACATGGCACCATGGTCAAAAAATAGAGTCCATCGATATAAGTAGGGCTACTGCCATTGGAAAATAGATATCTGGGGTTCAGCTACCCGAGATGTACATGTTCTTGCGTCCTCTCACTGAACCCCTGGGATGGGACCAATGGCATTTGCCTTTGAAAAATTTGTTTATTTTGCAACTCTGAAACACGACTGCCTTTTCAACTTTCTTGACTTCAATAATCCAAATACATTTGTCAAAATTTAAAGCTCCCTGATGTAGTATAAAATTTGTAAGTTATTGGAAAATTTTCTGTATTCATTGCTCGCTTCAGTGAAGGTTCATCCCGCCCTTGTGTGTGTTTGTGCCAGTTGCTAGTATCCAGCATGCACGTGTGATACTGCCGCCCACAATTTTGCTTATCATCCTTTGTTCACTTTTTACTTCCATAGGAATCGTCCGATGAGGAGTATGTAACCTGCACCAATCAATGGTCACCACCTGTAAAATTNTGCACATTTTAGGAAAATTTCTACAGCAGTACAGAGAGTCTGGTTCGTGCCTCTTTCATGTTTCATTGTTGCCCACTCACCCCTGAAATATCCTACCACTATTCGTTATTTCACATTTATTTAAAACACTTGAAAAAATCTTTCTGGTGGTGGTAGGTCGTATGGATCTGTTCTTCTGAAATGCTCAAGGTTTCCTTCTCATGTCTGCAGAAATAGAATAGAATTCACTAGAATTCCAGATGGATTTTCTGACCTCTTTTCATCATTTTACATATAACTGGGTATGGTACCAGTACTACAAAGTTCAATGTAATACAGTGGAACCTCCCTTAACGGACACCTCTGCCAGGAGGACACCTCTCTATTAAGGACACCGAAGTTCAGTCCCAAATTGACTGTTTCTATTCATTTTGACCTCTGTAATCAGAACACCTCTCAATTAAGGACAGCATTTGTCAGTCCTGAAGGTGTCCTGAATAGAGAGGTTCCACTGTATTAGATGCAACTGGCGAGTCCTGAATATTGTGTACCGTATTTTCGCGACTATAGGGCGCACCTGACTATAAGGCGCACCCCCTAATTTCACCCTAAACCCTTGACGAAATCCATACATAAGACGCACTGCCCTATAAGACGCACCTCCCTATAAGACGCAGTCATCAGGTGAACCACAGCAATGTTATGCATCAAACTGACCTGGTTGTATGATTAATTAGCTTGTTGTGACAAGCTAATTAGCTTGTTGTGACACTTCTGATCAAATTTTCGGACTCTATCTGCAGATAAGGCGCACCACCCTATAAGGCGCACCCCCAATTTTAGACCCTTCTTCATGAAAAAAAGCTGCGCCTTATAGGCCGAAAAATACGGTACATGTATAAAAATAATGTTATGCCTGAACTTATGGTCTGCTTTGTGGTTTCTTCCATCATTTTACCACAGTAAGTAGACTATGTCAGATGCAGACATAAAACAGTGCTGATGAACCTTGACAAATTAATGTTTATACCACCGACCTCTGAAGGTCAGTGGTTGAGGCATGTGTATCGGTGTCGGTGTCCGTTAACATTTTGTTTCAATCTATTAACTTAAGAAGCTTTCAGCTGAGATCAGTTTCTGCTACAATTCAACCGTTGGTCACTCGTTTTGACAATATCTGCACCCATAAACATTGTGAAAGTACAAAACACCTATCATTCAATACATGCTCCTGCTATCTTCCACTTCTTGTCTCTGGCATGATTTACCATCATTTTGATTTCAGGACAGGAATGCCGATGATGAAAGCCAGCTTGGTACTCCGATTGAAGGCCTTCAAGAGGGCAGCACTCCGAACCAAGGCAGACAAAGCATAGCGACAGATTTATCTGTGGGAAAAGTGCTACCAAGACATTCGATTGCACCAACTGCAGAGGTGTCTTGAACACAGGAGAGGGACAGAACCAGGGATGGGCGTGTCTGGCCCTGGAAAGGGCATTGTAAGGATAGTGCTGGTTATTGTTCTGGTTGGAAATTGAAAGAATTGAAGTAGCATTTTGGATAAGTTTTTCTTTTCTTGTGCAAAGCTGAATCTTTTTCTGTGATGTTATTTATTTTTTTGTGGATTTATGTCTGTGCGTTTTTTTTGGGTTCATTATTCTGAACGATTAGATGGAAGATAATGCCAAATATATACTGTACTTACTGTGATTAACTTTAGAATCTCTTCATTATGTGGGGTGTCACTCCTGTCAAATATATATAATACATGTACCGGTACATATTATTGTAAATAAGCTAGATATATTTAATGTGCATTTCCTACTAATGTGATAAAAGAGACAATTTCATTCTAGATCATGTTTATCTAGGTGCCTGCTTATGGCAAAGAAAGACTGCTGTTTTTTTTTGTTTGAAGACTGCACTGAAGCTATGGAACTTTTGCACCTAAACCAGGTCCCACAGAATCATTGGTCAACTCCCTATAAATTGTATGATTTTGAACTGATTCATGAAATAAAGAACACAATTTGTAAACATATCGTTAGGCTTTGTGTCTGTCCGTCTGTCCATCTGTCTGCTGATATAAAACATTGGGCTTCAATACAAGGAAGGAATTGCATAAGAGGCTGGAATAGGTACAACAGAATGCATGATTCATTTGGAATGATAATTTTATTAACTTAAATATCAAATATTGTACACCCTAACAAGTATCTTTAGGATATCAGTAGAAGGCATTTGGGCAATAGCCATCGTGTTGCATGCATACAACATGTCGTAGTTATCATCATACAATATTTTGTTCGTTTTCAGGGAACAAATCTTCAGCCCGACTTTCTTTGTGGAGGAGGTTGTGATGGGCCATAGGTGATCTGCATGTAAATGCGATTACTCGCGACCATCTACGTGTCATGGCCATCAACCAAATGCCTAGATATCACAACTGAAATAGAATACACTTTCATCACACAACCCAAGGTAGTACCTTGCATGTTGGCCAAGAAACCTGTGACTAGTCTGCTCTCTTAAAGCCAAATTTATATTTCCAGCATTCTTGGCATACTTCTTTGGTTCTAGCTAATTATGCTCACAAATATAGCCATGAGTAAATCGACATAAAAGATGTATAATTTTTTGCACAGTCACATCATCACAAAAAGCTAGAGGTCAGAATTAAGGAGGTTGAAATTAGCATAGGTTACAGACACTTAAGCCGCTTGTCATAAAATCCATGTTAAGTTGAAGGTGTTACTTGACAGTTGTGTAGATTAATACCGTTTATAATCAGAGTATATTATTACAGCTGTGCCGAAGACGTTAAAATAAACCATGAAACAATGAACTATCTTTCAAAGCGACACGCTGAGTTTTCAGCAGCAATGCCAGGTTGGGGTTGTGAAAACATTGCTGCCTATCACCCCCTCACAACATAGGTTCAACCCAGGCCACGTCGATTCATCGTGGTTCTGTTCCTGGGTGGACCCATTGATGAATAGAATGACAACCTGTAAGAGTCCAAACTTCTGGCAGGGCATCTGCAGTGGGATAATGATTTACCGGTATCTAAAATCACCAGAGCCCCATGTCCTGGTTATGTCAAATTCGACACTCAGTTCTCCATTACACAAGTACATATTGTGTGTCCTTTATTTCTGTGTTAATCTTGTACAGCATTAGAATCGAATTATAGTGACATTCGGTTGACATCTGTTCTGGTAGATTCTATAGATGTAATACTGAAGTTGAAAAGACAAATGAGGTATGCCTTTGAGTACAAACAGACCTAAAACGTGCATTTCAACAAGACACATGTCGTTTTTCGCACTGTGCTGACTATCATGCATGTACTTGAGAGTTCTTTTTGGATTTGTTTCTTTCTTGAACCGTTCTTCCAGCAATGCATTTGTTCATGTTCCAGTGGCGTATATGTTGACCCAATCAGTGCCATGGAAAAAAGGATGCATTTTGACATCTTCAGCACCGTTCATACCGGAACCGAGCCGTTCAATACCATTGTACCGCAGCAACTGAAATGAAGAGAAAATCTGATTCAGGTGTGTTGTGTTGATCCACCAGGCCTTACATGTATCAATGATCCCAATTCTTCATAAAACTTCTAGAAGGCATACATGCGTGTGTATGGCGCACAACTGGCTCATAGATCTGCCCTACAATGCGTGCATGTCCTACATCAATTCTACTGACAGCCGGGCTTGTAGGGCACTGGGTTTGATTTTGGTAGGGTACTTTCAGATATTCTTGATTGGCTAATTGAAGATTTCACACATCCTCCCACAGCAGGGCTTTGGTATTGTTCCTCTTCATACACTCGCACACAATTTGTGAGTAGATGAAGAGGAGCGAGGTAAAAACCCCTGCTGTGGGAGGATGATTTTGATGGGTTCAGTGTTGGTACAACTGATGTCTTACCTCAGTGAGAATGGATTGTCCCTCAGGAGATATGTGGTCGGGAATATTCAGCTGTGTGTGAGAGTTGTATCCACTTGGATGACATGAATGCAAAGACTGGAAGGAAACGGCAATATTGCTACAACATTTGCACAAAAGTTGCCCCTCATTATTTCCCATTATCTACAAAATACTTCGATTTGTGGCAAGAACTTTTAGCTAGCAACTCAAGTCTCAGTTTTCTCTGTTTTCAGAAACTAGGGGACAAGAAAGACGGAATGTCAACCACCCTGACCCAAACAAAATAATAATTTTCAGCTTCTAACTAATCATTTTCACTTTCAGATGACCTCAAGTCCATGTAGAAGTCTACGTTTAGAAACCACAATAATACTTACCCTGCAAGTTAACAATTCAAAGAGTATAGCACCAAAGCTCCACCAGTCACATGCAGGGGTCACGGCGTCGGGGAACACCCATAATTCTGAAACAGTTGAGGAAGGGGAGAAATGAATCAGACTTGTACTGAGAATTTTGAAAGAGTCTATGGTATTTCAAAGTCAAACTCATGTTTAAACTCTCAATTCAGCTGACAAGTGGCATGATCGAAAATTTCTGAACACACTCCACAAGTTAATTCCACTGCTACATACCTGGGGCACAATACATCCCCTCCAAAGCATCAGGATGCAGATCTTTCTGAACGTCTATCCAGGAACTGAAGTACGTCAGAAGGACATGGCCTCGTTCTCCTAGCAGAATGTTATCTGGTCGCAAGTCCCTGAAATACCCCAATAGTGTATGTGTCAGAATACGAGTCCAGATGATTTTATCTGATAGGCTAGGCCTATGTCCGCCATACAGGTTGATACCTGTCTCATAAGCCCTTGACTCTTGTAACATACATATCTTGCAGTGTATTTAGTGCAGAAAGCCAAAAAACTAATTTCAGCAGAACTGTCACTTACCTACATATAATTCCTATAGAATGAAGCTTCGATATTGCACACACTATTTCAGCAGCCCACTGCCGCACACAAGTCTCTGGTAACTTAGCCTGTGCGTCACTAACTGCAGACATCTGATCCAATTGAGAGAACACAGATGAGAAATGGCGCTTTCTCGGTTTTGATAGCGCCCCCAAACTAAACCGTCTCTCGGCACTCTCATTAGAAAGAGACCTTTCCAGTCTATTTGATTTTGACTGTTTTACAATCAAGGCATCATGTCCTCTTAGTACTGAGCTAGTCCGCGAATGCGTCTCGCTTGGAGATGAAGCTACAATCGTGCTGCTGTCATCTAAACAATCATTTATTAAGGCATTTGTAACTTTTTTATATTCCATGTCGTTAGATAAATGCCCGGTATCGGAGTCCATCTCTTCCACCGGCTGTATATTTAACTTGTTCGAATCGGCCGATAACAAGCTGTCATTGTCTGTGTACAGCGGTTTGTTGTAGTCATAAATACAAGGTTCACTAGATGTCTCCGACAACTGCATCTCCTCATCAGGGACCAGATCAGCATCCGGTTCTCCCTCACCATCATCCGTTTTGACCTCGACAAAGACATCATCAAATGTTGAAATGCGTTTTTCTTGCTGGTCCATTTCCTGATTGCCTGCAACCAGGCCCTTGCTCACATCAAGATCGGTATCTCTGCCTTTCAAAGTCTCATCGACAGACTTCAGTAACTCTCGTGCATTTGATACCAGCTCTTTTGTAGTCGGTAGACCATCATCCGGTTCAACCGGTTCTATATTAGCACCACTTTCTCCTCCATGAGGAATATCACAGCTCTTTACCCGCCTAATTTCCTGTCCTTGGCTGTCCAATTCTGTAATATTATCCGCAATATCATCATTTTCGGGAATATCATCCAAGAGTCCCTCTAAGCTATATTTCCTGACTGGGGACAAACGTATCTCTTCTTGCCGATCGATGTCCCGAGTTGGAGCCTTTGGAAGAATGGGAGAGCTTTCCACTTGTGTTACCCTCGATTCCACGGTATCGCCCGATTCCAAGTCATTCCAACTCGGTGTGCTACTGTGTCGCCGATCGCTGTCAATGCTTGCTATACTGTAATTCTCAAGGCCAGGTTTCGTCGCAGCTCCGTTCAGAATGTCTGAAAATGCGTTAGCACCAACAGGGGGCGTGACTGGAGTCAGGCCCGCGCCATCGCTTGAAAACGAAACATCATCTAAAGATGAGCAACTCAGACGAGGGAGAGTCTTCTTCACAACTTCACCAGTCTCCGGAGACAGCTCAAAATTTGAGCTTCTGGCACTTGCAGTCTTGTCTTGTGAAAATGTTGTTGCTGTTGAAGAAGTCACATCAGCAGCATCAGAAGTGTCAGATTTTGAATTCAGATCTTGAACTGATGCTTCAGTGACGGTCTCTGACCTATAGTCCTTCATGAGTTCTGCATAGCTAGAGCTACATTCCATTTCATGTGGAGCAGAGTCACCAAAACTTTCCGGATTTCCAATATCCATTGCCTTAGATGTACTGGAAATATCTTCCATTCCCGTATCTTTGATTTTCTGTCCAGTGTAAATATTCGCTGTTGTGTCATACGGCTCCTCTCGATTCTTCTCCTCCACCTGATGTTGGTTTAAGTAGGCACTGATATAATTCCAAAGTTTGCCTCCACTTGCATGTTGAAGTAGCAGATGAATGCTGTAGTCAGTCTCGTAAAATCGATACAGACGCACCATGTATGGAATATTGTAGGGGAGGATGTTCTTTGTAGGTGGCTGGTAAATCCCGGCTGACTTTGATAAAGTCTGAAATAAAGAATGTACTGTGATCAAAGCATACTACAAGCTCAGCGAGCGTCCAAGACCAAAAACCAAGCAAATCATACTTTTGTTTTTTTTGTGGAAAGATGTGCGTTTATATCGCACTCACTGACCAACAGTTTCGGACTAATTGGCCAATGTCTGAAAAGGGTACTGCATAGGGTCATTTCCATATAGCCATCCTTCACGAAGGAACATTGCCCTCACTTACTTTCATAATATATGTGCTTTCCGAATTCTTATCCAAAACTAGCATGACTTCATCTATGATGCCAAGCACTTTGTAGTTCCTCAACTCTAGCATTGGCCCTTGAAGGAAGGCTACACCTGGGTCAACTTCTGAGCGTGGGGAGAGTTTACTGTTGTGCTGTAAAAAAGGAACTTGTACCAATTAATCAACAATCGGCCATTTTAGGCAAAGGGATATTTGAATTCCACAGATGTCTTTGTTAATTGCATATTTGGGCTTGCTGTAGGTAAAAGAAAGGATAAGTACCTCGGTCAGAGGAAAGACTACAAAAGGGGTTAGTCAGAAACTTACTGCCCATCTCTTTTCATCATCCATCTGGGGTTTAAGATGCCGGTTGTAAAGATCTTCAGCTTTTAGCAGATACTGTGCAGTTTTCTTCCGAACAGCTTCCCGCCGTGCTTTGTTGCCGTCACCTTGGACTCCCTTTAACAATATGGCCACACCCGTCTTATAATTACCAAATGCTTGCTCATAATTCCCATTTGCTTCACATTCCTGGGCCATTGAAATCTGACTGGCTGCTTGGAAGATGTAATCCTCCTTACCACCCAGATCCAGCGTCGATACACTGTCTGCACTGACCGCACGACTTCTATTTGCAATTGTTTCTATCGTACGCGACAGCGCATTCTTCAGTTTTGATCCCCTGTTGGAAGTGGTCAGATTTTGTGACGAGGAATCGTCCGTGACTTGGTACTCCTGCTGCCCAGCTTGGGTTGATGAATCAGGAAAATCACTAGAATCATCAGTTACTTGGGTAACAGACAACATCTGTTCAAGTTCCTTCGCCATTAACTCCTTACTACTCAAAACCTTCGCATCCATCGGTTGATGCTGGGGTGATGGATCAGCTGAGTTATCGTCCAGTTCTGCACAAACACTCATAGCAGACAACAGCCACACATTGCTGCAAATCTGTCCGGTCATTCCAGCCTCAGGGGCTTCGTTCAATGGATCAAAGAAAGACATTTCACCGTCAGGAAGAGGGGTACTCAGTGCGGATTCATCAGTGAAATCTGTGTCTTCCTCACTCCCACCAGCTTCATTTGAATTAAGGCTGATGTCATCCACCGTCTGACGATACTGCCACACACCACCCAGGTCATCCTCTCTGAAATAAGAACAGTAAATACATGTAGTTACACTATTAACAAACTGAATTTCAGTATGAGGATCAAGCCCTCCGATTTCCCCTCAAGTGATCCCTAAAGAAGAATTCTACCTACTTGTTTTCAGCACCAGAAATCTCATCTAAAGCTGATGTTGAAGCTGTATCTGTTGTCAGTGAATCTGAGCTGTGACCTTCAGCAAGATAGGTCTGTTGTGGCATGAGTACTTCGGTTCTGTCCGTCTCCCGTTGAGGGTCTAACTTTTCTCCGCCCTGATGAGTAAAAAGTAGAGCTTGTATAGCAACATCAAAGAGCAATACTGAATAGGTATCTTTTGGAATCAGAATTTAGAGAACAAAATGTATTGAATTTGGTTCAGGAAGCCAATTCTGCATCTACCGGTAATGCAAAGTACCGGTACACCACTTTCATGATCTTGACAGTGACAATGACCCCTAACAAGCAAAAGGGCTCACCACAAAGAATTTTATGAAGGCTGGGTGTTTGTATAAGTGTGGATGGCTGCCTGCAAAGGCAAGGAGTTCAAAGGCACAGTGGCGTCTTTCTTCAATGACAGCATCTTCAAAGCGCCCTGAAAACACAAAATGATATACATGTACCAATCAGAATTCCAATGAACAATGAACTGAACCTACATTTTGATGAGCAACTGAAGGACCTCCCATCCTGTCAATAGCTGCATCTGTGATGATCAGCCTCTCCTCTAATTGGTCCCCTCTAATTACCCTTTGTCATTTGAAGTTCATCCTCTCAACAGGCCCACTAACCAGCCAAAAATCAATTTTTCTCTAAGTTTCCCTAAAACCTTACCAAAGACTGTAGCTCTTGCAAAGGGTGGGAAATCATCATGCCGCTGCAGCTTCCGGTGCCAGTCACTAAGTATTTTGTATAACTTCTTAAAGTCATTGTATCTTTTCCAAATTAATATCTGAAGGGAAAAAAGAATGTACATTAGTCATTGACAATACCAGTTGTCCCCCACCCGAGGACAGAAATTCACAGTGTGCTGGCCACTCAGCGCTGTCATCTATTTTAACAGCAGTGTGTCACAGTTTTTACATCCTTGTCAGAAGTTTCCTTCCTTACCTCTTCCGCTAAGTCAGTCGTTTTCTTTGAAAATTTCTGAAGAAGAAAAAAGAAATTCACACTTGCTGGATCTATTTTAAATCTAGACTAATATGGCAAAAAACAGGAAAGACAGGAATCTAACAACACAAAAGTCACAAGTTGATAGATGCAAGTTGACATCGACAAATGTCTGGCCTAGTCCCAACTAATCCAGCCCCCTTGCTACAGTCAGAAGAATGGCATTCACGATGATCGTACTATGTCGTAGGCCTAGGCCTAGGACCTAGGCCTACCGGGGGTAGGCCTACCGGTAACATCATCATGACATTAGAAGATGGTGATGGCCTGACACTATAGTATAAGTGACAGTGACAATGGTCTAGGGAGGCCGAAGTCACCTGATAAAGCCTTGCCCTGGCCTTTTCTCAACTAGGCCCTACAGGTACATAGCCTGATCCAAATTTGTAAATTTGAAATGAATTCGAATTAGAATTTTTTCCATCATCATTCATCTGTTCATGGCCTCTTTTTTGAGATTGTGCCACAGCCAACATATTTTGTTCGCAGTTCGAAAACAACACCCTGAATAAAGGTTACTTTTATTTTACTTGTTGACACCTATTATGCACTTACTTTAAATGTCACTTTGTATATTGTATGACCCTTTGGATGCTTTTGTGGGTCAGAAACATCAAAGCAACGAACAAAATCATCAGCTTTCGTTGCCATTTTGTTTCAGGAAATGTCAATGTCGTGAAACCAGATTAAAGCCGAAATTTTGACATTTTTAGGTAAATTTTAAAGAAATGTTATTTCAGGTAGCCAAGCTAACATTTATTTAGGCTAATCAATATTTTGTATTTTATTTAATTTTTTAGAGAGATTTTGCGATATAGACCCTGCTGTTCACTTACGTTACATGTACATTCATGTACATTTTCTACATGTTCTATCAAAAGCACAGGAATTTTGAGGGATCATGTTGACATCATCGATTATTTCACATTACATTTATGACATCAGATCCCTTTAAACTACTCGTATCTCATTAGTCAGTGAACACAGAAGCACCAAGATGGGACTTCTAACGATTCTCAAAAAGATGAAACAGAAAGAAAAGGAAATGAGGCTTCTTATGTTGTATCCTTTTTCGTCGTCAGGTTTTAGGCCTACTGGTGCCTGGTGGTGTAACATCTGTGAATGTTGCCCGTTTTTCAGTGTTGTTTTTTGTAGCCTATTATTGCATTGGGTGGGACACGTTGAAACGATTCATTCCTTGGCTAAAATATTATAGAGTCCCCGATTGGAAGTGACGTTACTCTATGGCACACAATCATGACAATCGAAATCCTATTGTTTGATGTAGGCCTAGGCCTAGCTTATTATGAGGCCTTAGGCCTAGGCCCTTATGTCAATCGGCGACCTTTTTTGGGGACTGATCGGGGATTCTAAACTCGTTCCCAGCACTGTCGCATGGCGAGCCTATGCTATAAATAGACATGGTGGGTCGTATTCATAAAGCAGTTCTTTTGTTAGAGCCGTCTTTTAGGCCGGTTCCAAGTACAGTGGTTGACAATATTTTGAACCGGCCGCTTTATGAATATGACCCGATAGGTCTACCAACAAATACCTTCCTTGACTTTGGACCCAGAGGACTTGACAATGCAGGAAAAACCACAATACTAAAGAAATTCAATGGAGAAGATATTGACACCATATCCCCAACATTAGGTTTTAATATAAAAACTTTAGAGCATAGAGGGTAAGTGGATTTCTTTTAGCTATCTATCAGGACAGAGGTTTATCAAGTTTTTTATTTGTTAAGATTGAGACTACCATACTTTCATGGAGGAAATAGCATTTGTTACCTAAGACAAATATGCATTTCCTTTTTTGGATGCTAAACAAAAATAGTACCGGTAACAGTGCCCTCTTGTCTTGGTTCTTTATTCACTGACTTCTTTTTTGAATCTTTCAGGTTTAAATTAAACTTCTGGGATGTCGGTGGTCAAAAGTCATTACGGTCCTATTGGAGGAATTATTTTGAGAGCACAGATGGATTGATATGGGTTGTAGATAGTGCTGATAGGAGACGATTGGAAGTTTGTAAAAAGGAATTAGATGGCTTATTATTGGAAGAGGTACATCCAAGAACCTTGGGCATTTTGCAAAATGATGTCCATTTCAAATTCGTGGACTAGACTACTCTGTACTAAGATAAATAAATACTGTACCGTGGGTAGTGTCAAAAATTCATAAGTGAGCTTATGAATTTTTGGTAAGTGGACATAGCTCTGTCGATTTGCCTGCAACTTTCTTCATTTAAACCAGTTTTTTCATGTTTCAGAGACTTGCTGGTGCAACGCTTTTAGTATTTGCCAATAAACAAGATTTGCCTGGGGCCCTTTCAGGAGAAGACATTAAGACTGTGAGTTTTGAATAAACAACTTCAAAAGTTTGAAATATTTTTGGAAAAAATGTACCCAATTTCTCAACTCTGTCTTTACAAAATCTGCCATCAAAGTCTTATACCTTTATTCATTTAATTTTTTTCAGTCTTTAGATCTAGATAGTATTACAACACATCACTGGTGTATACAGGACTGCAGCGCCGTGACTGGAGACAACTTACTAGAAGGTATTGACTGGATAGTAGATGATATATCATCTAGAATCTTCACCATGGACTAAAGAAGTCTCCCCTCAGTGAATGTTGGGAAGAGATGAATTGAAGCCCCAATTGTGTGATGAAATTGTGCCCAAATGGTGGATTCAACCATCCATAGATGAGGAACCTTCCGTAGAAATTTGATTGATTTGTATGATCTTGTAAATAAATAATGCACATCCCGTACTTATAAGTTTATATTTTATGTCAGTGTCCTTTACTTACCGGGTAATTGTTGTTGCAGTAAAGCTTCCTCCACATGTCTATTTCATAATTACAGTGGTACACGAAATGCAACGAGTTCAGATTTTCTTCAGTGACCAGTAATTTCTTGCAGATGCCACATTGGTATATGAGGTATACATGCATATTTGCTTTGACATACTGATATTTATTGTCCTCTAACATGGCGATCGGAAAAACTAGGATGAGCTGACACATTTTACAAGTTTGATGATGAAAAAAGAAAACAGGTATCTTTGTTCCATGAATTTTATTGTGCTGCATGACTTGCAGGGCTGATTTACAGGCACTTTATCAAATTGAAATAGAAATTTGGTTGTATTCACACAGCTTCCCATGCATGCTACTCCCTCCGTGTACTTTGCTGAGTGGCAGAACATGTAAACACATTCAAGATACTCTTGGGGAGGCCAACATTTCCAGTTTTCAGATCATGTCACAGCATAGTGTAGTTCTTCCTGTTCAGTTACCGTAGTCCCCCAACTTGTGAGTGACAGAACTGTCTGGTCCTACTTCAGAACTCAACTTGGCCATGTGGCATGAACAACAGAAGATGCATATTCCTTGGAACCAAACGATTCCAATTTTGTCATTGTGTTGTAGCACCATTATTGAATTTCTAACTGGTACATTCAGTACGTTCGCTTCCTTCACGTGAACTCAATCTTTATGGAGTGGATGCTATTGTCTTGGCAGCCATAGATCACTTGGCGGTTACTGTCAAGAGCTGGTCTGTCAAACTTGCTGCTGTCTGTGGTAACCACAGCCTTCACCCAATCAGGTGTTGGGCGACGGGCAACCTCCTGCAAAGAGAATAAAGGTATGGCTTTGGGAACGAATTGTCTGGATATAAGAGTCCTGCATCCAAGAGTTATTGTTCTTTCATTTATGGTATCTTGACATGTAAAAGAGATGGGCATGATGGGTGGCAGTGTGGAGTTGTTGAATTACTGGATATTCTTGTGATTCTGTCAGTGACAACAAATTGCCCCAATGCAGGTTAACCTTGGCTGTTCAAGAGATCTGAATTGTGTTGTCATCTATTCTTGAATCAGGAGCTCTGAACAGGCTCTGTGCCAAGTTTAGTTCCATCAACTGATTCAAGATGGAACTAGTGTTACAGCTGCATGCTCATATGATGGTTATGCAATTTTATAATTTATCTATATCATCAACATACCTTTCCATTGTTGAATACACATAATGCATTAAAATGACCGGCACACAGTACTGAATCAAGTTCTTGTCCTTCGGCAGCTGGTAGTGTTGTAAGGCTTGTGATGGGCAACTCAGCATTTGCGTATTCCTCTTGGTAAATCTGAAAGTTGGTGCATGCAGAGGTTGTAACTTAGAATTTGATGAGTCTAGTCTGCTCAGTGCGCTGGCACAGACATTAGGACAAGGCCGGAGCCACACCTTTAGAGACAGGACTTTCTGTCTTAGAAACTCGCACTGGCACCCGTTTGAACCCCGGACTATTGGGATAGTGTGTAACTATTAGACCGCTACTCCTCTCATTCTGCAGAAATTTGCATTTACCTCAAAATTGCTGAAGAGATAAATGGCTCCTGATTCTGTTCCTAGCGCCACTTGAGTTCCAGTTGCTGAATCAATGTTTGAAAATGGTGGAGCTGCTGACTCCAGGTTGAGAAGAAATTTACCAAAGCACATCTGTAGAAAAATAAACAAAAATGTGAGTGAAGGTATTTCAAAAGTTAAAGCAGATTTTTCTGTTTCTACTGGTAGGTCAGAGGAATACTTTCCAATGGTGTGTATCATGTGATTGCTGTAGGATTGGAGATAGATATGTGTGTTATAGCAAAAATACATAAGAGAGGACACATTGAGCCCACTCACCGCAGTAACAATGCCTGGTGTGTCTAGCACCATGACAATTGTTCCTTGTTGAATAACAAACAGGTGGCAGTGATCGTCTGACACAAGAATGTAGTTTGATTTCTGATTGGACGCATTTGGTAGTGAGGCAGTCAACAGAGCTTTGGCAGAGACAGGCAAACCCTGGAAAAAAGAAAGCCTATAAGTTTCTGCATCCAACTAGTAATGGCTTGGCGTTTGAACAGAGATGTTTGAATAGAAAGTTCTGGTTGCTTTTGAGGGTCTTCATGAACCCAACACAAGCAGATCCAATTATTGGTTTTTCAACTGTTGCCCACTATTCCCTAAATTACCACTGTACTGGTACCGGTACATGTATGTATTTTTCAATTCTTAGGGTTCTGAAACGTCACTTAAGACCTGAGTCCTGTACCTTGAGAGGTGGGAAATCATTTAACTTGAGTTTCCAGAGTGCATTGTATGGAAGTAATGCGCTGATGAGGCCTAAGCTGTCGCACGTCACAATTGATATATGGCCAGCTGCAAGTAGGAAAAGGAACATATTACCGTATTTTTCGGACTATAAGGCGCAGCCTTTTTCCTTGAAGAAGGGTCTAAAATTGGGGGTGCGCCTTATAGGGTGGTGCGCCTTATCTGCGGATCCAGTCTGACAATTTGATCAGAAGTGTCAAGACACTGACGAATTCAAGCATGCGTGGTGCATGCAAGCCAAAGTCATTGTCACATGCTGGTTGACAGATGATGCAGTGAACTGTGAACTGATGAAGTTTCAGTTAGGCCTAATTTGTCACAACAAGCTAAGAAATCATACAACCAGATCCATCAGTACCAACAGCAGAATTGCAGATGTCAATGGGTTCAAACAAGGCAATCAGACCCTGTAAATGTCTTGGCTGTTGTTGGGTCAATGCACACTGAGCAGCCATGCATTGTATGTGTATAGTATGCACTGACGCATTCACTGACAGGACTGCGCCTTATAGGGAGGTGCGCCTTATGTATGGATTTCATCAGAGATTTTGGGTGAAATTGGGGGTGCGCCTTATAGTCAGGTGCGCCCTATAGTCAGGAAAATACGGTAATATAATCTGAAATGAAATATTCTGTGATAGAACCAGAACTCACTTGTATTCTGAATGCCTCACTTTGTCATTTTCCCACTTCCCCTTTACCAAACAACAAGTCAGATGACATGGGTTTTGTGAGGTTTAGCGACTTGGGTCAGTGGTAGCAGCCAAAGGGTCAGACTCTTGGAGAAACAGTCTGCCCTCATTAAATTCATGTTGTGTGAATGGTTCCATTGTTGTCTGACTCTATCACCAAGACACCTAAGGCAGAAATTAGCCTACAGAACTTGAGTAGAATCTTGTGGAAAAAATAACAGAATTCTCACTTGCATCTTCTTCAATTTGAAGACACCTAATGCTGTTGTCAGATAGTGTCTGGCGACTGAGAATTTGCCCATTTGAGAATACAGTTAGAAGTCCTCTTGAGTCCCCCACGATCAGATCATTTGAGGTGAACTTGGTCACATTGTGGATTGCAGCTGTCTGAATTGGGCCTCCTTTGGTTTCTAGAGATGTCTGAACCTGAGAAATGAAATGAAGAAAATTGTTATGTCCATCAGATCAGTGTCACTATGGTCCATGGATGAGTTGCATGATTGAGAGGACTAGCCTGTTGAGGCTTTGTCTTTCACTGCGCAGAGTCAGATCCTTTAATGCTCCGAGTCCAAGCCTAAATAGTATAAACTAAACCTAAATAATTTGGGTATTTCCAGCCAAATATGTCTCGCTGAGGAAATAGCCCATGGGGATCACTGACGTTCAATTTAGGCCTAAATGATAATAGACCACTTGCGCAAGTCGGCCATTACAGCCAGAAGGTGTCAACAAACCTTGGGCCTAGTGCATTGTGCCGACGGTAAGCACAGGAGCCAACTGTACAAATGCATTAGGCCCCCTAGGGCGAGGTTAATGTTGACACCCTGGGCTGATAAGCGCAAGGGGTCTATCATCTTTACAACTTTAGATCTGAACTTACAATTAATTTTTCGCTGGCGGATGCTTTCTCCTTTGGCATGTTGGGAAAGAGAGCATCAAGAGTACCTGGGAAACTGTGGACTCTAACCATGCCATCTTCACAGCCAAGTACTATGGACGGCACCGTGTCCCAGTAAGCACTGAAAGTAGAAGAACAATATATTTTAGGGCACTTTTTGAGACACCCTGTAAAAGTTCAAAAGCAGCATTTAGTTCACGGAATCCCTTCAAAATTCACTATTTCTGACGAGGTTTTGCACCTAAGTATGTTTCCTATGGATAGAGTATTGAATGATTTTTCTGAATGCTTGGTCCAAAGGTGATCAATTTTGACTGCATCTGTAAATGATGACATTTTATTCGCTGCACAAGCCGCTTTTCATGCTTTTCGTGGATTTACGTCCCCTGCCACCTGGTGGGGGAATCCCTCAATTAATTCAATCTCCGTACAGGGTCGCTGTCTGGAGAGTAGGTTGAGTTAATGTTCACCATAGACTGGAAGCCCGTCCTAACTCGTTTACGTTATGAAATTAGCAAATGTATTGTATTGTATTGTATTGTATCACAGGCAGGAGCGTGGATCCATATCCTACTCCGCCACTTTGCCCTTCCTCCAGCCTCTTCCGGGTCCAGAGAAAGCAGGCCTCTGGTCACGTGCCAGGAATTGACCAATCAGCGCGGGGTTACATGGTAAAAGTAGATCTTTAAAAACCCAGTTTTCTCCATTTATCATAGATAATATCGAGTAAAAGGCACTTAAATATTCTGTTTGACACAGAAATAATTAAGAGAAAAATAATTTTCAACTTTTGGGAAAGTTTCATAGTGATGGTATCATAAGCCTGTTTTCCAGTGGGCTAAGTGTATTACTACGCCGATATGGAGTGGCTGCATTGAAATATCGTGCGAAATTACCCCTCATATTTTCAGCACCCCCAAACCCTGAAATTATCATGGTCAACCCACAACGAAAACTTTACGGTTTGAAGCATTAGGCTAGGGGTACGTTGTGTCCGAACGGTTCCTTCCAACGAAACTCTGGGACAAATCTACGAGCACAGGCATCTCGCCATTTCTAATGGTAAATGCATTGGCCACGNTCCTTCACCTCCCCTCTGTATTTGATCCCCGACTGCCCAAATCGTCCGTTGGCCTCTCGCCCCCAGTCACTCCACAGTCCATTTTCCTCCACCTCCCCTCTGCCTTCGGCTTCAAACTGCCCAACTCACCCCTTGGCCTCTCGCCCCTAGTTAGGCCTAGGCCTACTCCACCTCCTCTCTGTCTCTGGCTAACTGACAACTCACCCCTTGCCTCGGCCTCTCACCCACAGTCACTCCCCTCCATTTCCACCACCTCCATGCACAGAGTCACTCTACTTCCATTTCCTCCACCTCCCCTCTGTCTTCCTTTTGGCTCCAAACTGCCCAACTCATCCCTTACTTCATGTACTTGGCCTATCTCGCTCATCCATAGGACCATAGTCACTTCACCTCCATATTCCTGCACCTCCTCCTGCTCCTCCTTTCCATCTTTTCTTGGTCCCTCACCAGCTGCTCACCCTGACCACGACCTCCCCTCCTCTCTGTCATCATCATGATCATCTAGGCCTACAGTGGCCTTGGCCATGTTGGCCTCTCACCTCTGGGGCCTCCGTCCGCCCAGATCACAGGCCTAGGCCTGGGCCCTAGGCTAGGGTAGGCCAGGCTAGGCTAGGCTAGTCATTCCACCTCCACTTCTTCACATTACATCTCCTTTCCGTTTCCTCTCCACCATTTCCTCCGATCCTCCGGCCTGCATGCACTGCAGTGCCGCCCAGCCCATCCCACACCGACGATGCACACACACCACACCATGCACACCACCACCACATGTCTGCTGCACGCGGTCACCATGCATGTCATGATTTACACCGCCGGCACGACACGCCAACCGGCCAAGGCATGCAAGGCGGGAAGGGCGTGGCCCCAAAAAAAACACTTTTTCCTCGCCAAAAGAGTCGTTGTTTCCAACAACTCTTCTGGCCTCCTTATGCTCCAAACTCCATGCCAAACATTGGATGAGGTCAGGATAACCGATGGCTCCAGAAAATGCGACAGTTGGCTTGTTTTTGTGGATTCAAAAGTTCCCGCCTTCGAACTCCAAAGACACCTTTAAATGTTAGCTACCATTCAGCAAATCCAAAAGCGACACCATCGGTAGGACCAGGTACTAGTCTATGTTCACCATAGACGGCAGCACCTACTGGTCGTCGTGCAGGACCGCGTCGTTGTGTCCTTCATCAACGCGCTTACTGATGTTTTGTCTCTCCGAGCAAGTGTTATCTTCAGAAAATATCCTTGATGCCTTGCCAGGTAAATAAGAGGGCAAATTATAATTGATTGTTGCCGTGAGTTTTTTGGGGGTTTTTAAGGCCTACTGATGGATCAAGATCAGTCATGCGACCAGACGCTACAATTTTGGGCTGCCTACCAATACTCACACTGAAAGTACTAAGGCTAACTCACTCAGTCATTGCCTGAGATTTTTTTTTTTAAAGCGAGCAAGTATTACCTGCACACAATCAATAACTTTACTTTGACGCTCGCTGTGTAGGCAATGGTTAATTTTAGTGGCGTCCGTTGCGGGTTGACTTCTGGAATGGAAATCATGGGAATTGGAGGATTTATTGACAAATTGCAATCACAGATAATATGACAAATTAATAATTCATGATGCTTGAATGGATCAATGGATTCCACGAGGCGCAATGCCCCGCTTTATGCTAACCTCGTTCCCGGTGAGATTACTGTCGCCATAGTAACGTAGTGAAACTGATGTTGTAGCTGAAATACCCTAGAGGAGAATACTAGTAAGATGTGGTTCGTTTCGGTTTGAGATGTCACCGTCTGATCATTTATATTTCATGTAAAACCAACATGTCCTGATTCTCTCTTTGTTCGAAAGAATGCACTGAAGTGGTAAAGCAAAATGGCTGGGCTCAGTCGATTGACTTGTTCGTTCAGTAGGTATAGGCCCTATAATCCTTGCCTAAAACTAACCCCACTACTAGGCCCTACTTCTATCGGTGGCGATGACTCCGAGGTCGATGAGCACCCCCGGATGAGGACCGCGCGTATCACATGTATCAGGGCGTCTCCTGTCTCATTCCTTGCGCTAGACACGTAACCCCTTGTTTCTCATCACTGTCGAAAATTGGACACTCATCGCGTGCGACGTGGCCTTCGATTTCACCATGTGGACGAGGTTTCCGCAATGCGCAAAACGCCCAGCGCCGGCCGATTGTGTCATCAATAATCGACTCGTTTCGCTCAATGGGAGGAAAAATAGAAAATAGTGTGTCGCGTAAATAACCTTTATTCATGGAGGTGGTAGATATTATTTCATAAAAGACGATGACGTATCATGTATAGATTTTATACAAAAATAACTCATTATAGAATGTGGACGTCGAGTAATAATTTTGTTCATTATTTCGCTGCTTTTTTTCTCCGTGGGTCAAGTTCTGGTACAACCCGGGCATGACCCACGAGTGGTTCCAGTTAGTCTGTGAGGGATGAGAATTTTACAAACTTTTCTGATCACCCAAATACATTCTGCTGCTGATAATTTGCAATGATAATCTGCGGCATATGACACCTGAAAGACTATCCTCCTACATGTAGGCCTAGGCATACAATGTGTGGAATATTCTTCTGCCCTTTACCTGACGTTATCATCTTTATGCCCTGGGCCTAGCCTAGGGTTACCCCGACAGCGCGACCAAGGGGAATGGAATCATAAAATGCAAATTGCGCAATGAATTGACAGTAGACGAAATTTTTTCAACTTCTCTGAATGTTGATCACCACCATCCATATTACCATGGATGCTGATGTGTTTTATTGAACGGGAATTGAATACCGACGGTAAGAACAATAAAAGTTGAATGCGACACTTTTAACTGCGACCAGAGCGACGTGCATTCTCCAAAACTGAAGCTTTGGATCGATTGTGTATACAGTCATGAATGTCAATACCCCGTGCAAAGTAGCCCACTGAGACCGACAAAGTTCCTTTTCCAAGGTCGTATTTGTGTTGATGCCGAACCATCTATTTCTGCTGCAATTGTGATGGCACTGTTTTCAAAGCAGCGATTGCCAAGTTAGCATAAACACCCTAATGGAATGTTGCAAGGCCAGAAAAGAAAAATAAGGAATGGAATGGTACCCCGCTGGAAATGCCCCCAAGAAACACAGTGGCTATTCATCAGGTCTACTTCCAATGGACAAGCAGTGTCCTAGTATACGATGTGTCCTTAAAGGGTCTCTAGAGGCAGCTTGCTATTGGGCTACTAACAGTACTGCGACTATACAACAGGTGGCGCTAGTAACCATGAACTCATTATTTGTGGATCAGATTTTGACACTGATGAAATCTTCCTTCAAAAATGATGCCTATATTGGATCCTCATGCCATCAATTCTCCGTTAGTAATCATATCAATATGCACTAAAAAGCTGCCTCTAGAGGCCCTTTAATATTCCCAGCACGGCCGGTGCCAGAGATCACTCTCTTATCTATTTTTGATGATTCTAGTGTTCTCAGGGTGTCCCGCAACATTCAGTCAATTAAGGATCAGAGCCAATCATAAAAGTCGCCTTTGACATTTGACAAGAAGGAGAGCACAGGCCTAAACTAGGCATGAAGAAGGAGAGCGCAGGCCTAAACTAGGCACGAAGAAGGACAGCGCAGGCCTAAACTAGGCATGAAGAAGGACAGCGCAGGCCTAAACTAGGCACGAAGAAGGAGAGCGCAGGCCTAAACTAGGCATGAAGACGGAGAGCGCAGGCCTAAACTAGGCACGAAGAAGAGTCGAGTGCAGGCATGAAGAAGGAGAGCGCAGGCCTAAACTAGGCACGAAGAAGGA
Organism: Notospermus geniculatus; assembly: GCA_002633025.1. NCBI lineage: Eukaryota > Metazoa > Nemertea > Pilidiophora > Heteronemertea > Lineidae > Notospermus > Notospermus geniculatus. The sequence continues at coordinate 179,564 of NMRB01000053.1, forward strand.
GAGCGCAGGCCTAAACTAGGCATGAAGAAGGACAGCGCAGGCCTAAACTAGGCATGGCCTAAACTAGGCATGAAGCAATCGCACTTTCATTTCTGAACTGTCACACGAGATGATATAGTAACGACTTTTTAACTTCTCTAATACATGTACCAACGACTCAGGGCCGTAGGACGGTGGGCAGACAAGTTATTTACATTTCATTTCCACCGAAAACCAGCAATTTTCAAAAAGTTTCTGAGTTTTTCATGTAAAATTTTTCATAAGAATGTCAATTGTGAAACGTGTCACAGTTTTCAGGGCATGTCGTATCCTGCAATGCAGAGACCATTAGAGGCAATTCCCTTTATTATTTTACACACATGTCCCGCTATTGTGCTGGGTATTGATCGATTCTGGCAAGAGAAACCCCGGCATCCGTTGATGACAGCTACCTGTTACCACCGGGCAATATATCAGTTACGCAATATGACCCACCAGATGCAAGGTTTTCACCAACTCAAAATATCACACCAAATATTACTGTAATTTAGCAAATAATAGTTTGGTATCACGCACAAAATTCGTTAGCTACATAAATGCACCATTTCTGGTTGATAACTGAGCAAATACTGCAGAAGAATAAATTGCGCATTGCAGATACAGGAAAGCCAATGAAATCGTGTGCTATGAATTATTACGATGCTGAAGGTGGCGCGCTAACGTGACCGCATCACTCATGTGAAAATCGATCAATCCGCGCGGTATATACTCCCGATTGCGTCGACGTGTTCTATTGTTCTGTTCGTTGACATTTTCCTTGTGAAGCCGGCGAAATTTCATTTGGACGACGTAGTCTCAGACCGAGGTGAACTGACGCAGAATTTTGAGCGAAAAGAGAGACTCTGACGTGCACGAATATTGGGTCGAAGCGCATCTACTCATCACAGTGCTGAAATAGTTGCAAGCAGAAGGCTAGTAGACGCATCTGCAAGGTTTACCAATCCATCATGGTGAGTACACATTTTCAACCATCCTCCCCCAAGGATTATGTAGGATTCTACCAGAGATGCTTAGGATGTTATATCTGCTTTATTTTTTGTATCCGTTCAGTTGTTTGGGAGATTTGGCTCCGGCTTGCCCTGTCATCCCGGTGGCATCCAATATGGCGATGGATCCATCATCCAGCTTCAGCTGTCAATTTCCAATTTCAAACAATTCTGGTGACATCTTTTCATCTTTGCTTGCCAAATCAATCGTGGTGTTTTGTTTTAGATCACAGGGTAAAAAATAACTTTTCCCAGGATCATTACTTTTGCCGGTAGGCCTACTATAAAGAAGCCGGTTCGCGCCTTTTCAACAACGCCATTGTACCGGTACATTCTGGGGTACGTTCTTCCTTCTTCCTGAAAAAAAAAACATCTGTATGCGCAGCTGTCGGGTGGATCAAGTTTGTTTGCGGTATGCGTAGGCCACGTATATTTTAACAATTGGAAGCTACCACCGAATTCACTGTCTAGACCATACATGCCATACAGGTCGGCGGAATATGCGGGAACAAACTCAAGTGCGCCGTTCGTTGTATTTCTAATCATGTTAATTAAACATGTCCTACATACATGCCATTGATTCCGTCGAGCTGCATACGGAATGAGGAGGCATGTGTCAACAAAACGTTTTGAAAGCAGCTCATGATCGATTTGCATCCCGAAATTGTTCACCCGTCATTCGAACAAATTTGTATTGTCATTATCCACTCATAAACCATTCTATTATTGTTCACGAATATTGAGGTTATTAATGACCAAACATGAAATAAAAATGTTCTCTCCGTGTAGAACAACCTATCCCCTACTGCGATCATGGAATATTTACACTGATGATCGAGTTTTTGGTTTGGTATATGGGTCAATGGGAAATGAAATACGTCCAGAGGGCATTTCATGACCGACACCACAGAAGTCTGCACTGAATAAATACATCTATTTTTGGCCCATTAAAAATAATCACATGGTCTGTGGATAGATTCTAGCGCTCTGTTTGGGCGGGAAAATGCGACTGAACCAGAATTTTCAGGAAATATTTCCCGGAAGACAGTTTGCAGCGTACAGGAACAGTGTTCCCATTCCATCCATAAGGTATGCAGCATCTTCCGGGCTATTGTCAAGACCGGTTAGTTTCATCCTTATCTCCGCGCATGCTCCTTTTACACATTTAGAGTAGGTTGCAGATGAACGGAGTTACGTTGCTTGGCAACGAGACGACTGTGTGACGGCCATGTAGTTGGAATCTAATCGGCACCTTGCTGCCATTACCGTATCCAATTGGCAGGGATCACAGTTTAACATTGTTTTACCCGAAAACTGTTGCCTCTGCCGTACTCCCGAATCCCAATTAGGCTACACAAAACTGATTAACAAATTTGGCCCAGGCAAGTCATTAACGGGACAATTTCACCAAGTCCTAATTTTTCAACAGCATGGGAACCCACTTGCTGGCTGGCATACGAAATTAATTCAATTGATGCTGATGAAATCCCATAAACCCATTCTATGAGTATGACCTGGCCGATACGATGTGTTTTATAGGCCTTGCCTTTCGGGGTATAGGCCGCANAACATACGCTAATTCACGTATCCCACGAAATCTTGAGAATGAGCTCGTCCCTAGGTCTCCAAATCAGAACCTGGGTACAGTTTGTAACACGAAAGTGGACCCAGGGTACAGTTTCACTTGACGACATCGAACCTGGGTACACTTTATGTGTACCCAGGACGACAATAACCCCTTCAGCGCTACTACCGTATACTATCAAAAATTCATAAGCGAGCTTATGAATTTTTGATACTATGTATGACAATGCTTCTGCTGCATGCTAAAAGTTGAATGATCTCACGTTGACATCATTGTGCTCGTTAATATATAATTTTTAAATTTTTGATAGCATTCCCAATGTCCCCCAAAGGTTAAAAACAATTTAATAGCATGCCGTTTGCTTGGGTCACGTATGACTTGCGAAAATCCCCGTGCTTTCATTTTGATGAAATATTGATAAATAGGCTAATGATTTGCTGCCCCGAGGGCAAGGTCTCACGGGGTGGGACAGGATATACCAGAAGCCAGGCTGTCTCCTTCCCGATAACCAATACAGGCTACAAGTCCCACAGCCAACACTCTCGGTGGTATCCATGGTTACCTATGAACCAGTTGCTGGATTGATCGTGTGCGGGTATCACGCAGATGAATGGTGGCAGACGGCTGAGGACAATGATGCAGACTGCGCGGAAGAAACATACCAGGCATTCACTGGAGTGAGAGGGTTGAAAACCGGTGGGGTCCATCCCGTTGCCAAGGCAACGACTGTCGTTATCATCATCATCATTAGCTTTGGCTTATTTATCACCCGCGGTAACTAAACAAAAGATAGCCCGGCAATCAAGAGTTGTTGTTTATCATAAGCTGAATGTATACCATTAGCTTACGTCAGAGCATCATTCCATGCTTGTTCGTGTTTTCCTAATCAATTATCTGTCTCCTGGGTTTGCTCTCCCAGATGAATGGGAACAGTCAGCCATGTCAGCCGCGCTTATTGCCAAAAGATGGCAGCAAAGTTCTAGTGGAACAATCCAAAAGAAAATTCTCTTGATTGGTGCTCAGGCATTCAATTGGGCCGCAGTGACACCCCGGCTGGTCAACCGCATGGGGGACTGACAGCTCCTACCGGAATATGCTTCCCATTTATAAGCCCATAGACCAACATTTTGCACTGTGTCTCAAGAAGAAATTTGCGGGTTTTTTCGCTTGACGTTTCTAACTTGTCTCGCGCAGCCAGCCGTTTTGTTCCACGATGTAGCTACACAGAAAGCTTTCAGTGCGATTCCCCAGATTCTCATGCAGCGGTTTAGGTGACCGAGACTAGTTTCTAACTGGTAGCCATCTTGGTTTCCCGTGTTTCCTGACATCAGCATTGCACGTCTCTGCATATTTGGCCGGGTAATCAATATAATGCCTTCTGTGTACATCTCTGTTTGAATGCAGTTGATGTGAAACAGCAACAACGGGCGACGAGAAAGAATGAACTTACCACGAAACGTTGAATTTTTAATCCTGGGAATAAAACCAGTGTCTGTAGTCATAGGGGTTTAGCACTGATAATCAATTGTTGTTTGTCGAGGCATCTCTTCCACGAACCTGTAGGCAAAAACCGCCATAATAGTCTATAGCCTACTGCATTTTTTTGTTATTTTTTACAGGCTGACCAACTCACAGAAGAACAAATTGCTGGTGAGTTTCTCTGAAAGTCACTCTTTTTCTGCATGCTTTCATCTGCCTCTCACCAGTCTGATTCCGAACACGCCCACTTCTCATAAGATTCGCCAAGTCCCTTGCGCTTGCGCGAGCCAGCCACACGTTTTTTATTTTGTGGGCTGACTCCCCACCCACGGTTGCCTGCCATCGCACTAGTTTTTAAGAAACCACGCCGTGGAATTCCTTTGCACACCATTTTTTTTCAAATCGGTGTTCGACAATTTCGGAGAAAGATACTAAAAAGAACAAATTGCGTTTGACGTGCGTACGATAACCAGGCAGTTCTGGGTTATCATGAGTTTCATCATGTTTATGATGCCTCGTCTATGTACGTGACACAGCACGTACCGTACTTAAAATCTGCATGCACATGACAGTATACACTATATATACATGTATCTTGTGCCTTATGTACTTTAGTTATTGTTATCTACCTGTCTGCCTGCCTTCTCTGTAAATCAAAATGAAAGTGCCCGCCTCGAGATATTACCGAATTTCTGCTGATTGTACCAAGTATACAGGCATTTACAATCAATAATGATCGGAACCATGCCCCAGTTAGAGTAATGGCCTATAATCATGCAGAATCTATCAACGGCAATAGGCCTATACTGACTGAAGCAGTATTCCCAAGAACGTTTTGCTGTCTTTAGAGAGTACCAGGGGTTCTGTTCATCCTCCTACAGCAGGGGTTTTTACCTCGCTCCTCTTCCTCCACTCGTCGCAGAAACTTGTGTGCGAGTGTGTAAAGAGGAGCGAGACCAAAGCCACGCCCTGCTATGGGAGGATGGAATAAGCAGCTCTGATTCCAAATCTCACACTTTCCAATGTGGAGGTCCCATGCTGGTCGTGCTTGTGCACATCATTCAATGGGATTTGCTTTCCCAATCTACGACACGTGAGGTATCGTCGAACGTTCCTGTTAACACTATTATTTAGCGTTTGTCACGCTAACAACATAGAGTTTTCGCAAAGCCCCCGAAACGCCAACGCGAACGTCTGTCCTTTTGTTGGGTGCTCTCTTTGTGACATCGAACAATAGGTTTGGCGTTCACGTTGGCCTTTCGGGGGGCTTTGCGAAAACTCCCTATTAACAAACTCTTGTAAAATGCTCTGGTTTTATTTCAGAATTCAAGGAGGCATTCTCCTTATTCGACAAAGACGGCGATGGCACCATCACGACGAAAGAGTTGGGAACCGTCATGAGGTCCCTGGGTCAGAACCCAACAGAAGCTGAGCTACAGGACATGATCAATGAAGTTGACGCCGATGGTAAGCATTCGCTGGCTGCAAAACTCAATGCGTTAGGGGTGTTTTTAAAGTCGACTGACCCAACGCTGTCGACTCGTCATTCACCCAGGTCAGTCGATTTTAACAGACACCCCTAACGCATTGAGTTTTGTCGCAAATGTGCGCTTGGCTTTAGACTGTACAGTCGGCATTTTCCCAAAGCCCCCGAAACGCCAACGCGAACGTCTGTCCTTTGGTTTGGCGTTCGCGTTAGCGTTTCGGGGACTTTGCGAAAACTCTCTGTTAATTAAAGGACCACAGTATTGCTTCCCAATCCTGCGTTACACGTACCCGCGTTAAGGGGGAGACCTCTATTAACGACTCGGTAAACTACCGCATGCAACTAGTCTCGCGCAGCCAGCCGTTTCGTTCCGCAGTACTGCTACACAAACTTGTTCGATCCCAGCGGCTGGGTGACCGAGACTGTAATCATACATTCTCCAACTCTGGGGCGAAAGGCATAACTACAGTATTGGAGCATGGTGCCGGTGGCGCCGGCTGTCGACAGAAAGATGCAATACAGTGGTCCTTTAATGGTAGACTCGGAAATCTTCCACATCTCCGGAGTTGCCGAAGAAAGAACCCATTCACGCCATGATTGCACCATCATTTTTTACGATGGACACCGTAATTTTTGTTGCTCTATCGTACATAAATCGTAGGAAATCAAGCTCCGAATACCACTTTTCGTTGGAAGAACAAACAAATACTGTTGGTACAAAAAGGACAACACCCTATTCCTCCATCCGTTTTCACTATCATTGATAGTATCAATGCAACTCTACAGTTCCTAGACTGTTAAGTCAATATTTGTAAGAAATTCATTTGGGTGATCAGCCGTGTGGTAAATAATTGATGGTAATTGCCTGAGAAGTAATTAATTTCCTCCGGCATGTTCATCAACACTTGAATGAACAAACTTAACCTACCGAACCATCTGGGTGTATGTATCATGTACAGTTTGTACATGAAAATGAGATAGTTGTGCTGACTTAGTCTTCTACATGCATGTGAATAGGCTTTCGGTTGTGAATCGACGTATTACGAGGCATTGTGTCAGCAGAACTATCTCATTTCTCCTCCGAGACATGCAAAAGGAGAACTTCTTCCTGTAATATGTCTTCTTTCATACCCACATTGTCGAATCTTTTCTTCGTCATTTTTCCTGAACTGACCAATGGCAATCGTTCTCACATTTTCCTCCATAGGTAACGGAACAATAGATTTCCCAGAATTCCTGACCATGATGGCGCGCAAAATGAAGGACACAGACAGTGAAGAAGAAATTCGGGAAGCATTCCGTGTGTTTGACAAAGATGGCAACGGTTTCATTAGCGCAGCCGAGCTTCGACACGTCATGACAAATCTTGGCGAGAAGCTAACGGATGAGGAAGTGGATGAAATGATCAGGGAAGCTGACATTGACGGTGATGGTCAGGTCAATTATGAAGGTAAGAAGGCGCCCTCACCCCACGCCTTTCAACACGGAATCTATCACTTGGAATTACTTCAAAACAGTTGATGCCTCGTCTGTCCGAAAACTTCCCTCGTCGGATTTTGTAATCATTTTTTTTAAATCTTCGAAATGCTGTCATCACATTTTTATTTCAAGCATCTTGCTGCCAGACACGTACATGACGTATTCTTTTCGCCACCAGGGCTTGAAATCTTTACACCGGCATGACTGTAATCGTGTCTTGTTTGAAATGCTTCTATCGAACACGAGAGATCACATATGTATCTCAAGCACCTTGCTGCCAGCAACGTAGATCTATTCTTTTCGCGACTATAAGAGCATCCTCCCACTGCAGTGGTTTTTACCTCGCTCCTCATCCACTCGTACAACTATAAGGGTTGACATGTTGCCGGCAAGACCGTAATCATGGTACACGGTCTGTATTAAAATTGGCTCAGTGACCATCAGAGTAACGTATTCTTTCGAACGTACTTCCAACTAATGAGGCTGATACCGGTTTTCAAGTGATTTCCCTATGATGATTCCGAGTTTTACGCGACGCCTCAACCCTTTCAATGCATCTTGGTTCATGATCGCCCGCCGGGAGATGACTGCTTTGGTGTTGGTGGTGTTGGATGTTGGTATGCAGAGAACGGAACTACATGTAGGTTTTCCAATACTGTTGAGTTGGGCATGGGCTGGTGATGGTTTTCAAGCTTATTTGCTGTTTTTGCATGAGTTTTCCCTTTATTTACTCGGAACGATCGCTTTCTCTTGGGGGAATGCGGTAACGCAGTGGTGGCACGTCGGATATGTGTCCGAGAGATCCCAGATTCGACTTTGGCAGAGTTGTTGCTACGTGCCCTCAAGCGCTGGGTTCTTATGCATTGGCCGCTCCGGAGGTTGCCAAGGAAGTTCTCTGCTGAAAATTAGTAGTGCTGAAAATGTGAAGCATTTGAGACTACATACTTGGAGAAAGTGTTGTATAGGCTAAGCTAAGAGTCGCACTGCATTTTCTCATCCAGTCACTCTAACTAAAGTAACAGCTCGTCAAGAAAAAACAAACCCTTTGTATCATGTATGCCGTTTGAGTGTACTGCTAGCATCAAGAAAAGGAAAAGGTATCAAACTTTCATGAGTTGGATGGTTTGGGAAGGGCAAGCGACTGAGTGAGCATCTCCTAGCGAAAGCATTCAATGTCGAACTCGGCATGGCTTGTGAAGCATGACAAAATGCATTGAAAGGGTTCCTTCGCGGCGTCGGAAAAGTCCCAACGGGCTCAATATAGCATGACGAATGAGAGATATTGTCTTTACCTTCTAAATATGTGTCTTGGTTGTCGTCTGCATGCGAATGACGTCATGAAATTCAAGGACGGCATGTCAATTTGAAGGAAGAGTCTCTGTGTTGTAATAATACCGCGAATGCGCTGCATCGAATAAAACTTAATTCCTGGCTGCCTCAGCTGCTTTTGTAATAAGATTGAGAAATTAAGCGGCAATGGGAGTTGTTTTACTTTCTTTTCTCAAACTGAAGGACTATCTATTTCACGTCAAAAACTGATTCTAGTTTGTTGAATCTGATATCAAACGCCTTCTAATGGCCAGGTGTTGATCAGACGAGGAACAAAACTTCTATCGTTGATAGTTCGTGAGGATGTGGACACCACTTTTGCCCTAAAAGGAATTCGGACTGGCTAAAATATACTGAGTTGAATAAAATTGAAAAAGGAACATGTCCACGGAATGATGCATTCCAAAACGCGTACGGTACTGGTCCAGCAGCGGATGGTTGGTCGATGCTGCCGTTGTGCTGTGGACGTCATCTTCAACAACCGTTTCGGCTGTTCTTGAACATGACAAGGCGCATTCTCCACACATCGCCGCTAGGTTCCGCCACTCGCCTGTGAGCGCCATCTATCGTGGAGTAATCTAAAACGTGGAAACAACACCGGCTGTGGGCCAGATTGGACAGGGCGGCCAGCCTCAGACCTACTAAATTAGCAACAAGAAAAACTTTTCATTACAAAGAGATGTCTAAAGATCAAGTCTGACCGTTGTAGCATGCATCCGATACGAATTCAGCAATAGAATCTGTTTATGATAACTCCTCAACTATTAGATTGGACGGGGTATCAAGCAAAAATTTTGCCTGCTGAATAAAAACTAGTAAACACGCTTTCGCTTTTGTCTCGTAAAATGTCTCATGCATGGTGACTGGCAATATCATAGCATCGGACACCCAGACGCAGATTCGTATTATCTCAAAGTCTTCTCAGACAAATGAGAACTGCACTGACGGCTGGGTGGACGAGTCTATACCATCAATGATAAGTTTTGACTAGTTTTCATTCGCATGGCTCTAGTTCTGCGCCCTCCAAACTGCCTGCTATTTCCCCTTTATGTGCAACAGAAAGGGCTTGCATTCTGTCATTTCGCTTCTTTGCACGTTTTAGTCAAAATTGCCTTGGCTTTCTTTTCAGAGTTCGTAACCATGATGACGGGGAAGTAGGCTACCCATGCAAAGCTTGCAACTTACAAAGAATGGACATTTTGCGATGGGTTAGTCAAAAATTGCTGTGTTTTTATTTTCCAGAATTCGTGACAATGATGACGAGCAAGTAGGACCAGCCATGTTCATATCGGGACGAGAGTTTAGCCCAATTTGTCACACTTTCATTTTTCATTCATTGTCGCCATACTTAACTCGAAATTTCGAGACAAGTGCCATACGTTCTGGTTCCCGTGGTACGCATTGTCGGCTAACTTAAAGCCGCTAGCTGCATCACGTGGTTATGATTTGATTATACTTAGTCCCGGGTCGTTTGGTACTTTCTTCGCGGAGTATAAACCACTGCGTCATTTAGTGCTTGACATCTGATTTTGCTAAATCTTGTGTATGTTGGACCGTGCATTATGGTGGCGTATGGACAGTGTGAAGTTACTGGTGATGTGTCTGTCATAGACAATGTAGTGTTGCTTCGTCGTTCACAGACGCGTCTGACTGTATTTTTTTGTAATATGTATCTTTTGAATTATACATACGATATATATATATATTATGGTCTTTCGAAGTCGATGAAAATTCATTCTAATCTTTTCAATTCAATTTACGTGTACGTGTCATAGATACAATTCAATTGCAATGACAAAGTGGGGTTATATTCGGCGAGAAAATCTGGATATACGGGATTATTTAGCGCGATAAAGACGAAGGCACAGCAAATGATAGGGCGTTGCCTAAAAAATGGAAGCGGGGCTTCTAGCGGAACGAAATGAACAGAAACCCACACCACTGTGTGTCTGAGTTTCACGTATGATGTAGGGCAACATTCATTCGAGAATCATTGGAAATGAAATTGAATATATGTTGTATACTTTGACTCTTTTAGATGTAACTGTGTGGAGTTAATTTTTCTACTCTCATTTGCACATTTTCGTCCAGGTTCTTGTGATTTACGGACCTATTGTTTTAGCACGGCAAAGTCGACGACGAGAGGGCTGTATGTTACTGTCGTGATTTTAATCTTGAATGACTGGTTACTCATTCTCTCGCCAGGGGTCTCCGAAGGTAAGGTATCGGTAGCCCTATAAAACTGCTGACTCGGGGTTGAAGCATCGAGGCCCACTGGCTTTCGATGGCATCTGTAGGTTGAGACAAAGGCCAGCCCATCTTGCCGGCATTCTTATCGATAGGCCGAGGCCTATTGCCAAACATGCTACATGTAACCATAAGAACGCTCTCCCACCAGACACTTATCATCTTTCAGTACCTTCCAAGTGGCATCCATTGCAAATCTTCAAATCATTCTTAACGGAAGTGACGCCACACAATCGGCACCTAATTTTCAAAATGGCCGCCAATACCTAATCTTCCGAATCCCTGGAGGAGAGTAAGGAAACCAGGAGTCTTGATTCAGGAATTTTTCGCTCTGATATCCGTACCCGCAGTGTAACATTTGCTGTACATTCCATCAGAGAGAACAAGATTCCATTTGTATGCCGTTATGTCTGTTTTGTGTGTCTTTGGCCTTGGGCGTGTTGGGTAATTGCCATGACGATGAGACATCGGACACTAGTAATGTGCCGGTACAACAGATGGCAGCACCATTTTATTCGGATCGGCGTGTTCGCCCACTGCTGATCAAAGGCCAAATCGTCGTTGCTAAGTTTACTTCTCTGGTTTTTGATGTGATCTACAACAAAGTCTAGTCATCTGCGTTCGATGATAACTGTCCCATTAGCGTCGTAAAGAAGGCGTGTTGGGTACCGAATGCGCCAGTTGAGACCGGCGAAAACTCAGTGGATTTCTTCCTTGTCTCCTTGCTATATGTGAGAACCTCGGTCACCACCCGCCTCAAGTTTCATGGCGTTACTGAGAAATGAAGCCATTTTGAAAACAAAACCCCTTTTGGTCCAGCGGAATTAGCGCCATGTCTTTCGAAAGCCATTAATTTCTGCGACCCGTCACTTTTGCCGATCTACTCGCGTATTCCAGCTGAAGCGCCGCCGAGAGACATCCGATTACCGGGGACCAAAGGCACACAAACGATTTCAAGGCAATGGTTAGGCTATAGATGATGTATACTGGGATACAAAGATAATATGTATCGGATCATTTTTGCAATTAAAACAGGAAATTCTCGCCAGATAATTTTTTTTCATTTCTTTTTAAACTCCATATTAACATGCTACTAGCTTTGTGGCGCCATCAGAGTAGAATGGAACCATGTACATGTATGTACCTGTAATTTCGAATATTTCATGGCTTGACGTGAAATATTTATATAATATTCCCATTTTCTAAATCTACCGGTAGTCTGGTAGTGCTAAAATCAATAATAAAATACGTATTATTTTGACAGCTTTCTTTGACAAAGTACACGAACACGTTATTTCAAGTAGTAGGCCTACATGTATACATGTATATTTTTAAGGAATTTTTGGTAAATACATATGATATACATGTACTACACTGTAAGTACATAAACATAGAAACAAATATGTGGAAAGGAAAGGGCCTCTACGACACAGATATTTTGGCCCGTATACGGCCCTATGGACAAGGAGATTGCGATCGTAGGCCTATCAGCCTACTCCAACAGTGGTGCCATCTGTATGCGGCGATGTGGATTTTCACATTTGACAAGCAGGTTAACATATTCATTTATGATGCCACATATACGACCTCTGTCCTCGGTCTACATGGGGTGAATCAGAATTTTGAATGAATTCTGCTTATGTAGTTAGGATACAACCACCGAAAAGAGTCAATCCTTTCATATAGATGACATCTATATGAAAGGATTGACTCTTTTCGGTGGTTGTATCCTAACTACATAAGCAGAATTCATTCAAAATTCTGATTCAAAGCCAGACGGAACAAAACCCCATCTATACTATAATGGACGGTAGCCATGTTGGATTTTGTTATCAACCTGAGTTGACCTGTTATCTGCTATACCTTGCTATGTAATGACTGTACACAGTTACGGTGGACCGGACTCTCTGCCCTATCTCCTCCTTAGTTAGGGCTTGAATCCTACGAAGAGCGGCCTATGTGTACAGTACAATAGGAGGAGTGTGTTTTACTACGGAATTTTGGTTTTAAAAGTGATGATTTGCATGAAAAAGAGAGAAAATCAGATGTGTGGTGACCTGCGCTGCCATCTACAAGAACGGGAGTGACCTAGCTAGGAATGAGATGAGTGGCTGGCATTAAACAGATAGGACGCATGTGAACCAATAGCTATCATGAATCTGGGTCACCTTGGCATTATGAGCTGAAGAGGTGTAATAAACCAGATGTGATGCTGCTGTTTATAAAGTGAAAGTGAAAACTCCACACTGCTCACGGATTTGATTCCTAAAACTGGCCCTCTACAAACAAACTCATCAATATAAAGCAACAGACCCTCTACCACAGGAAATTCAAGGACAAACACACTCCCTCAAAATGTGTTCGCCGCGGGTCAATATGCTAGTTACTAGAATTGTCGTTCGCGAGTTTGTTGCACTAAATTAAGGGGCAATTATTTCGACCTACTAATCGAAAAGGGTAGGTCATTCCAGCACCATATACCGGGCGCGAAAAGAATGACTCGATATAAAATCTGTTCAACAACAAACGGATTCACCGACGACGCTACATTCTCCTACGTCGTCGTACGACTCCGGTGAAATGAATCCTGATGACTGCAGCGCCACCCAACGTCGATTTCAGCTACGACTCAATATTCGAGATCATGCCATCGCTCCTTACAGTGACAAGTACGAGAGATGGAGCATTTGTGTAAACACTGATGATTCGGGATGGCCAGGCGAACGAATACCACGGGCGTCCACTAGGGCGCGGACAAGACGCCCAATGCAAAATTAGTAAATCCGCATTCATTCAGCAACCTCTCCGCATATTCTTGAAAGATTCCGTTCACTGTCTTTATCATTCCTAAACATTTCCCGGCATTTCAGCACTTTCGGGAGAGGGCAAAATGCCCAATAGTCATTGACGCGGAGAAGAATGCCGAAATGACACAACTTGCTTCCGCAACCCTTCCTAATGTAGACTGGAAGCCCGTCCTAACTCTTATAAAATTATCACTACCATTCAGCAAATTCAAAAGCGACACCATCGGTAGGACCAGGTACTAGACTATTCCTAATGTCGGCGCTCTGGTGGACGCCACCCATATAGAAGAGTGTCCGACAGGAGATGGCGAATTCACCCACCTGTATATGGTTTAGCGTACTTTGTCGTCTTCAGACAGTTCAAACACTAGCAAAATTCACGAACAGTTGTGATTGCAGCAATTCGTGCAGTTCCTTTATATCTAATCTCTCCGTCTCGTCGGTAATGCATTTCTCCAGTACTTTCTTCATCAGCGGTAAGAATGAGTCGAATCCATCCTGGTCCCTACCAATCCTCCTGATGGTATCATAGAGTTCTGTCCTTACTTGCCCGATATTAAGAAGAATAGCTATTCGTGGGTCTACTTGGCCATCGGGGCCTTCATAACGAGCAAATGGTGGACGGATGAACTTTCCGCAGGCGAGCATCCATATTAGAACAGTGCAACCGTAGCTGTCCTGCGTGGATGGGAAACGCTTCTGTTCGTCGCGGATACACTCGGGAGGAAAATGGAACGGTGCCTCACCATCTGGTGGAGGGTAGGGAGCATCAAGTCTACGCCATTTGCTGATGTCGATTTTTGGACATCCATCTTGAAGCTGCAAATACAGGAAAAGCTTAGTCAACGACTCGGGCATGTCGGGTTTGTGTTAACCATGTTCAGTTTCAGCATATTTGAAGAAGGTCAGCGCATGTCATCATTTCTCTTTCGGGCGCCTTATGTTCAGTCTATTGACATGCGTACCATCTTAAATCTCTGTTGAACTCCAAAGAACCTTTATCACCGAAAGGTTATCATCCGCAAAATGGTGGCTCTTGATGAGCAAATGGAACTCCTATGAATGTGTAACACCTACCCTGATGTTGTTCGGTCTCAGGTCAACGGCCTCTAAGCCCATCTTCTTCAAGAACAAACAACCACTCACAATCTGTAGACCAACCGAAAGCCTCTCTTCGAGACTGCACTGTTCCAGCTCGCCGTCATAGAGGCCCTGGAAGAGGGTTCTCTCGATGTAAGGTAACAGTATGAAGATCTGACCAGTCGAGTCGCGGCCAGCCCCGATCGGCTTCAGGATATTCAGGTGATCTTTGTTTGAAAGGTCACTGGAATTTGAATTGGACAATTTACTGTTAGGAGTTGTAGGTCTACGACAACACTTTAATATTCAGACTGATCTCGGAACTCACAGGATCTTGAGGTGGAGTTTCCGTAGGAAAAAAATTCTTAGATCCCGCTGGGCTCTCGGGGAACGTCTTTCCAAGGGAGAAAGCACGTTGTCGCCGAATGGTTCGTACATTTTTGTAGTGTTTTGGTAGTTTGTATTGCTGCCGCTAGGTGGCTCCCTCTACGATGCATACCGTGCTTCTTTAAAAGGTTGACCAAACGAAGCCTCTTTTGTACATGTAGTTTGGGGGGGGGGGGCAAGCACAACCGTCAATGACGAACTCAACATAGTTTGACGACGTTCTCGCTATAACTATGTTTTCTCCATGTCAGGGCAAACCCCACCTCAGGTTTCGGATGAAGGACATACATGTACCTAACAGTGGCAAATGTTCTTGCCATTTCCCCGAAATCCTTGCTGCTGTGGTCATCCGCAATGGTTCGCCTTGCTGCCAAAGTCATGAGCCCTCGTCTTCCCTTGTACACTATACAGTGTCTGCTTCTGCCAACTTGTATCTCAAGATTGGTTATCTCCTTGTGCTGTATCGAGGATAACATCGAATTCAGGATCAAACATTCTGTCGGGAAGGAACGCCTTATTTCCCGAGAGAGTGTCGAGGCTTCGAGCAACTCATCAATCTTTAAAACAAGCCTGTACGTAAGCCGTAATGCATCGAACCTGGCAGAAAGGTTCCTGGATATGTTCTGAAAGATTTCACTACTGACATGTTTCGGATTCACAGACTGTAGAATCTTGTCTATATAACCACGTTCTGCGAACTCCTCCCCATCGCCATCCTCCTTGAGTGTATCAACAAGGAGCTTAACGACAGCCATCTTCAAAGCATCGGAGCAACCTTCAATATCCAGAACACCAGATTTCCCCATCTCATCGATGAAAGCAGTAACGGCAGTCAGTACGTTACCGCTCGCTCCGACAGCTTCACAAGATTTAAGGAGTTGGGATGTAATGATTTCTACATCTTGCCTCATCGCCTTTAATGCACTTTGCACTGCTTCATCTGCCTTGATCTTCTCCATGAGCGTTGCAAGGCCAACTAACGTGGAGTAGAACGTTTTGCTGTTTTGACCAACTACATCAACAATACATACTAAAAGTGACATAATTTCATCAACTGCTTCCCCTGTACCTTTCGCAATGACGGCCGAAACAGCGTCGTCTAGTTGGTCCTGGTACTTTAAAACGGCAGCAGCCACATCGTCCTGGCACTCCTTCATTTTGGGCACAAGGACGAGGGACTGCTCTTCAAGGTGGCAGCACTCGTGTGGTCGACAAACATCATAGGACCCCGAGACAAAGATGAATAGTTTCAGGATAGCCTGCTGGAGGGAGTGGTAGAGGAAGTGACGCAATATGCTGCACAGAGAGTTGATCAGCCGCCGGTATTCGGCAGAAAATTCATCGGGTACATAGTTACGGCTGCGTAGTCGCTTCAGCCTTGAGCAGGATATTTGAAAATATCTGCAAAGAAATTGAGTGAGTCTGTCTTAGCAGGGTGACGAGAAGGTGATTCTGGGATTTCTTTTTGTATCAATTATTTCGGTGTTTTTTAGGCCGCCCTCTTGTCAACCGCTTTGTACTGACCATGTGGTGTTCCTCAGCAGGTGCCCAGGTGCCAAGATTATTACAGTATGGCTTTGACTAGTGGCTCGGCCAGAAAAGTTACCAGATTTCGTCTAATGCTCTCTGCAAAGGCTGTGCAGTTTGTGCTGCAGGCGCTTCATCAGAACTCCCTTGATAGTTCACTGACCGGTTGCATGAAATATCCTCCTCTCCAGTGAGCAAACATGCGTTCCGTAGTTTTGAGTACGCAAGGTGGCCCTTTGGGGTAGGGGGTGACTCCGTATCATCCGGATCATCATCTGAGTCATCTTGTTCTTTGGCGTCTTCTTTTTCCTCGCATTTGTTGCAGATGTAAATGATCTTTAGGTCCGGAGACTCCATCATGATCCGAGCGATGAAGTCTCCATCCTGTAGATGATGTAAGTCTTCATAAAGTTAAAACACTCATTTACAGGTGGAGACCAAATTTATTCGAACGCTTGGCCTGTAATAGGCATTTCAGTTGTTTGTATCGAAATGGCACTCCATGTACCATGAAACAATTTTATTTTCATCACAGCAATGCACCTTTTCCAATTATTAGAAGTGAAAAAATATGGAAACCTGACTTTGGACGGCAACGTCTTTAAAGATATACCTAGTGTTCGAATAATTTTGGCCACCACTGTGTATTACGACCAGAAAAGAAATAATTTCGGAGGGTTCTGATATGTACATACAAGTAGGTTTTAAACAAAAAACCCAGGTCACCTGCATTCGCCAGGAAGTGTTCCCATCAATTACGTAAAAAAGAACTTGAAGTACGCCATCGAGACACTGGTGGACTACTTTATCTAGAGCCTCGTTCTCGCTCAACCCGGGAGTATCAATAATCTGCAGACCAGATTTGAGCAACGGACTATCCAGGCCGATCTCAACCATTTCAGCAACAGCAGCTGTATTCTCTCTTCCTTCTTCCAGTTTAATATGTTTTTTCAAACATGTCAAAGATTTCTTGTCGAGTGGGCATCGTGGACCCCTCTCGTTTCCATCACAATCGGTCAGCTACAACGAAATTTATGGGAAATCGAAGCCAATGTGGCATCAACGACGCATCGGATACGGAAATACGACAGGAATATTTCGCCCAGGTCTCGAAACGTCGAAAGTCACATGACGTTTTTTTAACACTTCTAAGGGCCGATTTTTTAAACGATAGTTAAGGTAAACCTCGGTTTAACCATCGGCTTTTCTGACAAACCGTGAACTAACCAAAGTAAATATTTTGACTTTAAGAATGTTTGGCTATCAACGATTCATAAAATCGAAAAATTCACTTCGATTAACAACAGTTTGTCAACTGAGGGTTAATGAAACCCGATGGTTATCTAGCCATCGTTTTATAAAATATCGGCCCAAAATCATCAAATCAGTTTTACATATTGTGCATAGGCCCAGTTCTACATCACCGGCGCCTACATGTAGATTAAGATTGCAAGAAAGAAAACTGACACAGGCCCATGCATGACCATTTACGTCATTGGGACTGGCCGGAATATTCCCGAATATAAATGTAGGCTACTTCCTGCTTTTTTAGAGAAGATGGGCAAAAAAATGAAAGGTGATAAGATATGGGTTATCGCACACTCTTGTAAGTTTGGAGACGGAGCGACAACCGGGTGCGGACGTCCGACAACCGCAGATTTGCCGCAACCGTGACATGTGTCCGATAACACATGGCCAGGGTATACTACCTTTAGCCGACTGCAAAACATGATGGGGGCGGAATGTCTCTTGTGACTTCCATCAGTATAGTGCATTTACCTGGAAATATTCCTCTGGGCTATACTTGATGCGAACGATTCTGGCTGTGCAAGGGTTCGCGTCCACTGGGACAATTCTACGATTCAAAAGCAGGTTTACGAAGGAGGACTTTCCACAGTTGACTTGGCCGCCAATCAGCATAATCGGGTCTTTATCAAGGACCTTTGTTATATCACTGGTTTCCTCCTTAAAATTTGTTATAAATTCTTCGTTGCCTTGGGTGCAGATGGACAGTACGCGACCATAGCTCTCCCGTAGTATTTCTCGGTACTGGTAAAATGTGCTGAATTGTCTTCGTAACTTTTCATGTGATGCTAAAACCTCACCACTGCTAAAAAACCGCGATGACGCCATGACGAGAACCACCAGTTAAAGGAGATTGGTCACAGTGCATTTATTGATGATTCATCTACAAACAGGGGATGAAAAAGAAAAGAAAAATTAACACTGCTCCTTATTAACGGCCGTAAAAATCTGAGTAGCCTGCCCCTTGCCCGCCTGGCTCGAAGGATGGAACTGACCCGCGATATTAGGGAGGATTAGAAATCAAACGATAAACGTAAACTACGACAAGGTTATTTTTCATACTACACATTAACCAGATTTTATATTGCATTTTGGTACAAAAATAGGCCTAACGTTGTCGTTGTCGTTAACGTTTACGTTTACGTTTGATTTCTAAACCTCCCTATTGGCAGACATTGAGTCCCGCTTATTATTTACAACAAAATATGACTTTTTCGTAAAAAAACACGCCCCCGTTGATCATTATTGTTCAAGATAGCGCGTCGAATACGGATAGTACATCAGTGATGAAATAAAAAATCCATCCTTTGACCCAAATATCAGCCTACATAGAGAACGGACTTTCACATCAATCGTATATCGAATGATTTTTAGATCTAGTATATCAAGAAGCCGTTATGGAAAGGCACTTGTGTTTGTCATATGTACATGTACATGTGCATGCTCATGTCTGTAATACAGAGAAAGTGAAAGTAAAACTAGGGGTTTATGTTCGTGCTCATCGTGGCGACCCCGGGGCGTTGAAGGCGGCTGTACCAATCCCCTTGCGGCTCTTTGTCACAACAGTGAACTCAAGTTTTTTTCTCGAAAAAGGGTTTTGAAAATATATGACGAATGAAGGTAGCCTACCTTTGTACCTACTGGCCGGTTTGATAGGGCCCATCAGACTACACCGGCCCGGTACACCGGACTCCAGCGAGTATCACGAAGTTCATTCCAGCAGTTGCAAAGTCAGCGGAGAAGGAGAACGGTGCGCCTTTTTCGGGCGAATAGTCCAATAATCCACCGATATGTGACAAGAGCGTCGAGCGTTTCCGTGACACATCGAGGTGGATCGGAAAACAGGTTGATGACGAAGCGTACGGTGTTGATCAATGGCCTACATATAATACAGGGAAACTTCATTATTTCTATTTCGCAGTCAAGAGAGGAACTGGGCTGATCGTAATGAGGTACTTGGCTATCTATCTGCATCATAGCCCATTATCAATTGGAATTCACGTGTACGGGCTTTACGACGAGTTTACGACTGCAGTCACAAACGATTCGTAAACTCGTCGTGAACAACTCGTAAACTATAATCAAAAATAGATAAGCGCCGAGCGGATTTCGCTTATATCTATTTTTGCTATAATGGACGAAAGACGGTGTAATATTTTTCAGTGTGGCCCGGCATTTTCCTGTGTTACTCCAATTTTCGGAACACTGGGAAACAGGCTCACTGTTTGTCTGCGTGTCGCTTATTGTCAATCCCGGTTGTCAATCTACTAGTATTGTAATGATATGATATGATATGATATATGCTTTATTCGACCAAACAACACAAAATCATTAAATTTACATTATAAACAACTATGGTCAGGACACAAACAAGATCTGTGAAGATCGCTTCTGTTTGTGCCCTTCTCAAACATGGGAGTGTACTATCAAAGAGAGAAATAACCAGTTAGTACCAGTGATGTCGAATGTGAACAAAAATTAAATCGTGACGGCATTGGTCAAACCACAGACATAACAGCGGGATAAGTTGCAATTTACAGAGTAGGTATTGAGGATATAATTCTTATAATAGCTGATGAAACCTTCTAGACTATGAGTAAAGATTTTATCCGTGATATTTCTAGGGAGGGAATTGTAGAGATGAACTGAGCTGTATCTTACTGTTAGTTTCGCAACATTATGTGTACAGAAGGGTATTGTCAAATTTCTTCGATTTCTGGCATGGTGTGAATGTCTTTGGTTAGTAATCGTGAAGAAGTCTTCCATGAAATATTCGGGTAGGTTGTTATTGAAGTATTTGTAGAGAAATTTGGCTTGAATAAGTGAATGAAGGTCCGGTAGTTTCAGTATCTGTAGATGTTTAAACAAGGGTTCAGTGTGGGCTAATGGGTGGCTTCTGTTGATGATGCGGATAGCTCTTTTTTGTAACTTGTAGATTTTGTCATGGTCATAACCCCAGGATAGCAATTGGTAGTTAAGGTGGGAGGACAGCAGAGAATGATAAACGGTTAACAGTGAACTTTGGGGTAAATAACATTTTAGATTTTTTAAGATGCCGACGACTCTGGAGATTTTTGTAGCTATGTTGTTGACATGGTGAGTCCAATTTAGGTGTTTTTGAATTGTTAAACCTAAGAAATTAAAATATTCCACGCATTCAATCTTTTTATGGTCTATTCTTATAT
>NMRB01000053.1:208363-238609 GCA_002633025.1 Notospermus geniculatus
GTGCTGGCGTAGCAGGCGGACGAATCCTTGCACACCTGAGCACAATTGCGATTCGTGTAGTCGGTCCTTGAGAGATAAATACGACCACCTTGAACTACCTTGTCGGGGATGGCAGTGAGAACACGGCAGCGTGCTGATACTCCTACAACATAAAATGAGTCAGATTGGTTTCCACCAGTCTAATATTTGGAACGGAAAGTAACGCCACAGACGTGGCAAAGACGGGAACCAGTCTAAAAATGAACTGAATAATTTAGTTATGAGTGTTAAATTGATTTACAAAAACCTATCCTTTATGCTTTTGTCGATGAGTGTGGAGACATGGTTTGCAGAGATAACCGAAACGAGATTTTCAATACGTAAGACCGCGGAAATAAATAATAATATACAGGAAGTCAACTTCCAGATTTTGCCGCGGAAATAAAGGTGGAATCTGCAGCATGAGGCTGCACTTTTATTGTACCCCTTAGTAGTCCACAAATCACGTCAATCATCACGTCACGTGTACATCATCTGACGGCTTACCAGTCGGTCTACATGTCCTCACATGGAACCATATCATCTCACTTTCCCCCACCTCGTCCGGAGCTGTGCTGTAGTAGAACGTCATTCGGGACGTCGTATAATCGTTTGCCCATTCTCTGAGCGCTGCAACGCAGTGCTGGTCATTCCGACAAAGCCACGGCCCGTCGAGTTGGTTTGGAAGCCAGCTGGTCCTGCGATAGGCGTACTTCTTGGCGGGCGCGGGAATTGCGCGGTATTCCGCCGGGCAAATAATCTTTGGCCAAGTGGCGTTGACGTTGTCAACTGTCAAAAAAAATGTAGACATTCCTTAAACGAGGGAAAATTCAGTTTTTGCAAAACGTTGATTTTTTTATATCAGCAACTAGTTCGGATTAGTCGACGTATTGTAGGGTTAATTAGTGATAGATTAATCAAATTTTAGTCGATTAGAAAAGCAGTGACGCCCCGCATCTCTTCTACTCACACATGGGACACCTCTTCTGGTACACGACACAACAGCCTTCTCCTCTCGTCATCGGCCATGGTTCAACATTTCTCGCGATCAGCAGGCAAAGTTTTGATTGGTTGTTGAAGGTGGCATATTCACAGATGGTTTCCTGTTCACACCGGGCAGCACATTCCAACTCGGTCCTGACACCTTGGGCAGGAGGTGTCACTCTCTCACCTAAAACCTTAGCGTCGTCTATTCTACTAATGGTACAGGAAGGTGTATCTTCAGCTTCAGTGCTTATCTCTGAAAATACGGTTGCATACGCCCGTGCATACATCGGAATCATTGTGTTGGGCATGTTCTCGAGCAACATGTTCTGGCTTTCAAGAAGCGAATGTATGGTAGTAAACCAAGAAAAATGAACCACTGAAGTATTCCAAGTATAAATCGGTCACTCCTATATGCCCCGCTTTCACTTACATGTACATGTAGGCCTATACGCTATGTCCCGAATCGCCCCGAATCTGAAATTGTCGAAATTCGTAGCTAATCAGGTTGAAAAATATGCCGAATGTCAAGAATGAATTAAGAAACAAGTAAGGATTTAAAGAACCATTTAACAGTTGTACGAATAAAGGTACGACTCACTTACGAATATTCGTGGCCGATTCGCAGACTTGATTCGTACTTATACATTCGGGACATTCGTGGGTGCCTGTTTCGGATGTTTTGGCGTGGGTTCACGAATTTGAGGGAGACACGATGGCCGGGAATATCCCAGAATGCAAACGAATCGATTACGAAGCTGTTACGCATGATAAGAAAAGGTTACGAGTTGTTTACGGTACATCTACGAATTTGAAATTCGTGGACCCTCCCACCAAAGCTTTTATTAAAAACAGAAACTTTCGTGGCGGCTCGACGAACTCACGCGAACTGTTCAAATGTTTAGGAAACAACTAAGAAACGTTTGAAAATTATCTACGAACCGGACAAATTTCAGATTCGGGACATTCGTAGCGTAAGTGAAAGCGGGGCATTAACCCTAACTTACCCTGCTCTCCTGTAACTGAAGAATACACCAGTAGGCAAACGAATACGACCAAAAACTGCGGCATCTTTGCTTTTCGAAGCGTTGGCTTCATTTTGTTGTCAGAGAATGAATCCCACCGTATGCCAGTGTAACGACAAAAACTGGTCGGTATAATTCTAATGTAGGCCTAGTACACCACTTATTGTTATTGTTGTAATTTTATGTTTTGGTACGTCGTTGATAATACGAAATTAAGTGTATGTGATTGTTCTCACTCATATAATCTATGCATGTGAATGTAATGGACCGGGGTGATTCCAATAACGGTGCAATCCGACTTGAGTTTCTCAAAAATTGGATAATAGACCTATATTATTGACGAAATTGAAGTCAATCAGACGACAAACAATTTACCAATTTAGCGCAAAAAAATCCAAA
This sequence comes from Notospermus geniculatus, assembly GCA_002633025.1. NCBI lineage: Eukaryota > Metazoa > Nemertea > Pilidiophora > Heteronemertea > Lineidae > Notospermus > Notospermus geniculatus. The sequence goes on from NMRB01000053.1 coordinate 210,790, forward strand.
TTAGTTTGGATGATGAATACTAAATATTGCCGTCCAATCGGAGATAACTCGGCGGCCTCGGTCAACAATTTTGGTCTGTCCCCCTCCATGGCGGGCGCCATTTTCTTACTGTCGTACAGTACTGTATGACGGCAATTATTGCTGTCTGCGCCTTTAGTCATGGTCGATGGTAAAACATGTAATTTTGGTATTGGGGTCCGACATTATAATTGGATCAGATATATGGTCGTTGGTGATTCAAAAAATGGTGTCACATGAGTCCTGTAGGCGTCAAAAGCAAAGAATGTTGCTGCATGGCGTGGTTGCTGTCGTTCCCCTATGACGTGCACTTAGTGACGTCCCTCCACCACAGGGTAGACTTGGCAGGACTGGGTACATCTACAAATCTAATCGCCGGCTGCCCTGGCACGTTCTTGTAGTGACGGCATGTCCTAGTCCCGGATATCTCCGTCATCGTGGCGGCGTAGCAGTCGGAATCATCTTTACACACTTGTGCGCAAGTCCGAGGCGAGAAATTGGTGCGTGTGTAATCCCGTACACCTCCTTGCACTACCTTGTTGCGGATGGCAGTGAGCACACGACAGAATTTTGGTACTCCTACAAGAAAATGACAATTCGCTAGTTAACGAGTAGTATGACTTAAAAGTATGACCGACCATTAATTGACTTTACAAAAGCATCTGTATGAGTTTGTCGATGAATTATTGTGCGCCCGTGCGGATGTTTGCACTCCTGAAACCAGGCCTTTTGTAACGTACACCACTTGGCCGCAGACATGTTTAGGCGGTGCAGACTGGCGCGTAAGAAACGCGTCCCGGAATGCGTTCAACCAATCAGGGGGACGGTAACACGGACGGCGAAACACCTACCGAAGAATCTGATTGGCGGAACGCCTGCGTGTCCATATATCATGTACCTCTATGTAAACCCGGCCTTAGTGATATGCGGTCTTACAAACGGCTTACCTGTCTTTTTACATGTCCTCACACGGAACCATTTGGCCTTATTTTCCCCATGGTCCGGAGCTGTGCTGTAGTAGAACGTCCATCGGCGGCGGGACCTCTTACTATAATCCTTTTCCCATTCACTGCTCGTTGCAACGCAGTGCTCGTCATTGCGACAAAGCCACAGCGCGTCCAGCTGCAGTCGGTTGGGAAGCCAGCTGGTCCTGCGATAGGCGTACTTCTTGGCGGGCGCGGGAATTTCACGGAAGTCCATCGGGCAAATAATCTTCGGCCAAGTGGCGTTGACGTTGTCAACTTTCAAATAAAAATTTACATGTTATTGTAGATATTACCTTAAAGAAGGCAAATTCCGTTTTTGCAAAAGATCGAATTTTCTGATGTCAGCAACTACATGTAGTTCGAATTAGTCGATGTATTGTAGGGTTAATTGGTGACACTGATAGAGCAAGTCGGATTTTAGTCGATTACAGAAGCAGTGACGCCCGATTCTATTCTACTCACACATTGGACACTTCTTCTGGTACACAACACAACAGCCTTCTCCTCTCGTCATCGGCCATGGTTCAACATTTCTCGCAGTCAGCAGGCATATTTTTGATCGGTTGTTGAAGGTGGCATATTCACAGATGGTTTCCTGTTCACACCGGGCAGCACATTCGGACTCGGTCCTGATACCTTGTGCAGGTGGTGTCACTCTCTCACCTAAAACCTTAGCGTCGTCTATTCTACTAATGGTACAGGAAGGTGTATCATCAGCTTCAGTGTTTACCTCTGAAAATAAGGTTTTCCCGTGCATACGTTGCAGTCATTTTGTTGGTCATGAGTATTCTCCAGCAACATGTTCTGGCTTTCAAGAAGTGAAATGTATATAGCAGGCCCGTAGCAGCCCTCTGATGAGTGGGGGGTCCCTGGCAGGGTCGGATCCAGGATTGACAGAAAGGTTGGGTGCGTAGCTCGGCGGAGGCGGTCAGGACCGGAAAGTGAAGTCCAAACGGGGGGTGTGGGGGCCCTCCCCCAGGAAAAAATTGACAATTTAAGTGCTTTAGATGCATTTTCCTGGGATCTGAGAGGAAAAATATGGACATATAAAATGGACATTTGGGCCAGGTATTTTTGGCAAAAAAAGTGGGGGGGGGGCCTTGGACCCCCNCCCGGCTGCTACGGGCCTGTATAGTAAACAAGAAATGAACCACTAAAGTCGCCCAAGTTGTAATCGGTCTCTTCAACCCTAACTTACCCAGTTCTCCACCTGTGACTGAAGAATATACCAGTAGGCAAACGAATACGACCAAAAACTGCGGCATCTTCGCTTTTCTAAGCGTTGGCTTCATTTTGTTGTCAGAGAGTTCGTCCCAACAGATGAAGTGAACGAGAGTACTGCTAGTTCTGTGATATTTCTAATACAGTGTAGGCCTACCAATATTGTAATTTATGTGATTTCTCACTCTTGTATGGACATTGAATATAAACATGATAAATGACCGGTTATATCAATAATGGTGCAATCCGACTTAATTTCCCCTGAAATTGGATAATTATTGGGAAAAGGCCTAAATCTGTAAAGTAAGCAATATCACAATTGCCAGACAACGGAATTGAAGTCAATTAAACGACAAACAAAATGTAGCTGATTTTGGATTGGTGAGTCCTTCGTGACGCTGCTCGACGGGACTTGGCTTTTCGGAATGTCCGGCGATACCCGATATACATACAGCCAAAGCATTTCGTATAGGCCTAGATGGCGATGCATTGCGTCAACAAAAAGGAAAGTTGAGTTCTAGTATCATCATATGTATTTCAGTTAGTAAGTTCTGAAACAAGATATTTTATGACACACACCCAGCCTAAGTCAACCATTTCAGAAGGTAATAACAAACCCTGAATGCACAGTGAATGTACACCTTCAACAGAAGATGCCTGGAAAGGTCCAAAATGAACACCTCAATCAGTCTATTCCGGTGTGATAGAATCTAATGCCCCCGTCTTCCTGATGTCCCCCTATTGTTTGTCACAGGATTAAGGGTCTTGGTCAATCTATACAGGGTGGACCAGAGAAAGTGTCCCTCGAACATAGGGAAACAACAAAAATGCTATTGTTCGACGGACACTTTCTCTGCGCCACCCTGTGGAGTTCAATTCAATGGTGCCGCTTTATCCGTATTGTTGGGGGACATCACATATTGGGGGACATTAGATTCTATTACACCGTCACAACCGTGAGGATCTCAATGCACAGGTTGCCATGTTCTGTTTCCTTGTTCGCGACAAAAGAGTTAGGATGCAGCCGATGGAGTCGATGGTTGGGGCCGATGATTGATCCGATGGGGCGACGAGAACCGATGGGGATTGAGCCGATAGAGTATGGAGCCGATGAACAGATATGGCTATGGAAACCGAGGATCAATAATTAGCCTTATTCTAACAAAATGGGATGGGGAATTCGTAATTTATTTTACTACAGTTGTTCGCCTGTTAATTTTTTATTCATTATACTGGAGGCTATAACTGCATATACATGTACTTGACTGCAGTTGTGTGCAGAATTTTACAACCTCAATGTTGTCGAGACTCCCAATACTTTTTTTTCAAATTAACAGAAAAAATAGTCCAGGCTTGATTAAAAAAGTAGTCCCGGCTCCGGGCGATGGGGGGTCAAGTTGCTCCGCAATCTGCTTGCCTCCGAACAAAATCGGCTGTTGGGGCTTTCTCGAGGTGGCGTGTTCCCAGCCTGTTGCTGAAAATGACCCTTAATTATTGTTCTCCTATGACGTGCACTGAGTAACATCTCTCCACCACAGGGTAGACTTGGCAGGACTGGGGACATCTACAAATCTAATCGCCGGCTGCCCTGGCACGTTCTTGTACTGACGGCATGTCCTGGTCCCGGATATCTCCGTCATCGTGGCGGCGTAGCAGTCGGAATTATCTTTACACACTTGTGCACAAGTCCGAGGCGAGTAATCGGTGCGTCCGTAATCCCGTAGACCCCCTTGTACTACCTTGTTGCGGATGGCAGTGAGCACACGACAGAATTTTGGTACTCCTACAAGAAAGTGACAAGGCGCCAGTTAATAATATATTTATAAAAATAGTATGACTTTAGGCTGACCCACCATTAACGGGCCACCGTAATTAACTGAATTAAGCGGGTGATCCACTGTTGCGATTTTGGCTTGAGACGGGGTTGCGTTCCCTTGCGGTTACCTTATATGGCAATCGGAAGTCCTTATAAGGTAATCGCAAGGGAACGCAACCCCGTCTCAAGCCAAAATCGCAACAGTGGATCACCCGCTTTACAAAAGCGAGTTTGTCGACAAATTATTGTGCGCGCGTGCGGATATGGTTGGCACTCCTGAAGCCAGGGACCATCCATATTCATGATGACTTCGCAACTTTGCGTGCACGCAAGTCTATTGTAAGGCAGTCATTGAACAATAGGACATGTGCAGCCAAACAATAAACTTGCGTCCACGCAAAGTTGCGAAGGCTTGGTGAATTGGCCCATTGCTCAATAATAGAGATAAGTTTCGTAAATCCCCTGAAACGCCGACACGAACGTCTATCGTATTGTTCGCTGATCTCTTCGCGGCATCGAACAATAGGATTGGTGTTGGCGTTTCGGGGGATTTGCGAAAAACTCTCTAATGTCCACCGCTTGTCCGGGAAGGCCCATCAATAAACTCTTCCGCGGTGACATGTTTCGTTGTTGACATTTTTTTAATCAAACGGCTACCGGCCATTTTACATGAACAAAAGGATAGACGTTCGCGTTGCCCAGTAGCGGGGGCTTTGCGGCGAAAACTCTATAGTATCATCACGTTTTGCCTGCATGTGTCATCGGACTGCTTACCATTCGCTCTACACGTCCTCACATCGAACCATTTGATCTTACTTTGCCCCTCAGGGTCCGGAGCTGTATTGTAGTAGAACGTCCATCGGGACGTCGTATAATCGCTTGCCCATTCACTTTTCGTTGCAACGCAGTGCTCATCATTCCGACAAAGCCACGGCCCGTCCAGTTGGTTGGAAAGCCAACTGGTTCTGCGATAGGCGTACTTCTTGGCGGGCGCGGGAATTCCACGGTAGTCCGTCGGGCAAATAATCTTTGGCCAAGTGTCAACTGTATCAACTGTAAAAAAAACAATTTATGTACATGTAAATGACCTTAATCGAGGCAAAATTCAGTTTTTGCAAAACGTCTAATTTTCTGATGCCTGCAACTACATGTAGTTCGGATTAGTGAAGTATTGATAGTGATAAATGAAATTTTAGTGACGTCTAATTTTATTGTACTCACACATGGGACACTTCTTCTGGTACACGACACAACAGCCTTCTCCTCTCGTCATCGGCCATGGTTCAACATTTCTCGCAATCAGCAGGCAAATTTTTGATCGGTTGTTGAAGGTGGCATATTCACAGATGGTTTCCTGTTCACACCGGGCAGCACATTCCAACTCGGTCCTGACACCTTGGACAGGAGGTGTCACTCTCTCTCCTAAAACTTTAGCGTCGTCTATTCTACTGATGGTGCAGGACGGGGCATCTTCAGCTTCAGTGAAAATAAGACCGTCAATGTATTTGTCATGTTTTCCAGCAACAGCGTACAGTGAACCATTAACCGCAGTGAAGTAGCCCATTATCGCCCTCTATTGCCCGTAAACACACAATGAATAGTCACTTACCTCGCTGTCCAGTGGCTGCAGAATACACCAAAAGGCAACAAGCTACGACCAAAAACTGCGGAATCTTTGCTTCTTTAAGCGTTGGCTTCATGTTGCCGTCAAGTTCAGTCCCACCTCATCCAGCTCCCACGGTAATGTGGCGAGAAAGATAATCAGTTTTGTCGTATTTCCAATATACCGCATTCCACTTATTGTCATTTTACGTTTTGGTACCAAATTGAGATTTTTCTTTTATTACTACATGTATGTATTTGTTAATGTAACAGTTTCATTTATATCGACACGATTAGGCATGGTCTAGGCCTACTCTGAAATTGGATAATTCATGTAAGTGGTAATCTGGGCCTGAGCAATCAGAATTCCCGGACGAACAAAAAATGTCGCCAATTAGACGACAAACATACATTTTTTGTAGATCATTTTATAAAATTTATTTGACATGTAAATTGATGAATACGTCTGACATTTTCGAACCAGAACAAAATTTGTGTCTGTGTAGTACGCCTACTTTGCCTGCTGGTGGGTGTTTTAGCCATCTTGGCAAGAATATGCCCGTGCTGCCAGAAAGAGAAAAGTTAGCTTCTATGGGCGGTTACATCAGCAAATAAGGACGATGTGACCTCAAATAGAAACTGTGAAAGACGTTCGGTGGCGCTGGAGTCGTCGGGATGATTTAGACATCGGCTGGCACTGCAGTCGTCGGGGCAATCTGGAGTTGCACTAGTAGATCAAAATTTACAAATCTCTCCTAATTTTGTAAGGTCTATGGGTCGTATTTTAGAATGTTCCTGAACGTTAAGGCCGACCTTAAGTCTATTGTAAAACCATCCAGAACAATAGATGTAAGGTGGACCTTAATGTTAAGGAACGTTCTAAAAATACGGCTCTATATGTCACCTACGACTCCATGTCATCGTTACGACTGCAGCGCCGCCTAACGACTTTAGATCAAATCACAACGACAAGAGATCAACCGCGTCTTATTTTGTAACGTCTTTATTTGCGGTTATAACCGCCCATACCCTTAGTTCAAGCTGTTTGTTCTCGGTCCTTTTTCGCACAATCATTAAGATACGTCCTCTGGTAAAGTCGCGAAGTCATCCATTTTCATCCATAAAACTGACAAGGTCTCCTCTTTTCTGTCGAAAAGGTCAGATAACAAGTTGATTATCAAACGTGGGGACCATCTTCCAATCCATAACTGATTAGAGTCGCTTCACTATCCATATCACCTGTCTACACGTCTGACGAATGGCCTCATCAAAATTTATAAGCCATGTTACAACGTTTGCACCGGCGAGAAAATTGCATCTACCACACCACCAGGTGCAGGAACCATCACAAGAGCTTGTAAGTTAACGCGTACATGAGTGCCAACATCGCTCCTGACTGATAATTTACCATAAAGTAGCCCTTTCTCACGACTTATTTAAAGAAGCCGGCGTTCTTTGGAGACTTAACACGCACATTTGCTCCGCTGATGTTGGTAGAATTTACCGATGAAAAAAACTCCTGCTTTACTTCTCCATCACGCGGTGGTGAGGCTGACTCGCTGTCCACTGACCGAAAGGGGACGTTCATTCCTCCGGACCGACCGGCAGTGCACGAGTGTGGCAACAAAGTGGTGTTATCAGGGTCCGTGCGACAAAATGATATCATCCGCTGTCGACGATCTCAGTATTCATTGAAAAGTACAACTAATGATTCAGAAAGAGTACACAACACAGTCCTTGACAGTTTCGTTAGATTTGGTACCACGATCCTCCGCTAGGTGGGTGTAGTGATGATCGGTATCGCGGAGGATCTACAGTTTCATTCCAAGCCTTGGTCTCATTCCCATCTGTGGAAGGCGGGGCCTAGGCCTAATTCAATTTCCCAGTCTCCGCCGCCGTCCTCGCATCACGCGCGACACGTCAGGTTTTGTTTTCCTGTTATTTATGTCCCATTCACAGCCGGTTTAGGTGACGGTAGCACATGTCCGTGGCGCCAGGATGGCGGCCCATCTTGCTGGAGGTGTCATACGGTGATCGATGGGGACCAGAGACGAAGCAAAGCTTCCGTCGGTGGAAACAAAAAACTTATGACAGATCCAAGTCTTAATTTAAAGGTCACATGCAAGTTCCTGCGTGGATAATTCGCATGTTGAGGGCAACAAGTCCTCCCATAGCAGGACTTTGGTCTCGGTCCTCTTCATTCGCTCGTACAGAAAGTTCGAAGTGGATGAAGAGGAGCGAGGCACTAACCCTGCTGTGGGAGGGTGTGGCAGCAGTTGGATCAATCAATGATGTCACACGAGTTCGTTTTGGGTGCTTCCGATCGCAATACGGGGTAACCATGTATGTCGCACAAAAATAAATGATTCCCATTTTTCATTTTGTTGAGGCGGATAATTTTGTTCATCGTAGTGATGCTTTTTTTCATGTCGCTCCCTCGCTCCTCTCCCCTCGAGGCCTCCCCCAAGTTTGTTTTCAAGCCAATCTCGGGACTATGTCGGCATTGCCTTTCCGTACAACATCAACAGGATCGTTCCTGCCGCATAAAACTTGAGACTTATTGGTTAATCAACCTTAGGGCAGTGATTTTACAAATGAGCACCCAGGTATGCAGAAACAAATCAGAATTTGACACAGTCTGAAATTATTGTGTCGGCTCTTAGCTCATCCATCATGGCCGACGAGCACTGGCAACTGGACCAGTCAGCCAGGCCGAACGATACACTCGCTTCGTTTCTGATAATCGCCTTCATTTCCTTACCCCATTTTTGAAGATATTCAATAGATGTTATTAGTGGGGAAGTGAATCCCCCCTTCTTCAAGAGTTCAATCTTGCCATGGCAACAGCAAGTTTACCGGTATTATTACATAAAATGAATGACACAAATTACAAAGATGACGTGTGTGCCCTTGGCTGGCAAAAGTGACCAATGCCAAAGACCAGCCCCTTTTTTCTGGACTCATCTGATATGTCTGAGATTGGTCAGTTAACGGTGACAGACTGGCGCGTAAGCAGCGCGTCGGGAAGCGTTCAACCAATCAGGGAGGCGGTAACACGGACCGAAACAGCTACCGAAGAATCTGATTGGTGGAACGCCTGCAGGACGCGTCGCGTACGCGCCAGTCTGTCACCGGCTTTATGTTGCAGCACTTTCGATTGTCGGTGATAACGTAAAACGACAGGTATGTAGGCCGACATGTAAAGCTTTTTCAGATAACTCATTGAGAAGGTGGAATTTAAGACTAAGAATTAACTTCGTGCCACCTCATTCCTTCATAATAAACCATTTCCTTGGTTTATTTTTGCTATATACCAAAGTTGTTTGTTAATCACCTGCGCCATCCTCATGGTTTTCTCATTCTTCGGGCAAACACTGGCGTCGGTTGGGTGAACAGTGTAAATTGGTTGACTTAGGCTAATAGGTTGGAGAAAATTGTGACAGGCAAAGATGGATGACAATATATGTCTTACAGTATAGGTCCATATGTCCTTCACTTGATGTTTGAGGCAATACACCAATGAAATTCGTCCCCTGCCAGCTCGTGAACGCGTGAACAAGAAAAACGTTTTATCCACCGCGACGGTTTGTCAGCCAATAAGAGCTGTCAGTTTAGCTGACCAATAGGAGTCACTACAGTCCTAGACTGGTACCCTGTCTTTATAGATGGCTGAAAATATAAAGACAGGAACGGGGCGCCATTTTGAACCATATTGATGACGTAGTACATTCTATTTTTAGCACTCCTCGGGGTATTTCCCAGTACTATGTCCAGCTTTCAATAAACCCTGCTTTGTTCCGCCGAAATTTTCTTGGGGTTTACCTCATGATCTAGGCCTACTCGCACTCCAGCAGGAGGACCACCAGAGTGGGGGAGGCATGTGATGGATGCAAGCAAGGCCTACCACAACGGCACACTTGTGCACTGCTGCTGCTGTGTGCACTGCATGCAGAGTTTAGGCCTATATTCCCTCACAAAAACGAGACGAAAAAACAAAGGACTCCCAGTATATGCCTACATACAACATACCGTGAAAAAACTCACGCCTCCTCCCTCGTAAACCTACCAGTTTCCAACCCCAGTGAGTCGAACATAATTAATCCATGCTGCTGTCACGTCAGTAGTCAGTTCATGCAGTTCAACCGTCAAAATACACGTGTTCCAGGCTATATTTAGAACAAATTCATGACATTTCCACTCTCCACGCATAAAAAGCGTCTCCATGCATAGAACCTGCGCAGGAATGTGCGCAGATGTGGAAAAACGAATTAGGCGGAATTCCGACTAATTCAATACAAAATGGTGGTCCGTGCTTGTCGTTATAGTGTAGTAGCGTAGCGTCACGTAGCGGAACGACGAGGAACTAGTCTACTACAGTCCAAGATTCAATGCCTGGCGGACCCATATTCATGGTTGACTGAGCACCAATCAGGAGAATTTTATATTGTATTGGCCGTCTTTTGGCGATAAGCACGGCTGACTGCTATAGGATTCCACCCTGTGATTCAGAAAGTCCATTGGTTCATGATTTTTGGAAAGTCAGATTATTGGGCCCACGTGCTAGCCTTCATTGAACATATTCAAAAACACTGATGAATAATAATTTCAGCGTTGTACAACGGATAATTACGATTGGCCCTGAACTCAAGCATCTGAAATGCATACCACACTCTGGTGTTGGTGAGAGACTTGCTTTAACTCAAAGGTACTGGTATCATATCACTTGATAAGAGAAACAGTTTGTGTAGCCATTTGTCACCGATCCGTATGACGACTTGGCCCATATTGGGCCGATTTTATAAACGATGGCTAAGATAACCATCGGGTTTCATCACCCCATAGTTGACAAACTGTTTGCTAACCGAAATAAATTTTTCGATTTTATGAATCGTTGATAGCCAAACATTCTAAAAGTAAAAATGTTTACTTTGATTAATTAGCGGTTTTCAGAACAGACGATGGTTAAACCGAGGTTTATCTTAGCTATCGTTTATAAAATCGGCCCATTGTAATTTAAGTTCAAATTCTGTGATAAACTCCCTTTGTCGGAACTGGTAAAGTACTGGCTTATTAACCTCGGGGTTATGTTTGTGATTTTCGATCTCGGGTGTAGCAAAAACGTTTATTTGAAATGTCACATTGAGAACTCCAGGTGTCATGATTTGTGTCAATTTCACCAAATCACTTTCCCCGTTTTCGCTCTCTTCTGGTTCGAAACCATCAAATATTTTGTTTTCTGGTGAATATCATCACAAATTATCATCACTCGTCTCAATGGGGGAGGGGTGATCATTCGGAGCGCTTCGACCCGGACAAGGCGTGCACAGGGGTTGGGCGTTGCAGGTGTCCGACTTGCAGACCAATATAACTGATCACGTGTTCTTTTTGTTATCTTTAGTGCATGTATTCTTTTTGTGTGTTCTTTGTCTTAATTTTTAATTTTTAGTTCATATCATAATTGTTTTATTTTCTTTGTGTGTTCTTTTTTTAATCTCCTACCGTGGGATCCCTTTTACGGATCACCTGACCCCTTGGCATCACAACCGTATCCAATTCATTCAGTCTCTGTTATATCTGTGTCATGTCTCCCATCGCACCTCATTGAAGATTGGAGCACTGGTCAATGTAGCCGGGGCGAAGGAAATGACGTCAGTCGTGGGCATGCAAAGGAGGCATGGGTACAAAAATATTCATATTTGCCACCGTCAACAAAAACTTCTGGTATGATTTACCGTTTGAAGATGCTCACGTTACCATCCACCTGTACGCTACGATAACGCGAAACATGTCTGTGTTGTTTGCGAATCCGACCGTGGAAAATAATTACAAACCAAGTAAACCAACCGAGATTTAGACCTCTGTGTTTTTGTCGTCTGCCCAGGTGTGTTCTTGGCAGACAGTTAAAACAAGCTTCGCCCTAGTTTGCCGATCAGTCGTCGCGAAATGTCGCGTAGAAATCGTCAGTTGTTCAAGCATTTTGACACCAACAAAGGTACATGTATGTCTATGACTGGATGTACAAACTGCCCATGCCGTGAAAAAGGAGCTGTCTTCCAAGAAAATATTTCTCAGCTGTCCATTTTTCCAAAATAGGCCTCTCTTACCTATTTTTGATTTTTCATAAATTACAACCAGTTGTGTACCTTCACTCATACGGATCCCAGTAGAAGAAGCGAAGGAGTAGCGATATTGCACACCGTCTTCTGTCTCTACCTCGCGTATTGACGAGCAACTCCCCCAAATACTCATTTATATTACGTATCGCAGCTTACCAGTAGCCTACTTCATGAATAATTTCGGAACTTTTCAAATTCGACATGTCACTGTTGACATCAGGGTTTGTTTGTGAGCCTTACGTTTGAAAACCTTAAGTTTCGCTCTATTATCGTCCGACACTTTTTTTTTTACAAGGGACAACAACTTTTTTTAACGAAGGAATCCTCCTTCTGTGGGGTATTGGGCCTCTACATAAGCCACCTTTTCTGATGACCATATCTCCAAAGGGCATGTCTGACTGAACAAACCAAGTACGGGTGACACCAAAACTGCCAAAACATAATCAAACCACGCTAAGTGAGTGGAATATCACCTGGGCGTCTCAAAGCGTCCGAAACGTGGTTATTGTATCAATTTTATGGACAAGTGCTACTGTAACCGATTCCAATTAACTCTCCACGGGATTCATTTGTTTCCCATTAACTCGTTGCCGATACCTGGCTCTTTGCTACTGATAGCTATCGTACCAAGTTACACTTTCATATGGGTGTGCAACTTTCAAAGGAACAATTTTATTGCGAATGAGTTCGGTGGCGTTTGCCACGAAAGCGATTATATGCCCAACTCACACGTTGGGGATTCCGCAAAGCCGACAGTAGCATGTGCGTCTACAAAAAAAACAACTAAAACTCTCTTTTTAGATTGATTAGAAAAACACAAAACTTTTCCTTTTGCCGCCGACTATCAACTTCTAGTTTTTGCTGATGAGTTACTTGTGTACGGCAGGGAGGAGCGTTCGCATTGGGAACACACCCTTGTAGGGCTACTACACATGTATCTCTCTTTAGTTCTATTTGTTTCTAGTTGATGCAAAGAAAGTTGGTAGAAAATACAGTTGGTCTTATCTGGACATGCAAAAGATGTATAGATACATGTATACTTGTATGTCCCTATCACATGTATCATGCCTGTTCCGTGGGAAGTCTAGTTTGCTCTGCAATAGGAAGTCAAGTTGCCGTGCATGTTTTTCAATTTACCTTGTCGCTTCAAAAAGATGTACAGGGAAAAGGTGGAGCCAAGGTGAAAATATATGTATTCAGAAACCAAATTGAGACGAAACTGTACACCCTTGTCATAGACACAGGTTAAAGAAAGCAGCACGGTGTTAGACAAGAACGGTGACGGGTGATTCAGAATTGATTTTCATGTAGCTGTCATTGGACCTTGAAATTCGGCAGTGTCGGACCACCCGCTGGAAAAAAGCTGGGAAATAGAAGACGAAAATGGGAGTGTAGACTACGTTCTCCAATAGACATCAACTGCAACAAAAGTATTTGGCTAATCTTTATTTTCCTTTCCTTTATATAAAATCATAGATCAGCACCTGTTATCAGCAGTAATCCTAGCACAGCAACATCAACGTATTATATCTCAAATCTCAATTTGCCACGAAAATGCGTAGAGTAAACCCATCTATTAGTGATTTCTATATTATTTATATACTCAGTAACAATGGTATTTATGGTTGTTGCCAACCCTACTTGATATCTTATTCAGCAGGTATGGCATGATTGTCAATACGTGATGTGACAAAGCTGATTATGTGGGCATGTCTCGTTGATTTAATGTGACTACAGTCAAGGGCCGAAATCCGAATGTTCTTCGTCTCAGCCAACTGAAAAATGGCGCAGCTCTTGCATATTTCATGGAAAAGGTGGAAAAATGAACCGAGGATATTTCTGGGCATCTCTGGTGATTTACATGGAGTCAAAAATCCTCTTAACTAATTTTGATGAAATTTAAGTTATACTGGCATAAGGCCTAGAGATGTAATGCCAAGGGCGTCACAGAGAGTGGAAAGCCGCAAAAAAAGAGCAGTTTGAAGGTTCCCACTGGTCCTGATTTCAGCCTGATACGATCAGGCAACGCAAGAAATTCTCGACAAAAAGCTGTCTCTAGGCTAAGCGCGTTAGCGATGGGTGTGGCATGCACGGTGGCCATCAAAATGAATTTAGAAACGTACGTGTACGTGGCAAACATTTACCATTGGACTAACTCTGCAAGGAGTAAAGAGATCCTACATTCGGTGTAACGTTGTAATAGTTGAAAGTCTGTGAAACTGGGTGACTGGCCTGCCCAGGAGTTGGTGCGACAGAGTTTATTCCATGGTTGTGGGGGTAGTTCAAGACGTCGCTCAGCGAATGCGCCATTGGCCAAGAGCGGAAAGTTCCATTGGTCAGCGATGACATGGGTCCAGGTTTGGCAGTCAGATGAGAAAGCGATGCAGGTTGAGGTGGATGATGTAATCCTGAATGCACATGCACATTGGTCGAATTATTCGGCAACGGAGGAGCACAGGTGTACGGATAAATCGCCGTATTGAAAATTGACTTATGGTCCTTCGAAGCGAATACGTTTTCATTATAAGGGTGTCCAAGGTGATGTAAGGCACCGACTTTATTCCTGAGAATTCGGCTAATTGAGCTTACGGACGGCACATTGAATTTATCACACACGCCGTCGACTAAAAGTTTGTCCCTGATCTCCCAAGCGAATATTCCTGGGTCGCGTTCCTTGTAACCTTTGATGTGTTTTACCACGTTTGGTGTTGTCACACGAGGCTTACTCCCGCCAATAGCCCCCGGAAGAATAGACCCAGTTTCGTTGTAGCGGGCAAGAATCTTGCTAACGCAGCCGTGGGATACCCTGAGCTGGCGGCTGATATCACACGGGCGAACTCCAAGCTGAGCAAGCTCAACAATACGTAAGCGGACGGCGTTCGGTAGAGGACGGCCGTTCACGAACACTCCTCCTAACTGGTTCACCTCGCCATATGGAGTTTCTGAAAAATACAATATGTTGATATATTTCAGTCGCAGTTTTCTAAGTAGTTAGGCTACAAAATGGGTAACTGAATTACCATTTTGCCAGTGAAAGGACCTGAGGGTTTTCGTCAAGTGTTTTTATTTTTAACAACAACATAAAAGGCCGTCCCGTCGAAGTCTCGTTTAGCATGTATCATAACGTCTTGACCGTACCCGAGGACCAACTCTATCTCGATTCAGTTACCAAAGTACATGGTCCGAAATGTTTTAGCACAACTGAACCACACTCAATTTGCTGCCGGACCATTGCCTATACCTTACCAAATTATGGATATGGTGTCCCCTCCCAAAAAAACAAACATACTTCCACTACCCTCAGTCCCAAATGGTAGAGAATCTTTCTATAACACCAAGATACCTCTAATTGGTCCAGTAATTTTAACTTCAGAGCCATTTTATGTGAACCAAATTCACTGGTCTTTTTATCAACTTTTTGGCGAAACTGCAAATTCAGCATGATTAGGACCTTGACTTTGCTTTACAAGTTATGTGGCCCGAATGGGATCTTGGTGTATTCTTTCTTCTCGAAAGATTCTCCATCCATCATTGTCCATTGCTGTGAGCAGCTTTGAGCTCTGGGTTGTGGAAATATGCTTGTGTGTCTTTTTGCCACCCTGTATACTGAGTGAATCTTCAACATAAAAAAGGGTGTAGAATGTGGCCTTCAGAGGAATGACACCAGGGAAAAAACCGAGTGAAAACAGACTTGTGCTCTTGATGTTTTACAACAAATTAACCAGGATAATAGGTGATGCTTATCTCGGGTTATAGAACTTTAAGATAATAACGATTTATTTAACCTATAATTAGGCGACTAATAAACGACACATTTTCTTAAAGTAGGTTCCCTGGTTTCAATTTCAGAATGCGACAGTTTTATAGCGTAGGGTGTCGGAGAGGGGAAGTTATTACCATTCCCCTTTGACCTCGAGTATGTGAGGCGACGCCGCCGTGACAGGGTTGACAGCCTGGTCCAGTACGGCGACGCCAGATGATGTATGAGGCACAGGTTATGTTACCCGAAACTATTAGAGTCCGGTAACCTTTGCCGAAGGCTTTATCGTACACCAAGGTTGAACTGGATTTTATTAGTTTGTGGGTTTATACAAATGTTCTATATGACGTTGCAGAGTAAATCATGGCTGCATCTAAGGCCAAAAAGGTTTCAACTAAAAAATATACTAGCCTATTTATACAATTATTTTACAGCATGTGGTAATAAAACCCTGCCGTCTTATTGAGTTGAGTGACGGTTTGGGGGAATTCGGCCCGACTGTCCTATTATCATCACACAGATTTTCAGGAGAAGTGAAAAAATAAAAATATCTAATCTTAAAGGCTTAAAAAGCTTTAAAAACTGAAACAGGTAAAAAATCTTTGCAACAAGAGGTATGCCGCGAATTTTTTTGTCGCTCTTGGCTGAAGTAGGCCTACATGTGCTCTCTTTGTGTCATTCTGCATTGTGTGTAGAAAGGTCCAGAAACGTGAATCGAACGGAAAGATCTTAACGCCACTGGCTTGACCACCAAAAATTACCATCACAATCCTACCATCAATACAACGATTGATGTTGCCATAAGTGGATATTTGCTTTTGTAATTTGTACCGGTATTGCTTTGTTACTAGGCCCATCTTTCAAGGTGGAGAGGGTATATTAGAGTAGGAATTGGGTTTGGTGGGAATAAATGTTTTAAAGGTAAGTTCGGTAGTACAAATCCTGTTTTTATTTTTGGCAACTCATGGATGATGAGGCATAAAAAAAACAATAGTTTCGGCGAAAGTTTTTGCTGAATATTTTCCCAGACAAGTCTGGGGCACATCTACAAGTAAAAAACTTTGATGTAATTAAGTGCATTATAAGATACATAGAAGGTATTAGATCACATTTTTTTCGACACTTGCCAGTTCAGATACAAATAATACTTCATTGCGCCGTGTTTGAGACAATAATACAAACTCATTCCTGTTCACAGACGTACGTGTACGTCAGCAGTATGTACGGACATGACTGAAGAATGTTTACAGCAAACTGTAGCAAATTTCCCCCTTCTTGAATTCGGACGCCGAAAAAGGTAATATCGTGTTCGTTAAACTCCCCCTTTACTTTTGTGACGATGGAGTTACGAAATCGACCAACATGAATAATGTCATGGTGTTGTCTCATATTAACACCTTGCCGTCAACATGAGATGATAACCCTCGCCCCTCCGGCGGCATGTTAGTTTATGATACAATGACATTATGATCAAAGCAGATTACAATTACGTTTCATTTGAAGTCTAGGCCTATGATCTTGGACTATGACAAATCATTTGAAAGGAAACGTGCTCACTTACCCATGATTTCATAGATGACTTGATAATTGTCTGTCACGCTTCAACTATCAGGAGGCAATTATCCGGAATAAATCTCCTTTGCATAGTAAAGCGGTAGTATTCCCAACTCGCGCCGCCGAAACTTTTTATTTTACGCGTACACCCCCGATGAGTTACAAAAAGCACAGTCTATCGCAACTATCTCGCGTGCTTGAAAATATCGCTTCTGATTGGTGAATGGGTCATGGGTAATTGACTACACGGCGTGCTGATTGGCTGAGACGGTGTTTTGTTTCTTGTAAGTTGGTGAGTCGCAGGTGTCAATCTTTTTGATGAATGAGTTGAGATATCACTCATCCTTCGTTGGGAGACGCTCCACCTCGCGATAAATTGGCCATAAAATTTTGACGGGGTGGAAAATGTTCGTGGAAATGTTGCCCAGGGCGAGAAGAAAGGCAGAGATAAATTCATCAGGTTTAACACGCCTTGTATTGGTTCCAGTCACATCTGTTGCGGGAATTTTGCGAATTAACTAAAGACCCGTGCAGCCCTTTACACGAAACGTTTCTTCCAGAAGAAGATAACGAACCGTGAACGAATGTAAAATACCGTTCCTTTTTCTTCATTCTGTTGTTACATTGTGCAAAGTTCTGTTGTTCTGTTATAAATAGATGAGAACAAGCGCAAGCATGCATCGTTCGGCTACGGAACCAGGCCATTTTTGCTTTTTCAGACAAAGTGTTGAAAAAGATAGTTAATATTTTTCTGTAATGGCCCGTTATCAGAAGAGGCGACCGTAGCAGGTTACACATATCTCTATAATGATGTCTAATGATTTCTTTCCTTGGCAGATACACCAGGCACGAAACATGACTCTTAGTATTTTGCTATGTTTTTAATCGTTTTTTTTGGTAATAAGAAGGCAACTTAGTCCGTCATTCAACGATGCTCGGTCCAATGCAAAAAGTAGGGCCATTCTCCAGTCGGATAACCTTTCCTTTTACACCTGTGAATGTGTAAGCTACACTCTGAAAAATAAATTGAAGTTCAAGGCAAGTGTGATTCCGACCTCAGCGGACCCTCTTGCATTGGGTGAGCGGCTCACCGATAGTAGCATTTTCTGTCGAAACGAATGTGCCACCCATCATGCCCTGTCTGGGTAATCGGCGGGAAATCGCACGTACATGTATTTCCCGCCGGGGTGTTCCCGAATAATGACCTGAAATGACTCTCGGGGTGACACTGCCAAGCGCGCGAACTACCAACCCATACGACACACCTGCTAACAAAAATGTTTGAGAAAGCCAAGTGTCTTACGACAGGAAATCTATTTCTAATTGCATGTTGATTGGCGCTATTAGTTCCACAAGTGGCATATTCCACTCGAATCCACTCAAATATTTGGTGAGAAGTTCACTTGGCCTTTGACATTAAATACATGTTTTGGCATTCCTCGGAGATCAGTTATGAGTATTCTATTGATTTATGTAGAAATAACCAACGCTCAAGTGTCGAAAATGATAGGAATCTCTAAGCCGAGAAGGTCAAGCGAAGGGGACCTTCAGAAGTTGGCCTACTGTTGGTACACCCACTCACTGCTTTTTTTCACCAGTCTCTAAAACCCATAAGGATGATTAAGTTACAAACCCTAAGTACATTGGCAAAAGGGTATTTGGGAAAACTCACTGCTAAGACCAGACATGCCAGAGGGCTGATTCCTCAAAACTGCCACCGCGGCGCTTTTCGACGCATTCCGAGTCCTCGCTCTTTTCCCTGCCGTCTTAAGCGGCGAATCCACTGTCGCGATTTGGGCTTGAGACGGGGTTGCGGTGCCTTGCGATCGCCTTATATGGCAATCGGGAGTCCTTATATGGTAACCGCAAGGGAACGCAACCGCGTTTCAAGCCAAAATCGCGACAGTGGATCACCCGCTTTAACAACCCCAGGAATATGCCCTCGCTCTCCTCTCCGCATGCCTTAAAGATAATATATCACGGATATTTTCGCGGGCCACGAAAATCATTGTTTATTTACATTTTGCTTGTTTATTTCTCGTTTTTATTTGTCTTATGAGTAATTTGTTGGTGGCGTGCCCCTCTAGAAATTCTTTTGATACTGAAAATATTCAATTTGGTGGGTTGGCATGTCCCAAAAGTCCAAAATAACATAATGTAAACATCAATGTTTACAAACATTAAACGTAAACAATGAAGTCGTGATATATTATCTTTAAGCGGGTGATCCACTGTCGCGATTTGGGCTTGAGACGGGGTTGCGGTCCCTTGCGATCGCCTTATATGGCAATCGGAAGTCCTTATATGGTAACCGCAAGGGAACGCAACCGCGTCTCAAGCCAAAATTGCGACAGTGGATCACCCGCTTTAACGGTCGAAGCGTGTGCCTCAACCCGCCGTTGACACCGCTAAAGCCAAGCGCACATTTGCGGCAAAACTCAATGCGGTAGGGGGTTGACCCGGCTGAATGACGAGTCGACAGCGATGGGTCAGTCAACTTCAAAAACACCCCTATACCGCATCGAGTTTTGCCGCAAGTGTGCGCGTGGCCTAAAATGCCAAATCTGATTTCTAACTATTTTCCAGAAGGGTCAGTCAGATTGGCGTATTAGTAGAGACGTGAGTACCGCACCAGCACGGTGTCGGCATATATCTTGTCCTCCTCCACACAGTATAGCGTAAGGCAAGAAAATTTGGCTTCCAGCGACTCCTTCGTTGACATACTCACGGGCGAGTTTTGCATATTTGACACTTGACCTGACGAAAGGTAAGACAACGTCTGGTTAAATGTCGTAACATTTTTTCACCTGTCGAGCGTCGATTGTGCCGACCTCTTGGAATCTTATCTCTCATAGTGAAATGTTCTTTGATATGTAATGATATTTGATTTATGTCTTTATAAACGTAAGTTTAAAATGTAAATTTGCCATCTTAAAAAAAATGATGTGATGCTCAACACGTAAGGCCAGTCTTTCACTGCGTCTCGCGTTCCGACTGCGATAAGCATTCACGATCACATCAACCCACGCAATCTGGCCCGCCCGAGTTGGTTTCGCCTTTTCGATGGCTCCACTAACACCTCTGGCCCCAGCTAACCGCATCACTCTGCAAAGACCTTGCAAAACCACTTTTTCGTCAATAAATAAATCATTTAGTCTGATATTACTGTAACAATGTAATTGAGGGAGGAATTTTGTAATAAGAAACAGGTATTCACAGTCTGAATGGTATTTTGAGGAGAACTACATGTACTTTAGCGGAATAATACAGCACAAGGCGGTGATCATCGGGACGTGCCAAATACGTTTCGGTTAGGGTTTTAGTTTGAACCCTGCGAATAACCAATCAGAAAGATTTTCCACGAGGCGTTTGCGGACGCGGTTTCGGTGGCGGGAGCGGGTGCGGGTGAAACAGCTAATGGGAAATACGTTGGTTCGATTTTTTCCACCCGCGCCCGCAAACGCCTCGTGGAAAAGCAGCTTAATAAAAGGTCCTTGCACACCAAAACCGCGCCGCGGGCTGCGACGGCGAAAAGCGACGCGCGTTCACCGCCGGGAAGATAAGTTCAATGGATTTTCAATAAAAGAGTCACACCACAGGCGCGCGGCAAAAAATGACGCGCGCTCGCCACCGCGCGTCTTTGGTGTGACCCTTTTATTGAAAATCCGTTGAACTTATTTTCCTGGCGGCGAACGCGCGTCGTTTTTCGCCGTCGCGGCTCGCGGTGCGGTTTTGGTGTGCAAGGACCTTAAAAAGTCCGGACGCGAAGGAACGCGAAATTTCTTTTGTCCTTAATATACGTAAAGTTGTCGTGTGGTGGATTTTGGCTAATGTTGCAATGTAGTACTTACATGTATCCTCCAAACATTCATCTATAGAATAGGTCATCTTTGTTGTTTGGAAATATTTAGGCCGTTTTTAAATGAGTCTCAAAAAATGTGAACACTATTTTAGAACGTGAAAGGCCAGTTCAGAACGCAAATTTTGTCCCAAGTTTGAGAACACAACACCAAACAGAACACCTAAACGGCTATTAGATACCATCAGGGGCGGATCCAGGATGGGAAAAGAGGGGACGCCCTGTGCTAGGAACATTGAAATTTGCGCCCAATTCCAGAATTTCTCGGTCGATTTTACTGATTTGTTGGCCAAAAGGGGAGGCGCGGGGCATGCCAGTGTTTGTTTGATTTTATTTTTATTTTTCCGTCTAACTCATTATCATTAAACATGCTCTGAAGACAAAAAAGTGTATCGTGGCCAACGTTTATTTTTATTTTTATTCCTCCCACCCACAATTGATTTCCGACAGTTTTGCCCGCTTAACAGAATTAATAATTGGAGTGGCCTTAGGATCGTTGTTTGATCGTGACCAGCTTATTTGAAGGCAACGCGGGAATTCTATTTTTAGGATGCCGATGTCATTCGTCCGTCCCGCCGGTCAGTGGTCACGTGGGCCACAGACGTCAGACGTGCGGGAGTGGCCGAGGTGGGCGGACGTGGTTGCAGCGTCTGTGTATTATGAGGTAGAATCGGCGGGAGAAAATGACTGTTGCTGCAGACCCATCGTGTCGGAAGCTGAACACGCTGCTGATACTAATGCAAAGAAAGCCAACTGAGTGTCAGTCGAGACGTCGACGTTTCGAACCCACAAACGGCAAATCGACGCAGACGATTTTGCGGATGGAAACCCAGAGAAGATCACCGCTTATAGGTTGGTAACGTTGGCCCTATGTCATAATGTTTTGCATTGCTGCAACGCAGTGTTACAACCTGCATTTCTTGTGATTTGTTTGGGATGCCATTGCCAAAGGTTGGCTACCGTAGATTTAACTAAAGGTTTTAAGCCTATATAGGCCCTATGCTCCCACATCATCCATGAATGAATAACAAGTTCTTTGCTAACAAACCTGTAGCGCACAACAGTGTTGCTGGGGCTGAACGCTGGGGGTGATGAGAGGATGAAAGAAGGTTGTTTCGATGTAGGCCTAGGCCTAGGCCTACATGTAGGTCTGCCTAAAATAAGTTTTGGAAAGAACAGCAAGTTTCAACAACAATATGTCCAGTGTCATAAGCCCCATCAGTGATTAATTCAAAATTGGATAAAAATTGCTCTCAAATGTAGGCCTAGGCTATAGGCTAGTTCCCATACCGGTAGCCTACCTTTAGATGGAGGTATGAAAAGTTTCAGGTCTTCGTTTTTATCATCTTGTGAAACAAATAGGCCTAAAGCTGCGTTTAGCTGACACGCGGAATGCGGTATAGGGACGCGGAAACCCTGGCGGAAAGACATGTTGTATGCGAAAATGCATTGCATTTTCCGCTTCCGCGTTCCGCAATCCGCATTCCGCGTGTCAGCTAAATGCAGCTTAATGGTACCGGTACTCTCCAAGTAGAGTGGAGTATGGTGGTACTGGTAATAGCTTTGACCTGATCGCCACCTTTTAACCAAGCAGTAAACGAAGTCATGTTTGGTATAATACACAACTTGTCTTATCCTGAATGTCCCAAGTAGCCAAACCATTATGGATATACCATTAAAAAAGATATTACCCTACTTATCCAAGGACTGGACTATGTTAAAATTTTCAGCCTCAAGTGTCCGGGTGTTCGAAATATCACGAGATTTTGATATATCAAACTTGATACATGTAATTTGAAATATCTCTGCCCATGGTGGAGGTAGAGTCATGATATCACCCATACTTAGGTTATTAAGGATGCCCATTTTGATTATGCAATGACCTTCGTGATCAGAGGTCAAGGTCAAGGTCAAACTTGATAATTTGAAATATATCTGTCTGTGGTAGAGGTAAAGGTTTGATTACACCCATATTTAGGTACATGTAACTGAGGATGCCCATTTCGATTGTGCAATGACCTTGATATCGGAGGTCAAGGTCAAACTTCATTGAAATATGTCTTCCTGTGGTTGAGATAGAGACATGTTATTAACATATTTAGGTTAATGAGGATGCCCTATTTCGATTATGCAATGATCTAGATGATCAGAGGTCAAGGTCAAGGTCAAACATGATAATTTGAAATATCTCTGCTTGTGGTGGAGGAAGCGGCATGATATCACCCACATTTAGGGTAGTGAGGATACCCATTTCGATTATGCAATGACCTTGATGATCAGAGGTCATTATCAAGAGGTCATTATCAGAGGTCATTGTCAAGGTCAAACTTGATAATTTGAACTGTGACCAAGTTTTTGATCTTCTGGTGTGCTCTTACCATGATCCGCAATGTCCGTTGTCGTCTATCGTCGTTGCCATTGTTGTCCATCCGCATCCATTACCTGGGCACTTTTCCGAACCAAGTTTTAGCTCACCTGGTGAGCTAACACCACCCGTGTGAGCACATGGTCACTAGACATTTCTGCTCGAGCTGAGAGTTAGGCCAGACTTTTTTTATAAGTTGGTTCGCGGATTTTTTTCACCACCCCTTTGCAGCGGAGGGCGGAAAAAAAATAAAAATAAAATTTTATTTTCCTAGTTCTCGAAGTTTTGTCTGTATTACGTTCATAGCGGAGGATGAAAAAAAAATAAAAATTTATTTGAAAATAAAATTTTCCCCATCATTTTTATGGAGTTCATGCTGGAGATCCTGAAGCTGAATGTTCCAACACGAGCATGGGTACGCAAGTCTCACAGGAAGTTTCATATCAAAGCTAGGCCTAGGACTCGCCAGTATGGTATCATTACACAGTCCTCGCACGACACGAGATTCTTGGTCTTTTTTGCGCCGCAGACACGCTCCACGCCGCCATCTTGATATGCTTGGTTCCCGATCTTTCCCGAGAACTGTCGTCAACGCAACGAAAATGCCGATCTCCATTCGGGAATCTAGTCCAAACGTCTGACTCGTATTGCTATGCTGGACGCAGTCCGCAAATGAGCAACAAGAGGCAGTGTTCGGACTATCGCGAATAGAAACTTCGCGCATGTTCGACGGAGATCAGTAGATTGGTTCTCGATCCACCATCCACCGCCAGGATCATTACTGCGCGGCGGGAGACTACGCGGCGGGCGGGAAAAAAATAAAAATAAAATTTTATTTTTTTTTTCATTTTGGCATATTTCGGGGCGGCGGACCTGAGAACTGTGAAAAAAGTGATTTTATTTTTTTCTTGTTCACAACCTTTTCCCTGGCGGCGGATCCGCGAACCAACTTATAAAAAAAGTCTGGCCTTATGGTCCCTGATGGTGACAACTCTCCCTGCCGACATTTTCTTTGGGGCAGATTCCCTATAGGGGAAATTTTAAAATGACTTTGCAACCAGTTTTGCAAGGAAATGAGCTCAAACTGGTACTGGTTTTGGCACAGCAACTAATGGTACCTTTTAAACTACATTTAAGAGCAACAAATCATTTACACTGGCAGCCCATTCATCGGTTTATTGATTTAGTTTTAATTTTATTGAATTAAAAAAACACATTTAAGAACTGCCGGCTATATTTGGTGCATTCATTTGAGTAACACCTTGTGCAATGCCATACACTGCAACTCTCAAATTAATAGGCATTTTCATACAATACTTCCCTGATCCAGCAGTAGATTTCTCATGGTGTCAGGTTGTGTTGTTTTATTTTGTGTGAAAGTCACATAAAGAATACTCATATCTTAAAATCGATATTTGGTAGATCATGCTTTACAATTACCGTACA
Source organism: Notospermus geniculatus (assembly GCA_002633025.1). NCBI lineage: Eukaryota > Metazoa > Nemertea > Pilidiophora > Heteronemertea > Lineidae > Notospermus > Notospermus geniculatus. The sequence goes on from NMRB01000053.1 coordinate 235,533, forward strand.
GTACAGGTCACAATTGACATCCCTATGGCTTCGCGTAAGTTACTCGTAAGTTACGCGTAACTCACGGATTTGGTTTTGCGTAACTCACTGCATAACTCGCCAAAATCGTGTAAATCGCCTCGTAAATCACTGCGTAGCTAGCGAAATTCGCGTAACTCACCTCGTAAGTTACGCGTAACATAGCTCGTGAGTTGTTGCATAAGTTACGCGCAACTTACGCGAATTTAGGGATGTCAATTGTGACCTGTACTGTACTTTAAAAGTGTTGCCATTTGGATATGTGTACCAAATTGTTTCCCCCTACTGACACAGCAGACTATGAGTTAATTAATTTCACCCCTGTGCACTTGCCACAATGGTCTATCGGATTTTACATGCCAATTTTAATGGGAAGTATAGTTGCAGTCCTTTGGAATGAAGATGCACTTAGTGTACAAAATAGTGGAAACACTATAGCTCAGCAAAAATGAAATACTTTCTCAAGATGTTTTTAAATAATAATAATAACCCACAAATAATCAAGTGGATAAGCTGATGCAACACAATATTTAACATTAATAACTTAGAGCTTTAAAAAGTGAATCGACAGTCGTTTTGTAAACAGAAGGATGATGTTTGCCAATCAGAATGCAGGAAATGAGTGTTTGTAAACAAAGATTCGTCCCCTTTTGCATTCAAATATTTTGGCTGACACATCGCTTTAATTGTGGTTTAAGTGGCAGCAATTCAAGAAACACGCGCGTTGGCAGGGATGAGGAGAGTTTAGTTCCTTACATCGTTACAGGATAGCAGCACTGTAGTTTCTGCCACTGCATCAGTCACCAGTGCATCTATGGACGTCAGTGTACCTCGCGCATCAGTGGAAACTACACCCAGTGTTGTGTGATGTCATCCTAGCCGATATCTGCAAGAAAAACTTGTGGATCTGAAAGAATTGACACTTTATGGAATTAAGGTATGTATTTTGATTGGCCTATTGAAGGAGTATTCTAAAATAGTGTTCTGGTAGGGAATATGCTTCATTGAAAGCAGTGACGATTTTCTCCACAAAAAGTTGGACCGGCCTGATAGATAGGGGCCAAGGGCATTGTTTCATTGGAGTGTAAGAAGACAGGGCCTGTAACTAGGCTTTGAAGGATTACGGTTGATCAAATTTTGCTTCATGTTTTGTTTTTGTAAGTGACCATCCTTGTTCTTGGATTCTGAATTCGGAAACTGTGTGATTCACTGGATGCCTCTTTGATTGATGCTAAGCTGCTAAGGGGAACTTCTGGATTATCAGCTGAGTTTCTGAGGCACAATATTTGGACATAGTGTGCAAGTTGCACGCCTGTGCCACACTAACTTGTGCTTATATGAATGTGTGGATGTTCATATTCTTCATACTCGGCAAATATAGTGGATTAGGATTTTGTGTGCTTGGATTACATAGGCTATTTGATACTCATAAATGAGGTGAGCATCACATAGGCCCCAAGAAAGAAGGCCTAGCTAGAGAAAAAGGGGTATTCTAGTATAGTGTACATACATGTAGGCTACTTCCAATTTTTAGGTCCTCTTATGGAAAAGGCTTCATCATCAATGATCCTGAAAACTTGAGCCGTATCCAAGTCATGTTGCAAACATGACTTAAAGGCCTAGCTAAAGATAGAAGCCCATAGGCCTACCCCTCGCATTCTCAGGACGCCTGAGCTGTACCTCTAGGGAAAAAAGATTTTTATTTTGTCATTACCTCGGTATTTATTTTATTCAAAGATGGTCTTGAAAATTTTACCAGAACAAAGCTAAGTAGGTCATGGTGGGCTATCGCTGTTGGGCCTAAGTATGAAAAAACCCATCAGACTTTTCGCTTGGAACAAAATGTCATGATCTGCAATGACCCCCCTTAACTTGCAAGTTTATCAGAGCCATGAAATGCAGGGTTTCTCTTTGCTCCTAATCCTGTGAGATGGGGAACAGGTTAGTTGCTTGGCAACAAACACACTGATCACCCACTATCATGAAATTGGGTGGGGTCAAAATTGAGGTTGCTACTTTTAACACGCTTAAAAAATAATTCATTTTCTTGAGGAATTTTCCTCATTTCATTGAAATTTCTCTTGGCGTGTTTACAACAGAACTTCACAGACACAACCCATTCCCATAATGTCATAAATGTCATATCGAATCAAACATTAAAGCTGTTGAAAATGACAAATGTTCCATTGATGATCACTTGCTGTAATGGACAATGGATGCTGAGGATTTTATGTAGTCTTGCAAAATTCTTCTGATGTGATGCGGAAACAGAAAAATGCAGCTATATTTGCAGTGTGCAATTTAATGATTTGTGGTTAATGTGGAATTTAATTAAAACTCATCTATTACTCTGTGAAGTGGCTCTATCCAACCAACTGCTGTTCATACATTGTAGGCGATTTGTTTTTAAAAAAAGATTAATACATATAATGCAATAAAACAGATGTATACTGCTTAAATATTTTTTAATTCTAAAAGGCAATGTTTAATGGAAATGTTTTCACCCCGAGGCCCATCAGGGTCTTCGGGGTATTGTCATCACGCTGGCGGCTGTCTGTGCGTCGTCTGTCGTCGTCCGTCGTCGTACGTCGTCGTCCGTCGTCGTCCGTCGTCGTCGTCACGCAAACGACGTGAACGCTCTAACTTGAGAATGCTTCAGAATTTTCACCTCAAATTTGGTATGGTGATACCTCATGACATGACGCTTCTCGCTATTGAAAATCGGCCGGATCTGATTCATACTTTGGCCACCAGGGGGCACATAGTGAAAACACAAAATTTGCGATTACTCCTGAACTGGTCATCGAAACTTCATGAAATTTTTATGGTGGGTGTATCCAGTCAAGGTACATAACATATCAGACGGGTTTTTGATTTGACCTACATTTCAAGGTCGCACAGGTCAAAAGCTGAAATCTGATTGGTCAACGACGTGAACGCTCTAACTTGAGAATGCTTTGGAATTTTAGTCTCAAATTTTGTATGGTGATACCTCATGACATGACGCTTCTCGCTATTGAAAATCGGCCGGATCTGATTCATACTTTGGCCACCAGGGG
>NMRB01000053.1:238644-249418 GCA_002633025.1 Notospermus geniculatus
GTTTACAAAGGTTTTAAACACCACTTTATCTACCGCCCAGACCCCCGTCTGACCTCCCCAAGAAAATGTCTAAAAATAGATTTAGAAATCGCCGAAATTTGTACCTTTCCTGACGTTTGTTCGTACTGCCCAACCAATCAGGTCGACAGCTAATGGTAGACTATCACCAGACGCAATATGACGTTCAAACACCGCAAAATAAGGCTGTAAACGTCAAGTAAAGCTTGATTACGTCATACAAATGCCTTGGAAAACTGGTGTGAAAGGGGTCCATATGGCCGCAGCTAGCGCTCCAAGCGGCTCCATAGCGAACCAAAAATTGAATGAGTGGCGTGCATTTTCAAGTGTTTTGTTTGTAAGAGCCTGGCAAGTTGAAATAAAAGATATTTGGGTAAAAACTGTTAGTCAATATTTCACCAATTCAGAAAATGATGAAGAGTGAACAAAATCAGCATCTCCCTCCACTGCCTATCTGGCTTCTGTCTACTAACAAAATGAAAAAAAATCCCCTGAAGTTCAACCTGTAGCATTTGCATCCTGAATTCTCCTGGAATATATCAAATTGATCAGAGTGGGTACTGGTATCTCTGGGCTCCAGGTACTTTTAAGGGGACATGATCTACAGTGCAAATGAAAAATACTTTTAAGGGGACATGATCTACAGTGCAAATGATCAGGTTATCCTTTTTATTTCGAGATAAGATAGGAATACATCCCCATCTTATAGCTATCATTTCAACTATAGCATTTGAGTTTAGGCCAACACTAAGGTCCAGAGGATGCAGGCTGACGTTATCAAATACATGTCATCGCTACATCAGAAATGTCCTCAACCATCCACTTTTGTCCAGCCACTTCAGAATTCCAGTGGTCTAAATTTTGTTGAAGTTGGTGAGGCAGGTCTAGATATTGCTGGAGTAATTTGAAGGAACTATGGGAGAACTGATAGACAAGCTCTCATTAACCAGAGCAGTAAATTTTCATGGAGAAATTACCACTTCCCTGATTTCCTGGTCTTAGTTTTTCGTTGATTGTCCTTTCAGAATCGGATCTTCTAAAGATGAACACCATCCAAGTCATCACCACCCTTCATTGATACATGGGTGTCCATCAATAGGGTGAGATGTGCCTACATTTATGTTGCATTGATCCTGCAACGCTTGGGGCTTTCATTACATTTAACAGCCATTCTAAAGTATGACTCATAATTAATTGAATTGACTCATTAAATACTTTGTTGAATAGCCTAGCTAATGCTAAAGGAGTCCCTAGATGCATTAAACAATTATCACACAACTGTCATCACATCCACCTTACTTAAATTTCTTCAATATTGCATTATAGGAGCAAAATATGCCCGGAAGATTTCTTTGCAAAATATTGTCTGGGGTCTATGTTCCACCTCTTTTATCATCATACGGCGGAATGTTGAAGTAACCACAGATTTTTTGGTGAAAACTTTGTATCTTTGCATCCAACTCGTCGCTTCCTTGCTAAAAGGATTAGACTATTGAGGCATTCCAGTGATGTCATCTACATGTACCCGGTACAAAGCTTATGGATTGGCCCGACAAAACAAAAATACTTTCCAACAAGTACATGTACAAAGCAGCAATCTATAACATTCTGCTTCTACAGTTGGACATTACTAAGATTGGTTTTACAGTTGGGATGGAAATGCGTTCGACATGTTATAGAATTGCGCCATGAAGTCGAACAAAATACACTTTGTCATCCTATTGTTGTTAGAGATGGAATCAGCCAATAGGCTTTTTTGGCCAGTATCATACTGTAAGCCCACCACTACCAGCATTATATTTTCAGTCAATGTTCTGTTTTTGATGTCAATATTCGGTGACACAGTTCCTCAATTCACTTTTTTTCTTTGGATTGCATCTTCACAATGATTAGGCTAGATACCAAATTGAGGGTGTACCCGCCGTATATATACAGCACATCAGAGAAAAATATAGTGTTGGTAGTGTGTGTGTGTTTATTACCACATAATAAAGAATGAATACTGGGTATGCATGTACTTGTTTCGGGAGCAATATAAACTCACCATCATTTGAAATTGCACTCAAGGCTTAGCAATATTGGCAGTTCAGTGGGGTTTGATATATTGCTCATCAAAATGTGCAGTTGGACTGCAAATGAACATTTTACCTAATACCTAATTAACTCTTTGTGAGCTGGGCATTATATGCTTGCCAATATCCTATCTTTGATTAATGTATCATATCACGCATGCACAAATTGAAGTATAATATTGCAGCAAGCTGGGCCAACTTGGCAGTAAATAAGGGCGGAATGCTGGTTAGCATAACTTGTGATTGTGCAGCTAGAATCGAACAACCCTCCTTTGTACACGATCCTTCCCAACAAATGCATGTGATGAGTCTCTAACCACATGATAATGCATTGATCTATAGAAAAAACTCGAGGAATCAACAACCTTTTACTGTCATCATTCAGTAAGCTTGAATCTGACGAAGTATTACATGCAGGCACTCAGGAACACCAGCCTTGTGTGTGCTGTCTGAGATGGAGGTGGTTTGACTGGGTTGTTATTGATCATCCTGCCTCGTGGCCACATAGGATGCATATTATCTATCGATTTATTGTAATGTAGAAGGAAACCAGAGAGCCCCAGACCCATAAAAGATGGAGAGGTGCCCCAGTGCATGAGCTGAACTACGGCTGTAGTCCCATAAAAGTCCATTATGATATTACTAAATATACTGATAACAGTGTGACAATGTCTTTTTGGATTATAAGGCCATTTTTCATGTGTCCTGTCTGCTTAAATACCACTGGGTCTGATGGAACTTATTCATCATAGTTTGCTGATAGTATCTAACCATGCTGATGGGGATGATGTGAATTCTGATGTGGGATACTGGAGCAGTTTACAGTTCACTATCTCGCCATATACAATGTATGGTTATGAGTTGTTACTGAAACCTTCCGAAGTGCCAGGGGAATATGATGCAGAAAAACTGCATTTCCATGGTGTTTGAGGTATTGCTTCCTAAAACACGTAGCAGAGCTGATCGTTTTACAACTTTGTAGGCCTATGTTGCAGATGGTGACATAAGCCCTGAAAAGTCTGGTACCAGCTTGATCCAATCACACAGATGTGTACTATCACCTTTTTCATGCTACCTGGTTTGGGATATTTCATGGGAAAATTTATCAAAAAATCAATGCCCATTCCACAACATATTGAAATGTATTGTTTTAGAAATACTGAAATGGGCAAATGGCACTTTAGATCCTCCAGAGTGCGATAGCCATGTTGAACAGCACTTTCCCTGTATTTGAAATGATGGTAGAGCTTTGCAACACATGGAAAGTTTTTTCTCATTTTCACTGGTAATTAAAAAGAATATATAATACAATGCCCTTTGAAATTCACAAGTTGCCATTTCCTGCAAAGTGATGTACACATTCAGCATTCCTCTTCCATATGTCAGCGGTGAAATTATGGTACCGGTATCTATCGACCAATGGTGACTAGTGGCAATTTCTGCTAGCGAGAGTGGTAATAAGCTTTATATACCCCAGGTCCTCTCCCAAGGTGATAAACTCTTTCACGTATTGATTTCTCTGTATGGGAATTGAGAACTGGTCAATGGTTTCGTTTATTTTCATGAGTTATAGTTTGCTTTATCTATGTTCATTTTGATGTCATGTGAATATGCTTTGGTTTTATATTTGGCTCATTTTATGTTTTTTTGTTTGCCATTACTTCTATATCAACTCAGTTACACTGTGGACCCATTAGTACATGTGACCTCCTGTGATGTTAGGTTGTTTTTTGATATTTTCTTCATTTAATTTTGCATTCAAAGTGGCACCTGCTCCAAATGAAAGCAAGTATTTTATTTTTTGGATATATTCCTCATGTGCTTGAAAGGGCACCTTTCTTTGATGGACAAGAATTTCTATAGGGGTTTTAGTTCCTTCCTGCCTTGCAGTCTAGTGTGGCTTACGTATCTGCCATAAAAAATTGTATGATCTTGATAAGGGTTGGATCATGTCATTATGGGAGATCAAGAGACCATGTAATGTAATCTTTTCAATTTACCCCTTCTTTTCATCTCAGTGAGGGCCACAAAATACCTTCCCTTCACCATAGAATAGCTTGGTGCAGCAAAGTGTGTGATGTAGGACAAAGCGTAGGCCTACATCTTTCATCCACATCTAATCTTCTTATCTTCGCCATGATTCTTTGAAACAGCCAACATAGCTTCTGTGCCTCGACACTTACAACATTTAGTACAAGTAAGCGTTAAAATATCATATCTGCAGCAAATGTTAGCCTGTATGCTGCATGTACATTCTTGCAGGTTGACTGCATTCAGGTGATATTGCAGTAACATTTCAAAGGATTCACAATTAGTTGATGACATTTGAAAATGTCATGCGTTGATGAGAACAAATCTTCATAAAAAACAGGAAACAATGACACTTTCTTGAATGAACATAAATGGATTTGAATTGGCTTAAAGGAGCTGGACGTCCAAGTTGTAAACACTCACTCACTGGTTCTCTATCCACGCGACGCCTGCGGTGCTGCCACCTATTGTCGGTGATGTGTACTGACGTGAATATCGTGAGTGAGTTGCATTGGACCGGGCACCAATCTAACGATCACGGGGCGCTACTGTTGCTGCCACCTTTACGAAGGAATAAAACTAGTTTGCCGACCATGTTTGTAAACAAACCAGCTTGTTTACAACTTCGGCGTCTAACTCCTTTAATAACATTGACCATGCTGATCCAGGATTATGTGAATAAGATGATCCATCTCTGGGGTGGGGTTTGCTGCATTCGCCATTGCAGTTTGTGAGATATTTGTCCCTAAAAATTGTACTAGACTCTTATGTGGTTATGATTTTTCAAAAATACAGAAAATGATGCATTTGCCATCACCATTAACCATTGTTATGCACTCTGTTTCAGGATTGAATGGTAAAAACCGCTTCTTTGTGAAGGTGGAGACAACGAGTACTGTACTGGCAAGTTCCCACAGATTTGCTTGCTGTGGGCACTCACACAGGTAGTGCTGCTGCTTCTGTCATCAGTAAGTTTTGGCTGCTCATTTCATCTTACCAAATGAGTTCATTGAAAGCATTCAACAAGTTTGCCGTTTTTTGAATGTGTGTCAATTCCGGTAGAAACAAATACCATGTTGCAGCTGTACACTTGAATTCTGGTTTGGCAAAGCAGTTCATATTAATAGATAAATGGAATCTAAGATGAAACTATAACTTTTCTTAAAAAATGATAAGTTTCTAAGCTATTCGAAACAGCCAATAATGGACCTTTTTGTTCAATTTTTCCTGAGCAGTTTGTTTGAAGGAGCAGAGGAATTGACTTCATCATATACCCTTCTCACTCCAAAGTGGATATGAATAGTAATAACCCTTTCAATTCTGAAATACTGAAAAGGTCGAGTGTATTCTGTTTCACTTGTAATTTTGACACTTTATAATCGATGAAATGATAAATACTCATGCATTTTTAAAGTTGTGCCCGGCTTTGTTGTTTCACTTCATAGATCTTTCTTATTCAATGGGAGTTTTTGTTTAACTTCATTTTATCGAATATTGGCTCTTGCTCCACTTTGCCTACAGGATTATGTTAATTCTGCTACCTTTTGAAGAATGCTTTTGAAGCCCAAACAGTGATTTCTCTAAGCTAGTGTCCTTTTGTCGAATATCAGCTGACCCCTTTCATTCCTGTGGGGTGAATTTGTTTAGTTGCGAATTTACACCCAGTAAAGTTGTTTGATAAGAAAAGATAATGGGCAATACATAGATTTTTTTCCTGTTGCAGAGATGTTCAAATTCTTTTGCTGTGAAACCTAACCTTTCATTTAACTTTGAAATAATATAATGGGGAATTTAATCTCTCTGAAAGTCCTGAGGGCATCCTGAATTGTATATTTTTCCGGCTGGTATGGGCATGATTTTATGCATTGTTCTTAAAATATTTTTGTATTCAATATTTCTTTAATTTCATCTTTTTACAGAATTCATTGGGAAGCTGTATGGAAATCTATTGTAGAAGTGATGTGGAAGAAAGAATTGCTGCATCAATCTGAAGATACGGCAGAAAGTGCCATTTGAATAACTGGAGCTGTGGTTCTACCGAGACAAGAATACCCAGTGAAGGTAGTCGACATGGCCGTCAGTCTTCTGCGAAGTGCCTTAGTTATTAGCGGATTATTTTTCTGCGTTTCTTCTGGATTTGAACTTGAAGGCTCGCAAAACTCGTTCGCAAAATTTCAAAAATGGAATCCATGCAAAAACAGTTCTCTCAGTTTGGAATTTAAGACGGACCAACCGAACGGATTACTTTTCTATGTCGATGATGGAGGCCATTATGACTTCTTTGAGATTAAACTCGTCGGGGGTGTGGTGAGATTTCGTCTAAATTTAGGACATGGTGCCATCATACTCACTGCAGGTCAGAATCTCAACAACAACAACTGGCATAAGATTGATATCTTTCTAAGCGATGGAAGCATCAAGTTACAAGTCGATTCCTTCACCCATTCAAAACCAATGACTGGTTTTGACCAAAGTTTTGGCAATGTCAGTAGCAACAGTGAAGTCTTCATTGGTGGTCTTCCTGATAACTACAACAGCAAACTCGGCCAGTTATCGCTGCCATCTGTGGTTTTTGAACCCCATTTCCGGGGATCAATCCGGAACCTACTCTATTCCAATTGTTCGGCAACTCAAGTGAGACCTGAAATGACTGGCTTTAAAGGATTGCGGTTTAACACGGAACTTGATGCTTGCCGGGAGAGTAACCCCTGTTTACATGAAGGAATATGCATTAGCACTGATAATGGAGCACTTTGTGATTGTTCACAAACGGAATATGTTGGGGACATCTGTGAAAAAGGTAGGCATACTTTCTTTTTCCCGAAATATCTGTGACTGTACACCTTTTACATTTTTATCTCATGAAAAAATATGACAGTGGCAGTCATGTCATGCGATGTGATACAAGGCAGCTCATCTAAGGGATGGTTCAATTTTTCTTTCTTAATTTATGAGTTTGCGTCTCCGTCCTTTTCACAGCTTTCAAGTGGTGGATTTTGGTACTCCTATTTTTATGTGAGGTAGCAAAGTTGCCATGAAATATTTCAAAGAAAATTTTCTTCTTGAACATTGAAAAGTGAAGAGCACTGGAAAGTATTTCTGCGTTGTCACTACCTTACGAAAAATCCTGACCTATCCCACTGTTGCCCAAGGCTGTGACATAAAAAATTGTGACTGGAATGAAAAAGATACTGAAATCCAAACCCGCTATGAATATTCATTCAAAAGCACCAGAGAAGATATTCCAGCTGGTACCATTAGTTTGGTACCATTAGTTTAGCCTTTTAAAAAGCTTTGAGAAATATGCCCCATCATTAAAAATTCCTTGATGGTATCGTCTGTCCTTGAAAGGTATTTATATGCATAATGTATAATCAGACCTCATTCAAAGATACCGTATTGCCATCATAGCCTAATGGGAATTTTAACTCGTAGACATTCATGTCTTCTCCCATAACCCAAGGACCATCTTAAAATTATCCACGGTGTTGCTTGTGCACAATGGTTTTATTCTAAGGGTATTTAGAAAAATCATAAAAAAAACCACACTCTCTCTCTGCAGCATCCCCGTTTGACTACCAGTATTTGATTTGATTGAAGGTTGCGCTGTAACATGGGACTTCCTGACTCTAGCTGTGCACATAGTTTAGGTTCTCCACATATCCAACATTTTAAAATGGCCATTCATATTTTTAAGAAATTTGACAAATTTGGACTTCACATGAAATGCATCTCTTTCCAATTACCTTGATTTACTGCTGCCAGTGAGTGAACGAGCACATCGTCTGCATACTGTGTATCCCTGGACCTGAAAGTGCACTTTATGAGCCTAATTTTTCTGTGATATTGATGACCCTTAATTTCCACTTCCAATTGACATGAATCTTCTGTGTAGCAGAATTTGTTGCCTTATTTTTCCACGCCGTACATGTGTGTGTGATGAACAAGCTGCTCAGCAGCTGCATCAGGGCAATTTATCTCATAATAATAGCTCAATTACGAAGCTTTCAACATTAGGGAAAATACATGCAAGGTCATTAAAAAGTAACTGTGATACCATTGCTGCACCATATAGCAATGTCTCATAGGGTATGTATATGAAAAATTTTTAGTTCTCTGCCAAAACTAGGCAAAATTGATTTCACATGAATTAACAAATGCACTTTGCGAGATGCGTTGATGCTGAAAAGGCAATTTGATGATAACTCTCAGCAGAACCATCATGTTATCTTGAATTATTGGAAGAAGTTTTAGAAAAAGTGTGTGCATCCTTCGATGCAAGCTGTCTTCGATAAGGTCTTGTGATAACAGCATTGTATTGTGCTGCAGTGGAAAAAAAAATGTTGGGTTATAATTGGTTGGAAGACATGGACTAATATAAAAATTCCAATTGATTTTCTTTGATGACTGAAAACAATTCGCAGTCATCATCAACAATGTGGTATCAATACTTCGAGTCATTGTCAGGAAAATAAGGCATCACAGAGTGGTCTATCCTCAACGGATACAAAAAATGCGAGCAACACGACAAACCAGCCTACCACACCGGCGTCCAGCGAGAGAATGCGCGATGATGTCATTCGTCACGAGAGTTACTTGGGGTGGTCTTGTTTTGAATAATACAGATGGAGGATGAGAGAGAGAGAGCATGCTCTTGGATCAAGTCTGCATCACTACTCAGGGTTTCCGCTAGCACCGCCATGGCCGCCATTTGCAATGCAGGCATCATGTCTGAGTCTTTCCAAATCCAGGTCTCACTATCTTACTCACNAGTTATCCCTTCTTTATAATTCAAAATCAGAATCTGACTTCCCTTGATATGAAATTATTTGAAGAATGCCTGAAGGGGTCACCTAATAGGTTTGAGGTGTTTCTCCCCTTATCCCCTATCAACATTAGTCAGGGTTTTCGAAGGTTTCTGCATATCAGTTCTGGTAAACGAACTTTCCTCATCCTCCCATAGCAGGGCTTTGGTCTGAGGAACGAGGTAAAAATCCCTGCTGTGGGAGGATGACTTTCCTTGAAAAGCCCTTGGTATCCAGAACTGTCTCCTTTTCTTAACACCTTGTGCAGTGTCACTTCACCATCAACTTTTCATGTCACTTTACCATCAACTTTTCAGAATAAACTTAAACAATACTTGTCTTTGATGTGGTGGGCATTTTTCACATATCAGTATTCCATTACTGCACTGTTTTGTCTCCAATTCTTAAATTTACATGGTGTAATTCTTTATCATGCCCTCTATAGAGGGCATGATAAAGAATTACACTTACATGACAATACTTAAGATTCGAGCTGCAACGCAATCTCCAGATACACTGGATTAGGGCTCAGAATGGGCAGCCTCTGCTGACTTGTTGTCTAGTAGTAGCCCCTCTTGGCCTGAGAATTATAAAAACTCCTCCCCTGTTAGTGAGATCTGGTTGAGAGTGAAGCTGGGCATTGGTGCCATGGAAATATTAAAGAATTTTCTTCTTTTCTCACCAAGCATACATCCCCATCCCTCTTTTCTATCCTACAATGTAGTCAAAAGCATTGATACCAATAATGACGTTTCTTTGAAACGTCGCTTTGGTTATTCTCAGAGAAAAAATTGCCCATTGGTTAATTGGACATCAGTTCCCAAATGTGTGGATCTCCAGGTTTCATTTCTTCAGAGATATATGGGTAAACAACCCTTATGTATACAGCTTGTTTACCATTTGGCACAAATAGTTTCCATTCCTTCAGTAAGATCAATATACCTTTTTGAAGCATCATTGTGTCCCATCATAAATTCCCTTTAAAGCGTGTGTTACAATGATGATGATAATGATGTACTTTCCCCAGTTATCCTCAGACTCAATAATCCATGAATGCCAGTATCATACAAAGCATTGCTTCTGTTGACAGAAATAAAATGCCAAAAAAATTATTTGTCTATATCAACAGGTTTGGCGGTGATTCTGGATATTTTCTGTTTTCAAGTCTTTTTAAAAAAACTGTTTGTCCGGTATCACGTCCGTAATTTTATATGCAGCCGTGTAGAATAATCTCAAGTTTTCTAGAAACATCATGATGAAATTACCTATACCATTTATCATACTGTATCCATGTGTGTTGGCACTTCAAGGACAGTTAAAAGGATCGTAGTTCATTGAACTTTCTGCTATTTTCTGACCTAACATCTAGGCTATTTGTGGTGTGCATACATTTACGTTTTTATCAGTTTGTGTTTAAAAATATTATGTGTGCTCTTTTACCTTGATGTAAATAAAGACAATTAGTGGTTTGCCCTAAGTCTAAAGCAGGGTAGCTTCTCAGTGCTTTAGGCCAAAAAAATAAAGTATTTGTTTCTTGTCCGCGCCCGCGTCATTCCCAGACCCCTGCATCGAAAATTTTTTTTCTCACCAATTTCAAATTTTCCGACTTTGCTTACGCAGCGCCTTCTACACAATGCACAGAAATGCTTCATAACTTGAAATCATCTTTATTTTTCATGAAATCTGTGCTTTAAACATGTAGAGAGATAGTTTGCTGGTGGTATTTCCCCCATCCATGAAGAAAACGAAAAAAAAATTATTTGAAAATAAAAAAAAAATTCGCATGCCCGCATCAATTTTCGCTGAGTTGCTGGACAAGAAACAGACAATATATTTTTTTTGGCCTTA
>NMRB01000053.1:250033-281862 GCA_002633025.1 Notospermus geniculatus
ACCTTCGAGATGTTTTCAACCCCATGCTAGATTAAAGCCGTCCATACACGGCGCAATATTATTGCACAATATGGTGCCCAAATGGGTGGTCGTGTGCTTTTCGCATGATGGGTAAAAGAAAAATTGGCAATAATATTGCCCATTGTGATCCTCATATTGTGCAATAATATTGATCGTGTATGGGCCGCTTTAGAATGAATTGATTCCTTCAGTCACTTCAATTTAAGTTTCCTTATTGAAATACATTTGCTTTTGTTCTGATTTGCAGTTCTCTCACATCTTATGGTGCTGTGGATAATGATGCTGCCCATAAGATCCTCTTGCAAGCCTGTATTGAACTGATTGATTACAGATACCACTGTGGAAGGGATCAAAAAGGCAGCTACTTACGCTCCAGCTGTCTTATCTATTGTCTTCTCAGAAGGAACAGAATATTTTTTCCAGCGGATTATTGATTTCATATACGGACATAAATATTATCTGCCCTTCCAGTTATCCCTTCTTTATAATTCAAAATCAGAATCTGACTTCCCTTGATATGAAATTATTTGAAGAATGCCTGAAGGGGTCACCTAATAGGTTTGAGGTGTTTCTCCCCTTATCCCCTATCAACATTAGTCAGGGTTTTCGAAGGTTTCTGCATATCAGTTCTGGTAAACGAACTTTCCTCATCCTCCCATAGCAGGGCTTTGGTCTGAGGAATGAGGTAAAAATCCCTGCTGTGGGAGGATGACTTTCCTTGAAAAGCCCTTGGTATCCAGAACTGTCTCCTTTTCTTTCCACCTTGTGCAGTGTCACTTCACCATCAACTTTTCAGAATAAACTTAAACAATACTTGTCTTTGATGTGGTGGGCATTTTTCACATATCAGTATTCCATTACTGCACTGTTTTGTCTCTAATTCTTTAATTTACATGGTGTAATTCTTTATCTAGAGGGCATGATAAAGAATTACACTTACATGACAATACTTAAGATTCGAGCTGCAACGCAATCTCCAGATACACTGGATTAGGGCTCAGAATGGGCAGCCTCTGCTGACTTGTTGTCTAGTAGTAGCCCCTCTTGGCCTGAGAATTATAAAAACTCCTCCCCTGTTAGTGAGCTGATCTGGTTGTGCTATGGAGAGTGAAGCTGGGCATTGGTGCCATGGAAATATTAAAGAATTTTCTTCTTTTCTCACCAAGCATACATCCCCATCCCTCTTTTCTATCCTACAATGTAGTCAAAAGCATTGATACCAATAATGACGTTTCTTTGAAATGTCGCTTTGGTTATTCTCAGAGAAAACATTGCCCATTGGTTAATTGGACATCAGTTCCCAAATGTGTGGATCTCCAGGTTTCATTTCTTCAAAGATATGTAGGGTAAACAACCCTTAAATCGATACAGCTTGTTTACCATTTGGCACAAAAAGTTTTCATTCAGTTCCATTCCTTGAGTAAGATCAATATACCTTTTTGAAGCATCATCGTGTCCCATCATAAATTCCCTTTAAAGCGTGTGTTACAATGATGATGATAATGATGTACTTTCCCCAGTTATCCTCAGACTCAATAATCCATGAATGCCAGTATCATACAAAGCATTGCTTCTGTTGACAGAAATAAAATGCCCAAAAAATTATTTGTCTTTATCAACAGGTTTGGCGGTGATTCTGGATATTTTCTGTTTTCAAGTCTTTTTTAAAAAATGTTTGTCCGGTATCACGTCTAATTTTATATGCAGCCATGTAGAATAATCTCATGTTTTCTAGAAACATCATGATGAAATTACCTATACCATTTATCATACTGTATCTATGTGTGTTGTCTCTTCAAGGACAGTTAAAAGGATCATAGTTAAAGTTTCTGCTACTTTCTGACCTGACATCTAGGCTATTTGTGTTATGCAATCATTGAAGTTTTTATCAGTTTGTGTTTAAAAATGTTACGTGTGCTCTTTTACCTTGATGTAAATAAAGACAATTAGTGGTTTGCCCTAAGTCTAAAGCAGGGTAGCTTCTCAGTGCTAGCCCTATTTTCTCCCCCTTCTTTGATATATTTGAGAATAATCCATCTTCTTGTCCTCTCCTTTGAGGGCTCTGAATTGTCAAAATGATACCACAATAAACATGATACTTGCTAATGATGATTGACAGAGGCGGGTAACTCATCAATAATGGCCTCAGGCAGGATCTATGCTCTGGTGTCTTGTAGCAAAAACCTGGTCGCGATCTTGAACCATCAAAGATGTCTTTGATGATCACATGAGGTTCAGGAGTTGGCAGAAATCGAAGACTGGCGGCATCAAATACAAGTTTCAGCACCATGGGTGAAAGGCGCGGTATGCAGTCTGAGATACATGCTGATGATCAGGGCTGGGTTGCACAAAATTTATGTTAGCGCTAACTTGGTGTTAGCGCTAACTTTATATTAAATGACGTAAAAAGACAAGGGATTTTTACGTCATCTAACATAAAGTTAGCGCTAACACCAAGTTAGCGCTCTCGTGCGTTTTGTGCAACTGGCCCCAGGACACAGGCAGTTTCCTATATTTCAGGTGCTATGCCTCTGCATTAGAAAAGAAAATTGTCTGGAATATTGCAGTGGTGTCTATGTTGTCCGTGTTTCTCAGTATCTCACTGTACGTTCCCAGTTCCTGATCCACAAATGAACACTTGGTGGGTTAAACATGTTGCAAATGGCAATCTTCAGGCTGTGGCCCCACACCTCCTACATCCATCACACAGCATAACAATACAGCAATAAACGGCCTCTCATTGGCATCATAAATAACCATTATTCTAACAACAGTAGTCATTTCACCATACATTTTTAATTTCAATTAAACTCAGGGGACCGTCTAATCCCATATGACCTAATTAGACTCATGTCAGACTCTGTTAGAATGTCATGCTTAACCTGAAATGACAGAACACTGTGTGATGCGAAGATCAATGGCAATCATTTTTCTGCGTAAATCAAATTTTCCTCACATTGCAGCTTTTGAGCAATGAGGCTGTAAAGGATTAACCTGATGTGGGAGAATCTGTACCAATTGCACCAACGAGTTAGATCATGAAGCCTTTAGTTTTTAATACAACATGGAGTTAGGTTTTGATTCAGCCTGCTGTGCCGATAACAGAAAGGTGGAAATAAATAAAAGGTTTAACATCCTGTGATGCAGTTGAAAAAATAAGGAATCGAATGGTACCATGATATGTGGGTTGAGGTGGATGTCAGATTCATCAAATGGCAGTGAAGATAGTTCCACGCAAACGATGAAAACATACTTTGGTATAACAGCAGAAAATAATGAAGTTAAATTCTAGGTATGTTTGAGACCGTTGGCAAGATGGCTTCTCTTGTTACAAAGAAGAGTATACCCTAATCCTCTGCACATATTTTAAAGAGCCTTAATGTGACAAACCCTTACGTTACGTTTGTAGAATTATCAGGAATGTACAATTTCAGAGAGAACTCTTGGAAATCCCGGTGGAGTACAGTGTTCTTTATCTCATTGTGTTTGCTTTGAGAACTCTTTCAACTCTTGTGGGACTACAGATGTTTTTGCTGTTCATTAGTTGCTCCCTGGAATTTTCTAGAACTTTATAAAATTCCTATGATGCAATAAGGATCAAAGTGGTTGAACATGCAATCTCCCTTGTTGATTTCTAAAAGGACATTTCTGTAAAATATTTATTTTGCCGATGGTAATTTGAGATGCCTAATGAATCTCCTAATCCAGGCAGTAGATGTGATCAATTTCCTCAAAAGTTGGTATAACACACCAATCAATTTTGCAGGGACCATGTGACCCGTCGTATTGGCTAAAAGATGTATTTTTGAGATATTACTGATTTTTTACTTGAAATGTATTGGATGGAAGATTGAAGGAGATGCTGTCAGCATCCATCAACAGGACAAATGCTAAGAAAGGCTCGTAAAGACTAGTGAATGCAAATACAGTTATACGGAGAATGCTAAGTGTACGATATGCATATTGTTTGAAGTAAAAGCATTTACTGGTCTTTTTATGAATATGAGCCATAGCCATGACAGATTATCGAATAGTTCTGCAGATTGATTTGGGAATACATGCTTTTCTGTCTATTTCTTTTGGGAGGAATGTGATAGTCGATGAGTTATTGGTCTTTTGCAACTCATGCAATATCCAGCTTTTGTTGCAGAAAAAGATTTGAATGGATCTCTCACTGAAAATCTCCAGGCTAGATTTTTCTTCGAGCTGTGTAAATTTGTGGCCTGCTTGCTGATGCAACTAGCAACATTTTGGTCAGAATTACCAATGCCGCGAGGAACGACTTCAAACAATATGTTTGGGGCATTATCTCGCACCAACCCACCAATATCTTCCTGGAACGTTCCCTCTGGTCTTCTATGTATGTGCCCATTTAATGGCTTTGCCAATAAATACCAATTAGTAGTTACTAGGTGTTAGATGTTCAAGAGACGGTTTAGTGGCAGGACTCCCAAGGATGCCATTTGATGTTCTAGGAAATGGCTGCATTGGTGAACATGGTGTCCATTTATTACAAGTGATTTTTCCCTCGCATGTTAACATGTAAGTTGCAGTGGGAGGTTTGGGAAGCATTGATGTCAATCATAGAATAGTGGCATTTCTTTCATTACCCGTAGTGGTTCTTTATATATCATTTGTAAATGCTACTCTTGTTTAACCTTCCCTCCTTTCAGTTCGGATTGTGGTGCCGGGGTGTATCAAATCATTGCTGGAAACAAGAAAATGATTGTCGGATTCAATTTATCCCAATTTACAAATGTGATTACATTTCAAAGAATCGCTTCATGAGTCGTGTTGGCAAGGTGTTCCCCGAGATACCAATACAAAGCGGGAGTTGTTCACGGCACCCATGCTTGGAGATAGTCAGAGATAATTGCATCTTATCTCATTTGGTTTGTGTAGCTGTCAATGGTCTCCAGACATCAGCATCACTTGGCAGACTTCATGTTGCAACCCCATGCCATGTTGGCCTTCATCCTCATTACTTATCATTGTATTCCTTCTTTTTACTTGTGTGGTTTGTGAGATGTGGCGTCAAGCTCAGTACACAGTAAGAGTCACAATGGTGAATATTATTCAGAATAATCTCTGCAGCATGTGAGACAAGGCATCAAGCCTAGTAGACACGGCATACCATACTTCCTCCTGTTGTTGGAGAAAAGGTATCTAGCCCAGCGCACATCAGCAGCAGAGCATCTCTATCTTTTATGTGAGATGACATCAAGCCCTATGGAGACAGGTCATCCAGCTCAGTCAAAAATGGTGTAGCATACTATCTCCGGTATGGGGGCTTGGAGGGGGGGGGGGGCTGGGCATGTAGCCCAGCAGACATGACATAACCACACCCCCATTTGAGAAATGGTTCTTAGTCCTGCATATACAATATTTCATACATGGTACAAATTGCCTAGTTTGTGAGACACAGCTTTCCAATTTGCGTGAACTGTCATGCATGTACTGTCTCAATGATAGCTTTGTCTTGCGCCCCTGTAGCAGTCGTCTCTCGATGTTTAGCATGCTATGTGAGACACAGCATCAAGTCTGCATATTGTATCCTAGCATGGGTTATTCATGCATGAACAGCGAGCAGTGATAAATAATTGGGTAGTTCATCTGACTGACTCCTTGTTGGTGCTAAAGTAATAATTGATGTCCTGATGTGCTATGATCATGAATAATGGACAGTGGTGCGGGTGGTAACCAATTGCGTTTTCCTCACCTACTTAATTAATGTATTGTTTGTGGGTGCCATGCCACCTGATTGATTGTCTCAGACAGGAGACCATTAATATCATGTGAAAATCTAAGCCCAACTTATGAATAATGTTGAAAAAATTCTTTGGTCATGTTTGATTGTAGAAGGGGACAAGGACTCTGGAGAAGGTCAAAAAGATCAAAGAATGAGATATCTTTTATAAAAATTGAGTAAACATTGAGTAAACGAAATTTTTATAATTCAGAAAGCCCATGCAATTGGAGAAAATGTGATTTTTTGTTGAGCCAAAGAGCGAGAAACACAAAACTTGACACACAAAATGGTAAATATCAAGAAGTCAAGTTGACTTCTTGATATTCAAGTTGACTTCTTGATATTTACCATTCTTTGTTGAGCCATGTGGAAAGAAAATAAAATATGGTCATAATTGTGGCTTACAGCTCGTTTGGTATGCAGTGGTTTTAAACGAATGTTGGAACAAAAGGAAACACTAAACAATTCTCTTGAACAAATATTTCATTTGTTCATTCATTTGCTTTGTGGTGTAATGAAGTATGGTAATGAAGAAGCTGGTTACTTGCATGTTACATTAATGTGGTGAAAAAACCCATTGTTTTTTTAATAAAATGTGGTTTCAAAAATTTAGCTTGTGGATTTTGAAGTTGACATTGTTTAAGATACCCTGCAGCACTGCACTTAGGAGATGCCATCATGCTTTTATTCTATGAACCTATAAAAAATGTTTTATTTGTGTCATGACATTGAATTCCTCCACAGTTCATTGTCCCTATAATAAGTGGCATTCCTAGCTTTGACCTGCAGCGTTTGATCGTTTCTTTGTAGGTAAATGCACGATTCTAAAAAAATTCTTCATGCCGCAGGGTCATGGCTGATGCAATCTCCACTCTGCTTACGCAACTCGACTGTAAGCCACAAAGTTTCTAAAAACAAAATTGTACTGATGAGTTCTGATCGATGATATGTTGTTATTGTTCTTTGGATTTAGATTTGCAGATGGATCATTCGTTGAGATAGAGGATGGGGGATTTGACGACATGTTCTCCTTTTGCATGATGTGCAATCATTTGTCGTTAGCTTGACATGAGACTTTAAAGTTAGTGAGTGTCCAAAAGAAAAAAATAAAAGGATCAGAATATTATCGTTCTTTTGAAATAACAATTGTTGCTCTGCCTTGGGGATCTTTTTTGCATTGTATATTTTTTGTAAATATGCCAACATGGACTTCATCATAATAAACATTGGGAGAGTGTTTTCATCATCCTGTAGAGAATATTCTGGCACTTGTAAACAGCTTGTGGCAGTTTCAACCCTAGCTGTGTGAGTGTGTCGTAGGGCCAAAGCATTAGAGTGATGATAATTTGTAGGATTCAGGAAGGTGACTACACTATGGATGTTTAAGTGAAATATATATGTGTAAGTATGAACTTTGATGTTATTCTTCATTAAAATTCTTGTAAGGAACAACCTGTTTCTCCATAGTGCTACTCGTTGAATACTTCGGACACAAATAGCCTAGTCTATAGTCCGTGACGTAAAATTATCGCCGAAGTTTACATGTTTGGCCGAAATTTCAGAGGGCCTTGTTGTGAACTCAAGTGATTTCCTCTTCCTTTGTCATTTGACTGACAATATTCCATACATGTCTATAATCCTGAATAAATATTTCATCAAAATACCACAAAATAATACTCAAGTAATCAGGATAAATGCGTAGACGCAGCCGCCGAAAAATGCGAACGCGATTTCAATGTTTACACTTTTGACTCGGGCCGCCATGAGCTGACGCTGTCAGTGGATATTTGGAAGATGATTTTATAAAAATAAATGTGTGAGCAATATAACCACCTAAAACCCTTTCCTATCACGAAAGGAAAATATTTTTGGGGCTTGTGTTTGTCGTGCGACATTGCCGAATTCTGACATATTTTCCGTCGCCAAGGATACATCCGCCATGTTGACCTCAATTTGGCCGTCACGGCCGACGATCGATAATCCCGGGTTTCCCCATTCAAACTGCACTTTCTCACCTGCGATGGCCTAAACGGCCTACATTTCTTCGTGAAATAGATTGCTGAAATGTTTTGACACATAACTTTTGGCATCAATAGGACAAAAAACGAAAATTCTTCATGTACAATGCACATTTCGTGGAGATGACGGATCCAGCGATAATTTATGGTGACGCACTATAGCATCTGATAGACATGGCAGGTAGCATTAAGGTCTGTCTACACCATCAACATTTTCAAAACGACGGTGTTGCTGGATGTTCTTGAAATGTTTTGGAAATGTTGATGGTGTAGACAGGCCTTTAGTCTTACAAAGCATGCAGCAGAGCCTAAATAGCCCTTTAAGTCACAGGAACTTGGGTTAGTCCTTTAAATGCTGACAGGTGGATTCAGTCCAGTCCAGTCCAGTCCTACTCCAAGAAAGGTTTCAGGTGAATTTCTCACCAGCCCACCGCCAAATGACTCCTGGAGCAATGCAACCCTCAACATTATATCAGCATCATGACTGCGTTGACTGCTGGCATTGTACTTGGCTACCAATTCAAATTAAAAATGTAAAACTAAGACCTATGTGGAGTTGTGATATGTGTAGTGCAATAAGTTGTAAATGGACAAGCAAGCTTGACTTCTTTAAAACAGGTGAATGGCGAAAGCGTTGTAGAATTCACCAAAAGGATGACAGAAGTCACTTACACTAGGTTATGGCTGTTAAAATGTTCTTGGCAGAAATCCGTAGTTTATTAATGTCATTGATGACTATCATGTTCACTTACTTCAGCCCTCCACGAATAAATAATAAAAACTTGGCTTATCGCAAAGAACCTTTGAAATTGGTGGTATGAAAGAAGAGATTTACTGAATATATTGTTGAGCATGGCAAGATGGAGAGACACTTTCGGTTGATTTTTATCATACATAGCAAACAATACATGTAATTCATTCTTCCATTCATTCATTTTAAAAAGCCAGTGTTTTTACCTCAATCGATTTCCCCTACCACAGATACCTGCAAAATTGCTTGAGGAATTATCGCCGAAAGGCTTAAATATCAGCCCAGAAAGAAGATTTTCCTCAGAAAGTTTTTACTCTTTCTCTGACAAATGGTTTGCACGATTAGTTCTGGCATGTTAATTTTCCCTGAGGGTTTAATTCCGTAAGATAAACGTTGAATGAAGAGAGGTATTTGTTTTCTGTTAAAATACATTGTCTTCGTTGTACATGTTTAATGAGCAAACCACAGGTTCTGGTTTGAGCTTGAATATCTCTTTGTTTTGTGCAAATAGCAATATATTTTTCTTACCAGTACTTCTTGTAGAATTGAATGCATACCACAAAGTATACTTTGTCATTGACAGAAATATTGGTAATTTGAATAATTTCGTGAAACAATTTGAGTTACAATAGAACATATACTTCTGAACAAACAGACCCGTGGAATGAATAGGTAATTTTATTAAAAAACTCCATTTAAGTTTAGACTAGGAAATATACTTAAATTATCAATCATTATTCCTATAGGCTGCTCAGTTGGTGGTACAGTTGGCTCTAGTCTGAGATGACCACCATCTTGGAGGATTTTTTTGTCAAACCTGTAGTGTTTCTGTTGGGGGTGCCTCTGCCTCTGATCTTTCTCGGAATCTAAAAGGTGCTATTCATGTTAGCTAGTCCAACAGCTTAGGTTGCCTCTACTGATAAAATGCAAATAACCTAAGTAATAGTTGGCTAGTCTCGCACTCTTTCTTTTCATCATTTTGCCATGGAGCATTGTGAACGAAAAAGAGTATCCTCAGTACATTATAGCCATTGTACCGGTAGGCCTCCTTAGACTGACAACTGCATGGCTTGACTAGACTAGAATTTGGACCATATTCTAAAAGCCATGATTTTACTTATAGTTCCCATTTTGGATTATTCTAGGTGAAATCTTTTTGCGTTGGTAAAAATAAATATCTGTTTCCATGGTAACTGTACAAAAATGTCTTTGGTGTTGGAGTACAACAGAAGAGATTACTGAGGTATAATGGAAATTGAAAATTTTTGTCAGAAAGAGTCAAATTATCTGGTTGTATTTGATTGCCTTTGCTGTAAATTTGATTTGTTAGACCCAACCCTGCTGGCTATTGTGGCGGTTTAACCGAGGGGAGCCTACGTTATTGACTTCAAAGCTACTGGCTCTCGGCGTGATTAAAAAATACGAGTTAATAACAAGAAATTAATCTGATCTGCATCCCCTGTGGCAGGAATGTGGAAGTTTTAATCAGGATTCATGTATGCAAATTTTCAGCCTTTTATTACACACCGTGTGTATTTGATGAAGTTGTAATAATGTCAAAAGGAAAAATCTATGACACCTACAATGTCTTAGTAACTGTGAAGTGCTATTTGAGGATTTTATTGAAATATTTTATTCTTGGGTCTTTGAAACATTTTGAAATGTTGTTCAAATTAAAGAGAATTATAGAAAACATGGGAAGTATGAAGTAGGAAGTCAATATGGGCAATGAGAAAAATTTCAATAAACTTGTCTAATGGGGTTTCTTTCAGAGCACCACTACCTAGTTTCAGTAGGAAAATGTATCTTCCGTAATGAATCTGTTCTCACTTTGTGGAAGCGACTAATGTTAGGTACTCTGCTCTAGGCTTGGTGATAATTCATTGGATACTACCTAATGGTGGTTACTTGGTTCAACACGCTTGAAGCAACAAACTCAAGTGACCAACTCATTGTAAAAACTTGTATTCAGGTTTTCCTGAACTGGTAAACCCATTACCAGTGTTCATGGTCTGAAAAATGGGAGGCTCAGTGGACAGTTATGAATAACAGGATGGTGGAGAATCCATCAACCACATATTTCGAGATGAGTCAGTGTGAAGGAAATCGTTGTTGTGAAAGAAGATTACAACCCACATTGGTTTGAAAACAAAAGAATTAAAACAGAAAATCCCATCTCCTAGGTGCATTGTTAGTGTGCGTGCAATTTCCATGAAATCAGCTTCATGTACTATACTCAATCAAAACAGTTGCTTCAGCGCTTGGTCCCAAGACTTGGTCAAAGGTGACCCATGCCTGTGTGAATAAAAAAAGGATATTGTTTCTCCCTTCTTGTTATTCTAACATGGTCAATTTCTTAGTCTGATCCACGATATCAGGTGGATTATTGTTCCTAGTACAACCCTGTATAAAAAATTAATAGCTGGAGCAGGGGATGATGATACGGAGGGGTAATGACTGATAAAGTCCATGTGGCACCTTCTTTATCAGAATAGAACTGACAAAGAAGAGCCAAATCTTGTTGAAACCATAGAAATTTGGATGATAGAAGTATAGGCAAAAAAATAGGTACATTTTTATAACTGCAGTATTTATTGAACATTACCAACTGCAAATTTATCTGGTGACAGCCACATGTACTAACAACAGGACTTGGAATTGATAATTTTTGTTCAAAACAATAATGACATGGTATTCTATTCATTTAGTTCAAAAACACAATATTTGTTTGCAGCTAAATATATATTTTTATCTTTAAGTATCTTCCACTTACACAAGCCTGCATAATAGATGATAAAAAGTGGCAAATAGATGAAATGTTTTTCGATATATTCTAAACTTGGGGCATTGAATTTTTGTTTTCTGCTTTTACATGATTGGGTAGAAAATCCAGGGTTCATGTGAAATATTGGAGAATATTTGAAAAGGATATGCGTAAACATGACACTTGTTCTGTATTCCTGTGCAAGATTATTATGATTTCACTTTGAAAAACCAACCCTTCGAGCGATTTGAATTATCTCTAAAGGTCGCACCTTTATGCAAGTATTGATATGCAAATGGATGGATTTGTGTATCATGTAATTTTGTCTTTATAACCAATGAGATAAAGACACAGGAGTGGCATGTATGATTGTACCAACGGGTATTGACAATTAATCATTTGCATCAACATATTCAGAAAATTGATGTTTTTACACAATTTTGGAGATCAATATCGAGATTGAATTCACTTTTGACCTTATATAGATAAATAGATTTTACATCATCATGTGATTTGTTGGGCATGATGATATCAAGTCTAATATATCTGAGATATAGAACCCATTTATGATTTGGGGCTGACATTTAATAGTTTAAATTGGATACCAGGATCAGGGAGGACAGAAAATACAGTGAGTATATTTCTGTATGCGACCAAGGTTTTCTTGTCCTGGCCTTTTGAAGAAAGATGGGTTTCATTATATAAAAATCTATCTTTTCGATACTTGTTTTCCCTTGGTCCATTTTTCACTCAAACACCAAAAAATACAGAAAATAATATCACCCCCATATATCTTCAGAATTTTTGATTGAAACATAATTCTTGTAAATGTTTGTGGATGTCTTTGAAACTGTTGGTTTTCTTCAGAGTGTTTATAAACTCCACTTTGATAAAACCTTGCCAGGCCGTGCACTGCCAGTGAGTAAATGCCTCCTATGTATCATCTGAATCCAGCACTATCACCCTTGGAGACACGTGAACAAATTGCCCGAGTCCCGTGTTGCCAAGATAAATAGAGAAAGTGGATGCGTGACTGGTTTCTGGAGAATTCTCCCTCTGATGCCTGATGGAACATCATGAGATGCTGTCAGCAGATAATGATGGTAATGGTAATAGTTGAGGACTCCTCTTTGGTTGCACTAAGGACATATCCACTCTAAAGTCTGGGTGACTGAGTTATCTTGGTGCAGGTTTCAATGGAAACGCACAAAATGCAAGGTTTTGTGCGAAAACAATTGCAGTCAAAAAATTTCCCTTGGCGACCTGGGGCCTGTTTCATAAAGAAGCTAATAATGCCATAAACTTCAGTGCATTTTCCATTTGGTTAAAAGTACCATTAGCTTAAAGTCACTTTATGAAACAGGCCCTTGGTCATTTAAAATCTTTTTGAACAAGCCATTATACTGATGCAAGAATGACTACCAATGTATTTTTTATCCAAAGATAGAGCACAAAAGGCGACACACAAAATGGTACTACCGAAGTCGTCCTTCGCAAAATTTCTGGAGCAATGTATTTTTTTAATAAAATGGCAAATGATATAAAAACACTGTTAAATAGTAATAAAAATTTTCCAGATGTTTTCTGTCTTCCTTTCAAGAAGATAGCTGGAAGCTGAAGGGTATATCGTAGTCCTCCCTGTGTCTTTGTTCATTTTGTTCCCATGCTGATGGACAAACAGTCCCAATGATGATATCTGCTCAAAGGTTCAGCACTTCCTGTTTTCTAGCACTAGGAGTGTAATACTATTCCTCTTTGCAAAAAATCTCACAAAGATGTCTTTGATGAAGCTATAGTTCAGAAACTTGCTGTAGGGCAGAGGCACAACTCAGTCTGTGTGTGCGGTATCTTGTCCTTTTGAAATAGCTGGTTGGAACATTTTAAAAAGACACTTCTTGAGATACGCTAGGTGATATGGTGTATACACCATTGAATTTCCACAAAGCTCTCAGTCTTAAATCAAGAACCAAATGCCACATAAACCACAAAACTTTTGATTTGCCACAATGGGTCATATGAATAAAGACTAGTAAATGCTTTTACTTGAATTTTGCAATACAAATGCACGAGGCAATGCTGTACAAAGTAAAAGCATTTGCTAGTCTTTATTCATATGACCATCTCTTACACAAATTGGTTTGCAATCAGTTGTCCAACAAATGTCAGAATTCAAAAATTGGATTTATTATATCAGCATTCAGATTTCAATGCCTAACCCTGATGCATGACAACAAAAAATATCTGTATTTTTCCTGACAATATAGCCAAGTGCCAATCTTGTAGATCATCTCTGTTATATAAAGAATTGATAATGAGGATTATTTTATTGTTATTGTGATTGTACATGACCTTCATGTCGACAGAGAAAAAGTCAAGAAAAACTCGGAAGGAACTTTCTCTTTTAGGAACTTATGTCCTCTCAATTTTTCCCCAGGGCAACCATGATATTGTTGATTCTGTTGCTGTAAGCTGAAGAACTGTTTATTTTGTCCTTCGGCCATGGCGATCACTTTAACAAATCAGTTTGGAACGAAGAACTCAACAGACAATTGTTAGCAGTGTCATGATGGTGTTGTCTTCAGTAAAGAAGAATACCTTGGTATATGTTCCTCCAAAAATGGGAATGTGACATTAGTCAGTTAAAAAAAGTATCTCTGAGATGATACATTGAGACGGCACATGACGGCGAGTTGGCATTTTTACAAAAATAGAAGTTTCCTTTGTTAATCATTTGTTTCAATGATTTGTACCTTTAATGTTGGATGTGTTCCTGACTTGTTCCTTTTTCTGCTAATTGTGCTAATGGGCATTGCGGACAGTGCATTTTGGGGGGTTGGCTGTATAGGGTCATTTTACGTTTAATCAAATTATTCACTTCTTTTGATGCAATTGCAGCGTATTGTATTCTTATCTTTTCTTACTGAAATCTATGTATCTTGTGACAAAATATAGAAGCATCACCTTATTTAGTTGGTGGGTAAAATGCTGGTGCAAAAAGGTACAGACTTTGCAATCTACGAATGTAATTCTGAAATGGCGGCTGAAAAATTAATCAAGTAAATTGTCTGACAAAGCTGGTATGGGCACCAATCAGATTACACAAAAAATACTGTTATTGCCTAAGTTCATTTAATCATTAGTATTCCTCGCTACTGTGAAAAATTGAGTGAAGAGAAATGCAGCAAGGCTGATTTTCCATGTTTTTCTTATTGCAAGTTTTTCGGGTTCATTTAACTCTTTGTCCTGCATTGGTCTTTTCTTTTTACCAGGTTTTCGTGTAGCATTGCCTGTAGCTTAAAGTTAAAAAGTTGAAGTTTGGATTTATAGTCTGATATCAACTATGGTAGAGGTTCTCATCCGACTTTACACATTAACCCGTCTGTCCTGAAACCTTTCAGTAGAACCCAGATGAGCTGCCCATCAGCACTACAGTCGAGCATTTCAGACCAGTACCCATTTATAAACCTGGGTGGAGAGAGGCCACTGAGGCAAAGAGACTTGCCCAAAGTCTCACGCCCAGTGGGTTTCAAACCCCGGGACCCTTTGACCGCTAGTCGGAGGCCCGAACCGCTACACCACCAATGGTTCCTCAATGGTTTTGCTGGTAGTCGGTGTTGGTTAGGTGACTGGAGCTCACTTGTACTCAGCTGCCCCCTGGTGGTTATGAATGATTTGACCAAGTGGCTTCCCTGAAAAAAGAGTAGCTTAGCTTGCAAAACATATTAGAAGCAAGATAGATATCTTTTAAGGAGGCTTCTTTGATCCCTGATACTCTCCTCTTTTTAAGAGGCATGGCATTTTTTCATTCTGGATGTTCATTACAAGTTCACATATCTCCTGGACAGTCTCACTGGGGCTGCAATGCCAGTATCATCTTACACAACAGAGATGTTTATTAATATGTCTGCAATGAATCATCAATCGGTAGTGCAAACACTGAATAACAATCAGGTGACAAAGGTTGATGGATAATAATCAGACATTAATCACTCATGCTGTTTATAACTGAACTGCCATAGCAATCTCGTAGCAGTAACTTGGCTAAGTTAATCAAGGGTCGTACAGATTCATATTACTTATTCATCACACACTAATATCTTTGTAATCACTGCTTTTGTCAGTTGCATTGATTCACAGCAGGTTGTTTGGACAGAGAATGGTACCATTGGCAGCGTTGTTGACCCTTGGATGTTGTCTAGATGTTTCTGTTGGCCGTAAAAGTCATCCATACACATCACGCAGGTTGCTTCTCTGCTGATAATTTGTCAGGACATCTTCAAAAAATTTGAGAGTGTGGGGGGGGGGCACTGTGGTCAGTTGCTGCCAAAAAAGGTTATATGTGACCCATGACAGTGAAATGAGTCAGAATGTGCCCGAAAGAAGATCCAAGATGACACCATAGAACAATTGTGACCCGCTCTGGCAAAAGCAGATGCATGTCTCTCAGAAGGCGAGCCTCAACAAACTAAGATGACACCAGGAAAGAATGGAAGAAATAGATTTCATAATAGACAGACAATACTGAAACTGACAAACATTTGGTTTGAACCTGCCAAGTTAAGAGCGACATGACATGCGTCTTCTTTTGCCAGAGCGGGTCACAATTACAGAAATGGACAAAGTCAAATTTCGAATGGGCAGATAATCCTGAAATTAACAAAATGTTGATGTGACATTGGGTCTTCTTTTGTGTGCATTCCGACTCATTTTGCTGTCATGGGTTACACATTCCTTTGAGTGTAGTTAAGGGAAGTATTGAGCCAAGCCTGTAGTTCTCGAGATTCTCGCTCAAGCAGGGAAACCACATAAAAAGTGAGATAGCACCCCCAATATTTGAAGAATCATTAAAAGACTCATCACAAAACTGTTAACTCTCAATCATGAACAAGTCTAAAAGATAGCATTGGCTGCTGATGCTGTTTATATTGCCATATTTGGGCATGCCAATCTGCTCCATTCATTTCCTGCTGTTGGATATGTAAAATATGCCCTCAGCCATCTTGGCTGGAAGCAGACTTTATGAGAGTGCGAAATTCAATGCCCTTTAATGACCTACAGCCAAGGATAGAGAATCCCCATTGAATGAACAGCTGATGAAAATGCCACTTGAACCTGACATCAAAGAAACATTTGATACTTGCAAAGTTAATTCCGTACAAAAGGAAATTGATCGAATTAGTTAACCGTTTGAAGCAGACACTGCAGTCTCTTCCTCCACAAATCTGAGCTGGTAACATCTTTTATGATACTACAATCAGACAGATTTTGGAGAAGCTCTTTTGACTGAAAATCATTTGCTAACTTGCAGAAATTATTAGCTGAATCATTTTAGCAGCTTTTCACTATTAAAATTAAAAGGACCAGTCATCATCTGCTTTCTATATACACTTAGCACATGCAGTCCTGTACACCTATTCTCTCTCTTGAAACCTATCTTTGCCTCAAACCAGGTACCTTTTATGTATTATTTGCCCTTTAAATTAAGCCACTGAACCTCAACAGTGACAGGCATTTGGAATTCACGAATCTTATACTTTCTATTCCTACTGTTCTTTTCCGTCTTGAAAGTCAAACACATCTTGGAACACTATTGGATTTACTATGAATCTTATATACATGTATGCATCCTGCTCTTCAGCTGATATAGCGAGTGAAAAATGTCCCTGATATATGGGCTGTTAATACTACTAAGCTGTGCCTAATGCGGCGTAAACCTCAGCCATTATGGAATGGCACTGTGGAATATTCCTTTTGTTCCATCATGTTCTTTTACAATCAATCAGCAACTACTTTAAGTTTTGCTACTCTGCTTAACACAAGGAAGCAGAAATTACCCAGATCCTATGTTTCCATGGTTCATTAAAATCTAAAAGTGCATCCTCAAAAGTCATCCTTCAGAAAATTTGATTTTGCATCATTTGTTCTGATGTGTGGCACATCGGTTGTGAAATTGTCAGAACTAATTACAAGGAGTAAGTCACGAAACAGGAAATTTATTTTGAAACTTGGCACTCTCAGGAAGCTTTTGTTATTGAATTGAGAACTGAGCATTGGGCATTTTGTGTTATAACGCTGGGGAAAATCGATCCACTAGGGAAGTCTGATGCTGTTGAACAAATCAGCCATCCCTTATTGGCAGATTCCGTCTTGCCAAAAATGAACTTCAGAACATCCGAAGTGACATCTGCATCAGCGTTCCATGATTTCAAATGAGATTCTTTTATAAATTCTGATATTTGGAGATTGGTGATAATAAAAACTTGTTTTGCCTGAGCTAAGTTCTTTTGGCGACCATTGCCCAAAGATGTATCAATAGGTGTTTCCTCTAGGTCAAACAGTTGAACATAGTGCAACCAATAACATTGGAAGGTAATTAGATGCCATTGGTACACAAATGGTAAATCCATTATAGTAGTCTATGTTGCTCAAAACCGATTCAGAATTCCTTGAAAGGCCATGCTTCTAATTGATCTTTTATTAGGAACTAACCAGTGCTGGCAAAACTAGTCAATAATGAATACCTCAATATGCAATTATCATCTGGCTTTATTGACTTTGTCATGATTGAATATATAATAAGGAAGCATTGATGAATATTTAAGTTGCCACTGTGTTAGGAACGCTAGCATAGTGAAGCCAGCACACTACAGCACAAAGATTACATGTACATTGCAGCAGTTAAGAGGAATTATCCTTCACTCAGTCCATGTATTATATTTTGATGATAAAGTGTCCATTGATGTTTCAGAGCTATAGCATTGACAGTTGTATCCAGAAAACAAGCTGCTACAGGTGCTATTGTGATTTGTTCACTTGGGTCCAAATCTCTACCTCTCATCTGTACATTACTTTCCCAGCTCACCAGGGAATTACCCACGGCCATTCAATTACAAGCCATAATCTAAGTTTCATCAAACCATCACTTTCCGATTCCAACCTGAAGTTGAGTCAGCTTTTGGGTTAATAGTTCATATCTCTGCCTTTCATGGTGATTTCTGTAGTTGACAGGGAGTTGCCGTTCTTCAGGTTGTCATTGCCGATTCTTTTCCTCCCGTTTGGGGACATTTTCCTCAAAGCTCTCCTGGAGTCACCTGCACCTTGGCAGCGTAGTGGTTATAACATCCGCTTAAGAAGCAATAGGTCCTGGTTCAAATCTGGGCCATATGGGACTAAACATCCCTGGTTCTTTCAGTCCATCGCATTGGACAGTAAGCTGTGGTGCCTTGTACCTTGTGCCATTGCAAGGGCAAGTAGAGGACCCCATTAATGTGAGGAACATGAGTAACTTGAGATGGCCTCTGCCATACTTACCATGGCCAATAATGCTATGGCTTCAGCGCTGACAGAAAATCTAGGCCTACAAAGTCACCTACACCTGAGGTCCGAGTTAAAATATCTGCCTGTGTAGGTGTGTGTCTTTTTCCTGTCCCGCTTACTCTTTGGTAACTCTGCCTCTGTGTCTGCATATCACTCATCCAGCTTAGTGAAGGAGTCATCAACAATATTTGCCTACAGCAGAAACCGTTTTGCCGATACTGCCTAACACAATATCTTGTTCTTTCTTGTGCTGCCTCCTTGTCAAAGTAAAAATTGCAACATGTCCAAAGCATGTCATTCTCCATTGGGCAGAGATGCTTGGCATACCGGCGGCATTCTTTTTAGAATGTTTATGGGATGGACGTTGCTCAGGAAGATATTGCATATGCATGTTCTCCTTGGTTTTCGTTCATTGCTTATTGGATCAGTGTGGAACAGTGTTAACCCTTCTGCACTGCAATGTGTAGGAAAATTATTCAGGGAGGAAACTCGAAGTTGAAATCTGTAGCTAGTCAAGAACTTATCGAAAACAATCTTGCCCCAAGGTCTCTAAATCAGAACCTGGGTGAAGTTTGTGACATGGAAGTGGACCCAGGATACAATTTCACTTGATGACATCAAACCTGGGTACACTTTATGTGTATCCAGGGCGACAATAACCCCTTCAGCCTTAGTATTTAATAAATGAAAGAGATAGTGATGTAGAATTGGTGAGCAGAAAGTAAGGAAGAAGCAGCTGAAAGGAGAGGAAGGGGAAAAAGATATGAAAGATGTGAAAAAAGGAGCGAAGAAGAGAACATCAAAGATGAAAGCCAAAACACTTTATATGTTGGCTTATATTACGTTTGTTGAATATGTTGTCAAAAAGAAATGTTGACCTCAGCACTGACTATCTGCCTCCTTCATTTCAAGATGTGACACAAGTGCACACTTTTTGTCTGCGATAGTTCGTTACAAATGTAAAAGTTCACTAAAATCGCGAATAGGGGGAAGTCTCTCAGATTGTAAAGGTTTATCTTTCTCACACAGCAGATCTATGGATGAAAGATTGTTTCATGTTTTCTGATAGATGAACAGAACTGTTTTCAGCTTTCTTCACAATTGCGAATGCTGAGTGGAAAAAAATCGCATGAAGCTTTCTCAGATTGATCAAAGTTAATCATGTAATGGTATCTTCTTTGGTGGATGTTAAATGTTTTTGAACTGCGGATTCACAACTTAGCATGATGTGTTCTCCTTGATCAGTCATCCATTCAAGACGTCATTGTAAACATGGTGCTCTTCCCGTAAATACCGTGAACCAAGTTTGGGCAATGGCTGGTATTCATAAAAGATAGCAAATGCTTTTGCTTAAGATTTGCACAGCGGGGTCCAATGTAAATGTACTACAGAACGTGAAGGAAAAGCATTTGCTAGCTTTTATGAATATCAGCCATGTCTTGTATACCCACTCACTTAATATAAGGACAATGGTGTTGATTGCAAATTTCATTCAGTCCTTCAGATGATTAACTGAACCATATTTTCATGAATATAAAGTCTTCACATAAACATTCCTTTTTCTACACAACTCCAAATGAACTGATGGTGACTAAATTCATAGTAATCAAGTCTGACATGTTCTGTTAAGCCCGTTTTTTAACTTTCCCATGAGATGTATGTTGATGATTCAGGTAAGTGTTCATGGAACTTCATCACTGGTGACAGCTTGAACCCAGTGAGCTCTACCATAACCAGAGAGTGTGACTGTTCAATTGTTTAGACCGATTTCGGGCCTTCAGTAGACTCACTGGTATCTTTTGTGGTACTTTTAGGGTTGACAGGTACCACAGGATACTACCTCGCACTCGCTGCTCAGTTTTCCCCTTACAGCGAGGCTATGGGAGGGCCCCGTTATGGGTGGCGTCCACTAGAGCACCGACAACATTTGGAACGGTTGCGGAAGCAAATTGTGTCATTTCGTCATGCTTCCGCGTCAATGACTATTGGGCATTTTGCCCTCTCCCGAAAGTGCAGAAACCCTAGAAATGCCTAGAAATGTTTAGGAATGATAAAGACAGTGAACGGAACCTTTCAGGAATATGCGGAGAGGTTGCTGAATGAATGTGGATTTAGTATAAATTTGCGTTCCGCGTCTTGTCCGCACCCTAGTGGATGTCAGGTTTAAGCAGTTTACCAATAGAACAACCACACTGGTAATTCAGCCATGAGATTGGGCTTCTGGCCAGAGGATGAACGTTACTTTTCTTGTCACAAGAACTGACTCATGATAAAGATATATCGACTAGTGGCTGACAGAGATCATTTGTAGCAAGTATAGTGCATTATGATAGAGTATGTAGCCTACTACCCAACCTATTTTATCCATCATTTCCATAGTTTCATCCAAGCAGATTTAATTCACTGCATTGATGTATTGAAATGGATACAATGCTTTTCTGTTTCTCTCTGACAGTCGTAAATGGACATTTGTTTGGGTAGTATGTAAACATTGAAACGTTTCAAAAGAAACGAGCCAAATGAAACGACCCAAAATGTTTTAAAAAATACGAAAAATCATAACAAAAATACCAAAAACCTATATTATTTTACATTGTATGAATAGAGGAATGTGGATTACCCGATGCCTTCATGATTTTTATCATCATTTTAGCTTTTTCTGCAATTTCTTAGCCAGATTTAGGCTACACTGCGGGGAACGATGTCACATTTTCCTCTCGCCAACCTCGCACCCCTCATAATGGAATGATCGGAGTACGCTAATTGGTTGGAATGCTCATGGCTTATTATCTATTGACAACTCGCATGCACATTGTGTTACAAACTTTGCCCAATATCAAAAACAATATATTTTGAAGACGTTTTGAGGCCTCACACAAATTCCTCACAGAAAATAACCATGGTGAGTGACATTATAGAGAAAGTATATGATAAAAGGTATTAATAATCGCATAGAGAATTTCTGAAGCGACGACTTCCATATTTGGGATTGGAGACCTTGAACATTGAATGAATGGGAAGCATGGTGTCATGTAAACAATAACAACACGTGTATTTTGAGCCGGAGACGTGTGTTTTGAGAGATTTTAATGCTATTATGCCATGAAAGTGCCAAAAATGAACTGGAAATAACAAAATTACACCGTTTCTGCCATGCAACTTCAGATTTAGCATGTTTTTTGGGTCGTTTCATTTGGCTCGTTTCTTTTGAAACGTTTCAATGTTTACATACTACCATTTGTTTGCATTCTTTTCTGACAGTCATCATCAGCGTAGCAGTTACAGCTCTGGACTCTGTGTGCATGCAGTAACATGGGCGATTGCTGTGTCTCTTTAGACATAACGTTCTCCTCAGGGACTTGGCCTCTTGGTATCGAATGTCAAGTGCTAGTTGTAAGATGATGATATGTCAATCTAGTTGCTTATAAAGATGGGATTTTCCCATGTACATGTACGCACAATGGTCTGTTCTTTTTTATGGTGTGTGTCTAGGAACCTCACAGTCTGGTGATGAAAATAACCCAATACTGTCTCAAGCAAAAGCTTCTCTATCTTGGATTTATTTTGTTTGTTAGGGTTGGCCATGAACATTGAGGAAATGGTGGGTATGCGGGGTTCACAGGGTTTGAAACAGATGGGGCGCGGTGACGTCACACGGTTACTGTTATCGGGAGCCGCTGCCGCACGCACATCCTCCGTATGACACTGATTATTCCCAAAACTATTCACTCCTGAAATGGTCAAGGCTAATTTCGAGCGGTGCATTTTGCCACATCCTTTGTCCATGCCTGACCAAACACCGGAGAAACAAAAAATGGTTGCAGCATCGCACCGCTAGAAATTTCTCTGAATGGATTCTTAGCCTTAAACCTACCAGTAAGTCGTTAAATTTGTCTTGTGCCGAGTGGCAAGTTGATTCATAGATGATTTTGTATTTCTTTTTATGCTATTGTAAATGCCAGTCCTTGTTTGCCATGTATAAAACTTCTAGCATCTAACTTTCACACCCATAGGTATACGTTTTTCAACTTTGTGTGCAGATAGTTTAAAGTTTCATGTCCAAATGTACATTTGTTTGCTTATTCGTTGCTCTTCTTATATTGTTCCTCATGCAGCAGATGTCTGCGGGCATTGAAGAACACACTTTGGGAATTAAGGCTGTGTCATTTTGAGAAGATAAGGCCTCCAGCAGTGGGCATTGATACCACCGTAGTCAACCAAGCCTGAACGCTTCATCTGAAGCAAAAATAATGCCGGCAGATATTTCTGGCTAGCTACTGAATAGGATGTTTTGTAACTTAATACACTATTTCTAGTTTGCTGAAAAATCAATCTGTGCATTGCTTTAAAAATTTTCCTTCATTGTGCATCCTTGCTTATGTGGTTGACTACACTTCCGTAGATTCAATCTGTGATTTCAGTCTTAAAGAAAAAGTCGCATCACACTTCCACACATTGTGTTCAAATTCTATGTCCTCTTTAGCTGTGCCAAAGTATACCTTACTTCGGTGGTATGATATCTGGAAAATTATAAAAATGCATAGCCTACAGATATCCCCATCCTCTGCCTAGATTCCCTTTTTTCAAATTAAATAAAGGGATAGAGAAGCACCTAAATGTAAGGTTTACCATTGCCGGTGGCAAACAAGGCAAATCTCATCTATTGTTGGCTGCAGCCAAGTGTAATTGACTTAGTCAAAAGTTTTCCTCGCAGCAATTTTCAAATAGTTGAGACTAAAACTTTAGAAAGTGGCTTAAATGGTGTGGGTTGAATCACAGCTTAGATCATCTAAGTCATTGTATGTAGATACTTAAATAATAAGTTGATATGAATTTACATCTTGGTTGTCCTGTGTATTGAGGCAAATTATATTGTTCTAATTTACTGAGGCAAAAGCATGTTGTTCTGATGTATTAGGGCAAATCATAATAATGTTCTGCGTTGTTGCAGATTGTGTTCTGATGTATTGTTCTAATGAGGCAAATCATATTCATCTAAAGTGCTGAGGGAAAATATATTGTTCTGGTGTATTGAGGTAAATCATATTGTTCTGCATTGAGGCATGTCTATCATATTGTTCTGGTTTACTAGAGCAAATCATATTGTTGTGATGTACTGAAGCAAAACATATTGTTCTGATGTACTGAAGCAAACCATATTGTTCTGATGTACTAAAGCAAAAAATATGTTCTGATGTACTGAAGCAAAACATATTGTTCTGATGTACTAAAGCAAAACATATTGTTCTGATGTACTGAAGCAAATCATATTGTTTTGATATGCTGAAGCAAATCATATTGTTCTGATGTACTGAAGCAAAACATATTGTTCCGATGTACTGAAGCAAAACACATTGTACTGATGTACTGAAGCAAAACATATTGTTCTGATGTACTGAAGCAAATCATATTGTTCTGATGTACTAAAGCAAAAAATATTGTTCTGATGTACTGAAGCAAAACATGTTGTTCTGATGTACTGAAGCAAAACATATTGTTCTGATGTACTGAAGCAAAACATATTGTTCTGATGTACTGAAGCAAACCATCAGATATTGTTCTGATTCACTGAGGTAAAACATACTGTTCTGATGCTGTCAAGCGAAACATATTGCCTAACAGGAACAAGTAAGTGGGACTAATGTTCTCACGAAGTCAAAAGCTGGAAAGATCATGTCCTTTTGTCTTTAGAGGGTTAACTGAAGACAAAACTGGTCACCATTCCTTTCTTCTATTGGAATTAATAGGAAAGTTGTTGAAAAATCGTATTGTAGGCTGAATGGAATTCCTCCACGTCTACAGCATAAAGCCAGTTTCCTTCTGCATCACAATAAATAACCTTCTGAGCACCAACGGCAACTGGCTGGCTCTTCATTCAATGCTCAATGAAAAATGGGGAAGCAAAAAATGCCTTGTCGGATTGATTCAAGTAGTGAAATAATGTGATTAATGAAAGGAGTCACCCTTTTGAAGTTAAGATCATTACTAAAAGCAACTGATGGTTGGTTTGATAAAAAAACACCTTACTTGAATGACAGTTAAAGGGGCTCCTTCAGATGAAGACCTTGAGAATGATTAGCTTCGTTGAAATACAACAGTAAGGCGCAGGTGTATTGTTATATGATGTGCTGTGTAACGAGCGGTGTGTTCTCTCTGATGTAGCTTTTCTTATAATATGAAATATGGCCTCATCATGCCTCAACTGGGAATACGGTCATGATGTTCTGTTGAGCAAAAATAGCTTTCTCAGGTATTTCATTAAAAATGATCCTTTATCTCATGTGTTGCTGATGATTTTAAATTTGATGCATTACCGATCTCACATTGTTGGCTGTACTGGAAGTGTGGCTGTGGTTCTAAAAATCGTGTCTGTTCTGAAGAGTGCATCTGTATCAGTGTTGACTCTTAACGACACACTGATGAAGAAATCGCTTTAAAAAACAAGACATTGGCACCTTCCCCTCGACTCAATAAAACCAACAGGAAACATGATCTCCCAAGTGAAGCTTTTTTGAGTTCTTCCTTCATTCTTTGGTAAAACTGTGCCGCACGATGAATCATGCAACTCATTAATGCTAACGGAAGTTCCTGCCATTTCCAAGAAGATTATAGCCTTGCACACTGTTCATTTTCGACCTTTTAAAAATTGATAGTTGGAAAAATCTCTCGCTGCACAAACGGTTTAATATCAGTCGCCATAGAAACTTGTCATTAAATATAATCCCATCAAAATATCTCGTAACTGCAGAGAGAAATGCCACAGTACTTAGGGTTACAATGTAATATTTCCTGCAGGACAGGTGATACATGAAGAAAACCTTTGTTATTTCTTCACATTCGCACTTGGGTTCAAATAATGGCTTTATCCCACAAAACACCTACAAAAAGAAGAAGTGCCCAGTTAATGGCATGATATCAATTCGGGAACTTTCAGAATAGAAATAATTTTTAACAATAGTTGAAATAGGATGATCTGTTTTATTGTCTGGGTTCATTGATATTTCTTTGTATGTCTGGTGGGGCTGCAGATCCAATGATTTATCTTATTCATGGGTGAAGGTTTTCGATTATTTTTGTTTTCATCACGTATCTCCCTTTTATTATCTATCAACATGCGAGATGACCTACCTGTACCACACCCTTCGTTGACGAGGTTAACTAGGCGTGTTCTGTGCTCCTGGATTTATTGAATCAACAGCTTTGCATGACATTTTCAGCTCTGTGAAGAACATTTGCTGAAAAATGGTAAAGAAGGAGACCAAATTACTGAGACTTGTGTTTTCAAAGAAAGTCACTTCTGGTGACATGAGGAACTGTTCGACCTGGAATTGAACCAGGATACAGAGACAACAGGCACAACAGGGACATGCTTCACTGCTGTATACCACAGAATAACTCATCTCGCTGAGGTTTTTAGTTGTCCTTGCACTGTCGAATTCCTCGACAGTCATGAAATTAACATCTTCTGTTGCTGTAAAGGAAATCACTTTTTTAATATTCATGGGTTTGATGATATTTGTGTTATTTACAAGATGTGATAATTGCTATTTATATGGGTTTCACCCATTTTCAGACAACATTACAGAAAATAATGAATACCTCAATATGCAATTATCATCTGGCTTTATTGACTTTGTCATGATTGAATATATAATAAGGAAGCATTGATGAATATTTAAAGTTGCCACTGTGTTAGGAACGCTAGCATAGTGAAGCTAGCACACTACAGCACAAAGATTACATGTACATTGCAGCAGTTAAGAGGAATTATCCTTCACTCAGTCCATGTATTATATTTTGATGATAAAGTGTCCATTGATGTTTCAGAGCTATAGCATTGACAGTTGTATCCAGAAAACAAGCTGCTACAGGTGCTATTGTGATTTGTTCACTGAGTCCAAATCTCTGTCTCTCATCTGTACATTACTTTCCCAGCTCACCAGGGAATTACCCACGGCCATTCAATTACAACCCATAATCTAGGTTTCATCAAACCATCACTTTCCGATTCCAACCTGAAGTTGAGTCAGCTTTTGGGTTAATAGTTCATATCTCCGCCTTTCATGGTGATTTCTGTAGTTGACAGGGAGTTGCCGTTCTTCAGGTTGTCATTGCCGATTCTTTTCCTCCCGTTTGGGGAGATTTTCCCCAAAGCTCCTGGAGTCACATTCACCTTGGCAGCGAAGTGGTTATCACATCCGCTTGAGAAGCAGTATAGGTCTATAAACATCCCTGGTTCTTTCAGACCATTGCATGGAACAGTAAGCCATGGTGCCTTGTTCCTTGTGCCATTGCAAGGGCAGGTAGAAGACCCCATTAATGTGAGGAACACGAGTAACATGAGATGGCCTCTTCCATACTTACCATGGCCAATAATGCTATGGCTTCAGCGCTGACAGAAAATCTATAAGGCCTACAAAGTCACCTACACCTGAGGTCCGAGTTAAAATATATCTGCCTCTGTGTGTGTCTTTTTCCTGTCCCGCTTACTCTTTGGTAACTCTGCCTCTGTGTCTGCATATCACTCATCCAGCTTAGTGAAGGAGTCATCAACAATATTTGCCTACAGCAGAAACCGTTTTGCCGATACTGCCTAACACAATATCTTGTTCTTTCTTGTGCTGCCTCCTTGTCAAAGTAAAAATTGCAACATGTCCAAAGCATGTCATTCTCCATTGGGCAGAGATGCTTGGCATACCGGCGGCATTCTTTTTAGAATGTTTATGGGATGGACGTTGCTCAGGAAGATATTGCATATGCATGTTCTTCCTTGGTTTTCGTTCATTGCTTATTGGATCAGTGTGGAACAGTGTTAACCCTTCTGCACTGGATTGTGTAGGAAAATTATTCAGGGAGGCAACTCAAAGTTGAAATCTGCAGCTAGTCAAAAACTTCTTCTTGCCCCAAGGTCTCTAAATCAGAACCTGGGTGCAGTTTGTAACATGGAAGTGGGTGGACCCAGGGTACAATTTTACTTGATGACATCGCACATGGGTACAGTTTATGTGATGTATCCAGGGCAACAATAACCCATTCAGCCTTAGAATTCAATAAATGAAAGAGGTAGTGATATGGTAAGCGGAAAGTAAGGAAGAAGCAGCTGAAAGGAGAGGAAGGGGAAAAAGATATGAAAGATGTGAAAAAAGGAGCGAAGACGAGAACATCAAAGATGAAAGCCAAGACACTTTATACTTTGCTAGTATTACGTTTGTTGAATATGTTGTCAAAAAGAACTGTCGACCTTAGCACTGACGACTTGCCTCCTTCATTTCAAGATGTGACACAAGTGCACACTTTTTGTCTGCGATAGTTCGTTACAAATGTAAAAGTTCACTAAAATCGCGAATAGGGGGAAATCTCTCGGATTGTAAAGGTTTATCTTTCTCACACAGCAGATCTATGGATGAAAGATTGTTTCATGTTTTCTGGTAGATGAACGCAACTGTTTTCAGCTTTCTTCACAATTGCAAATGTGGAGTGGAAAAAATCACATGAAGCTTTCTCAGATTGATCAAAGTTAATCATGTAATGGTATCTTCTTTGGTGGATGTTAAATGTTTTTGAACTGCGGATTCACAACTTAGCATGATGTGTTCTCCTTGATCAGTCATCCATTCAAGACGTCATTGTAAACATGGTGCTCTTCCCGTAAATACCATGAACCAGGTTTGGGCAATGGCTGGTATTCATAAAAGATAGCAAATGCTTTTGCTTAAGATTTGCACAGCGGGGTCCAATGTAAATGTACTACAGAACGTGGAGGAAAAGCATTTGCTAGCTTTTATGAATATCAGCCATGTCTTGTATACCCACTCACTTTATAAGGACAATGGTGTTGATTGCAAATTTCATTCAGTCCTTCAGATGATTAACTGAACCATATTTTCATGAATATAAAGTCTTCATATAAACATTCCTTTTTCTACACAACTCCAAATGAACTGATGGTGACTAAATTCATAGTAATCAAGTCTGACATATTCTGTTAAGCCCGTTTTTTAACTTTCCCATGAGATGTATGTTGATGATTCAGGTAAGTGTTGAACTTCATCACTGGTGACAGCTTGAACCCAGTGAGCTCTACCACCAGTGTGACTGTTCAATTGTTTAGACCGATTTCGGGCCTTCAGTAGACTCACTGGTATCTTTTGTGATGGTACTTTTAGGGTTGACAGGTACCACAGGATACTACCTCGCACTCGCTGCTCAGTTTTCCCCTTACAGCGAGGCTGTGGGAGGGCCCCGTTATGGGTGGCGTCCACTAGCTAGAGCGCCGACAACATTTGGAACGGTTGCGGAAGCAAATTGTGTCATTTCGTCATACTTCCGCGTCAATGACTATTGGGCATTTTGCCCTCTCCCGAAAGTGCAGAAACCCTAGAAATGCCTAGAAATGTTTAGGAATGATGAAGACAGTGAACGGAACCTTTCAGGAATATGCGGAGAGGTTGCTGAATGAATGCGGATTTAGTAAATTTGCGTTCCGCGTCTTGTCCGCGCCCTAGTGGATGTCAGGTTTAAGCAGTTTACCGATAGAACAACCACACTGGTAATTCAGCCATGGTCATCAGCCATGAGATTGGGCTTCTGGCCAGAGGATGAACGTTACTTTTCTTGTCACAACAACTGACTCATGATAAAGATATATCGACTAGTGGCTGACAGAGATCATTTGTAGCAAGTATAGTGCATTATGATCCAAACCTATTTTATCCATCATTTCCATAGTTTCATCCAAGCAGATTTAATTCACTGCATTGATGTATTGAAATGGATACAATGCTTTTCTGTTTCTCTCTGACAGCCGTAAATGGACATTTGTTTGCATTCTTTTCTGACAGTCATCATCAGCGTAGCAGTTACAGCTCTGGACTCTGTGTGCATGCAGTAACATGGGCGATTGCTGTGTCTCTTAGACATAACGTTCTCCTCAGGGACTTGGCCTCTTGGTATGCATTTCCATCGAATGTCAAGTGCTAGTTGTAAGATGATGATATGTCAATCTAGTTGCTTATAAAGATGGGATTTTCCCATGTACGCACAATGGTCTGTTCTTTTTTATGGTGTGTGTCTAGGAACCTCACAGTCTGGTGATGAGAATAACTCAATACTTTCTCAAGCAAAAGCTTCTCTATCTTGGATTCATTTTGTTTGTTAGGATTGGCCAAGCATTGAGGAAATGGTATTGTTTTTCAAGGGTATGACACTGATTATTCCCAAAACTATTCCCTCCTGAAATGGTTAAGGCTAATTTCGAGCGGTGCATTTGGCCGCATCCTTGTCCATGCGTGATGAAACACCGCAGATACAAAAAATGGTTGCAGCATCGCACCGCTAGAAATTTCTCTGAATGGATTCTTAGCCTTAAACGTACCAGTAAGTCGTTAAATTTGTCTTGTGCCGAGTGGTAAGTTGATTCATAGATGATTTTGTATTTCTTTTTATGCTATTGTAAATGCCAGTCCTTGTTTGCCATGTATAAAACTTCTAGCATCTAACTTTCACACCCATAGGTATACGTTTTTCAACTTTGTGTGCAGATAGTTTAAAGTTTCATGTCCAAATGTACATTTGTTTGCTTATTTGTTGCTCTTCTTATATTGT
This sequence comes from Notospermus geniculatus, assembly GCA_002633025.1. NCBI lineage: Eukaryota > Metazoa > Nemertea > Pilidiophora > Heteronemertea > Lineidae > Notospermus > Notospermus geniculatus. Next base: position 280,258 of record NMRB01000053.1, read on the forward strand.
TCCTCATGCAGCAGATGTCTGCGGGCATTGAAGAACACACTTTGGGAATTAAGGCTGTGTCATTTTGAGAAGATAAGGCCTCCAGCAGTGGGCATTGATACCACCGTAGTCAACCAAGCCTGAACGCTTCATCTGAAGCAAAAATAATGCCGGCAGATATTTCTGGCTAGCTACTGAATAGGATGTTTTGTAACTTAATACACTATTTCTAGTTTGCTGAAAAATCAATCTGTGCATTGCTTTAAAATTTTCCCTCATTGTGCATCCTTGCTTATGTGGTTGACTACACTTCCGTAGATTCAATCTGTGATTTCAGTCTTTAAAAAAAGTCGCATCACACTTCCACACATTGTGTTCAAATTCTATGTCCTCTTTAGCTGTGCCAAAGTATACCTTATTTCGGTGGTATGATATCTGGAAAATTATAAAAATGCATAGCCTACAGATATCCCCATCCTCTGCTTAGATTCCCTTTTTTCAAATTAAATAAAGGGATAGAGAAGCACCTAAATGTAAGGTTTACCATTGCCGGTGGCAATCAAGGCAAATCTCATCTATTGTTGGCTGCAGCCAAGTGTAATTGACTTAGTCAAAAGTTTTCCTCGCAGCAATTTTCAAATAGTTGAGACTAAAACTTTAGAAAGTGGCTTAAATGGTGTGGGTTGAATCACAGCTTAGATCATCTAAGTCATTGTATGTAGATACTATAATAAGTTGATATGAATTTACATCTCGGTTGTCCTGTGTATTGAGGCAAGTTATATTGTTCTAATTTACTGAGGCAAAAGCATGTTGTTCTGATTAGGGCAAATCATAATAATGTTCTGCGTTGTTGCAGATTGTGTTCTAATGTATTGTTCTAATGAGGCAAATCATATTCATCTAACATGCCGAAAACGGGCCCTCTTCTCTTGCTGGCCGGCAACACCTCAGCGTGAATAAACAAAATAAACCACTAAATAAACAATCCTATTTGGTTGTTGACTCACTGATTTGGCTGGCTGATCCTGCGCTTGCCTCCCTCTGCTCACAGCCCACCCAAGCCATCCCAGAACGGCAGGGGGTACAATACACCGCTTTGTCTAAATTAATTATGTGTACACTATTATCAACGTTGTTTGTCCAATGCATTGTGTCCACCTTGTTGGGGGCTAAATACAGTGTACTCTTTCTATGGTTTATAAAATTCAGGTGGGTCTAGTTCAGTTGAACTCAAAGTTGGGGAATTTAGGCTAAGGGAAAATGTCGGATATGTTCATGCTCCGGCGAATATCTGTGAACGACAGTGGTGTAGCAGTTAAAAATGTCTACCATGCAAACGTTTTTCGTTCCTAGTCAATAATAGATATAAAGGAACCTCGGACCCAATCTTCTCAAACTTCTGCGTTAATCATCGGTTTTAAAGTAAAATTTCATTTTCTATATGCTGCTTTCATCGGACTAACCAATGCTTCATGAAATAATCCCGGCTTTATTTATCACTCGATGCCTTTGAAGTTATTGATGCTGCTCAGCATCACACAGAAAAATAGTCGTCTCCACTTGAGATAAAAATCACTTGAACGCTTGTCCGTAACTTTTGGATCTTGAATTGAGATCCTTGAA
>NMRB01000053.1:289006-318367 GCA_002633025.1 Notospermus geniculatus
AGCAAAAAATGCCTTGTCGGATTGATTCAAGTAGTGAAATAATGTGATTAATGAAAGGAGTCACCCTTTTGAAGTTAAGATCATTACTAAAAGCAACTGATGGTTGGTTTGATAAAAAAACACCTTACTTGAATGACAGTTAAAGGGGCTCCTTCAGATGAAGACCTTGAGAATGATTAGCTTCGTTGAAATACAACAGTAAGGCGCAGGTGTATTGTTATATGATGTGCTGTGTAACGAGCGGTGTGTTCTCTCTGATGTAGCTTTTCTTATAATATGAAATATGGCCTCATCATGCCTCAACTGGGAATACGGTCATGATGTTCTGTTGAGCAAAAATAGCTTTCTCAGGTATTTCATTAAAAATGATCCTTTATCTCATGTGTTGCTGATGATTTTAAATTTGATGCATTACCGATCTCACATTGTTGGCTGTACTGGAAGTGTGGCTGTGGTTCTAAAAATCGTGTCTGTTCTGAAGAGTGCATCTGTATCAGTGTTGACTCTTAACGACACACTGATGAAGAAATCGCTTTAAAAAACAAGACATTGGCACCTTCCCCTCGACTCAATAAAACCAACAGGAAACATGATCTCCCAAGTGAAGCTTTTTTGAGTTCTTCCTTCATTCTTTGGTAAAACTGTGCCGCACGATGAATCATGCAACTCATTAATGCTAACGGAAGTTCCTGCCATTTCCAAGAAGATTATAGCCTTGCACACTGTTCATTTTCGACCTTTTAAAAATTGATAGTTGGAAAAATCTCTCGCTGCACAAACGGTTTAATATCAGTCGCCATAGAAACTTGTCATTAAATATAATCCCATCAAAATATCTCGTAACTGCAGAGAGAAATGCCACAGTACTTAGGGTTACAATGTAATATTTCCTGCAGGACAGGTGATACATGAAGAAAACCTTTGTTATTTCTTCACATTCGCACTTGGGTTCAAATAATGGCTTTATCCCACAAAACACCTACAAAAAGAAGAAATGCCCAGTTAATGGCATGATATCAATTCGGGAACTTTCAGAATAGAAATAATTTTTAACAAAATAGTTGAAATAGGATGATCTGTTTTATTGTCTGGGTTCATTGATATTTCTTTGTATGTCTGGTGGGGCTGCAGATCCAATGATTTATCTTTCATGGGTGAAGGTTTTCGATTATTTTTGTTTTCATCACGTATCTCCCTTTTATTATCTATCAACATGCGAGATGACCTACCTGTACCACACCCTTCGTTGACGAGGTTAACTAGGCGTGTTCTGTGCTCCTGGATTTATTGAATCAACAGCTTTGCATGACATTTTCAGCTCTGTGAAGAACATTTGCTGAAAAATGGTAAAGAAGGAGACCAAATTACTGAGACTTGTGTTTTCAAAGAAAGTCACTTCTGGTGACATGAGGAACTGTTCGACCTGGAATTGAACCAGGATACAGAGACAACAGGCACAACAGGGACATGCTTCACTGCTGTATACCACAGAATAACTCATCTCGCTGAGGTTTTTAGTTGTCCTTGCACTGTCGAATTCCTCGACAGTCATGAAATTAACATCTTCTGTTGCTGTAAAGGAAATCACTTTTTTAATATTCATGGGTTTGATGATATTTGTGTTATTTACAAGATGTGATAATTGCTATTTATATGGGTTTCACCCATTTTCAGACAACATTACAGATTCTACGATCCTTCTCATCCTGCATAGCCAAAGTTGATTTGTCTTTTATTGGTTTTCTAATGGAGGAATTTCCAGGCAGGGGTATTAGCTGTCCTAATGGGCCAATGTGTAACTTCCCAGGGAAATTGATATTGGAATAAACCGTCCACAAGTCATGATAAATCATGACCAAGCATTACGTATCCCTTTCTAATTTTTCAGTCTGCAAGATAAGCTGGGATTGATTCGAATGCTGTATGTGACACAAATGCCGATGTAAGATATTCCATTGGATTGAGGAAATTGTATTTGGTTTTGATAAGTTTGCCACCATTTCTTCAGTCTTTGCGTGTGCCGTGAAGCTAGTGCATTGTTTTTTTTAACCAAGCTAAAACTTGTCCTCCGGCTGTAAGAATTGATCTGATGGCATCAGAGGGCAAATCCTCATCGGAAAACCTTGCCTTATTGACAGAGGGTGTTTTCTTCAAGGTCTGAATTGGCATCATTGGCAGTAATTTCCTGCAGTCTTGGGGGGAGGGAAAAATGGCCGGATTGCTTTAGGCTTCTGATTCATAAGCTGAATGCCTAGTGCAGTGTGCATTCTAGTTCTGTGAATTGATCATGCAGGGTGCATTGATGTGCGAGATGCAAAAATTTTCAAATTGGTGCCTGCTGTGAAGCAGGTCATGTGTCCATCTTGGTCCTATCTTTTTTGCTAGGTTAAAAGGCAATGTCTCATTTGGTGCATTGGACACCTGGTTCACGAGGATGCAGGATAATCGATTACATGTAGTATACTCCACATAAAGCATTCTTGGCTATTCCTAAAGATGAGTTGCTTATTCAAGCATGTATCAAATTAGATTGGCAGACAGATCTCATCTTTTTTCATAAAAGCTAGACTTCAAGTATCGAATCATTCACCGAGGAGATGGGGGGCTAATAATGCTCTGCTTCAGCCCTGGTGTTTTATTTCTTTGTAATTACTTTACTTGAATAAAACTCATTACAAACAAAAAAAAAAAAAAAATGGGGAAAAATGACAATTGTTTGCTAGCGATGTAATGATGCTCTGTTCGCTAAAAACTGAAAACAGACCCATCATAAACAGTCACTATGAATATGAAATGTCATTTTCCTGTCATGTGCTCAAAAATTGTTGTAAATTATTCAAAATTCGTTCGTCAGTCTGTTTCCAGCTTACAACGATTCAAATTATGGCTCTCTGTCACTGTGATTTAAACTAGTTGAACAAGGCACTTGTGCATGTGTACCTGCATGCATGAATGTCAAAATGGGCGATGGAGCGTTAGGTCCTGGCAGGCATCTTGTTGTCTATTCATGTTACTTGTTTGCTTTTGGGGTACACTTTTATGCTTTTGTGGAAACGTTGTGGATATAACCATCACTTTAACATCCAAGAGTGCTGTGGGTTGTTGCTAATTGTTGTCAATATTTTGAGGGTACCTGAACACGTCAGCCATGGGTAGTATCTCACTGTGCATTATATTGGTACCATTTTCAAATTTTCTGAAAGTACCGGTACCTCTACTGACAATATTTTATACCATGGTACTTGTGCAAGGTATGTGGATCAATTGCGCAAATGCTGTTGTCGCACGTCCTTGCTTTTCCATGGGCACAATCCCCTTACGGTGAACAAGGACAGGAACTGCTGTTTGGGCCGAGGGACCTTATCAATTTTGATGGACAAGTTGCTTCTAAAATTTTATGATCTACCGTATACGTGAATATTTTCGCGGCTAAAATATTTAGCGGCTGGGGTCTGAAAGGACCTTTTCGCATGGATATATTCGCGGCTGGGGTCCGATGTAAGGTTGCAAAAACACTGCATTTTCAATGGCGAGTTAACACAGTTATGGTACTAAATCCACCAAAAAGAAAGAAATCCGAGCAGTCGTAATCGACCCGCTCACTGCTGGCGGGGCGCCGTGATAGCTGAGTGATTGACAGGTCAATGTCACGTGTCTGCAATTCGATGTATTACCGGATCATCGGTAATTGGAAATGGTTCGCGTGTAATAGAATTCGCGGGCGTATTGACCAATTCGCGATTTTCGCGGTAATTTTTATTCGCGAAAATATTAGCATATACGGTAGTCTCTATCTTTGCTGGCTCTTTTGAAATTTAAAAAACAATTGGGGGGGGGGGGTAGGGTTTCAGAACATGGGTATAGAATCATCCTAAGGGTAAAACCTTTCCTGAGAGGACATCAATCGAAGGAGCCTGCTGGCTAGAAATCAACTGTGCCGGAAGCAGCCATCAGAACTCGCTTCTAATGTCCAGCCCCTGACTGGTCGATTGCCTGCAATGATTGCATGCCTGCTACTGAATATAGATGATTTACATTCACTTAAGCAAAACTGCATTGTGTTGCGTGATTATCGACCTGAAGACCATTTCTCGGATGAGTGGCACAGTCAGTAGCAAAAATTGCATGATCATGTTAAAATACTGACAGCTACCTGTCTTAATTGATATAACGAGAAGGCAATTGCCACTAAATGACAACAGGACAGAACACATATTAAGTTTTGATTGAAGGCAATTAGCTTTTTTCTGCATGATATTACTATGATGTTATTCTTTATGCATCAAAAGTATGCATCGCCATGAAGCTTTCTCCACCTACCATTACCGGAACACCATTAAGTCCTTAATAGGTAACTGCACTTGGGGATCTGTGGGATACATATTAATAGGGGAGTTAAGTTCACCACTTCCGGCAGTCTGGCTAGTTATTCCATACTGCTAACATCAAAGCAGTGCTATTCTGATCTTTTTATAACATTATTAGGGGGCGCTAAAGATATTGCACAGATATACTGTAACCTGATGTGGACGCCTCATCTTTATGTTAAAATGATAGTTTTTCTTTTACGAAAAAAAATATGCCAGAACAGCTCAATCTATGTTTCATCATCAGCCTGTATAGATTCTTTAGCACATGTTGGTGTTTGAGAACATCCAGTTTATCCAAGGGACTGAAATGAGGGAAAAACATCATCACAAAACCAAAATAGGTTCACCCACATCAAGGGTTTCATTGGAAACCTTTTTTTCTCATCTATCAGACAAAAAAGCAAAGAGGGTTCAACTTTTTCCTTGCTGTACAATGTTTTTTAATGCTTTTGCATTTTTGGGGTTTCCACCCAAGGGCGACACTGATACTGATTCAACTGATTAATAAGTAGTCTTCTGTTGGTAATAAAGAAGCCTTTTATGTGGTTGCATGTTTTTTTTTATATGTTCATGAAGAATATATTGTGCGCCTACAGGAACTGTCTTGATCTTCTGATCTGATTGCCAAACAAATGTAGCTATGCAAAACTTGTTCTCCACTTTGAAGAAGGTTACAGACTAGTCTGAGTCACTGTTAGTAGGGCTACATCTTTCATTCATGCAAACAACAGAAAAATGGAAATTAAAAGTTTTGGCTGATTCTCTATTTATTTGGCTATTTGAAAAGTCCTCTTGCTCTTTTTATGCAGCCAGACACCATAAATAAGCAGGAAACTGCAACAAGACACTAAAAGACCTGTTTTTGAAAATCAAATACCCTGCCAGTTTCACAAGATTCATTTGAGCTCGAACAAACATAATCAGAATGCACTGGTCTTCTACTTTAATGGGAACCTTGAATTTTATTCATCCACATTTTCCCTGTCAGAACTGGGAAGAGATGCATCAGATTTTTTTAGTGTACTTCTCTTCACTCGTGCATCAGATGAAGTAACACGAGGACATACCCTTCCATTAACTACCTTTCAAAATGTCTCAACAAGGGCCATTATGGCTCCCACTGCATTCGAGAATATTCTTTTCTGCTCAGTAATGGTTTGTACCTTTCAAAAGCAGAAACAAACTTTTTAAAAAAATGTTTAAAACCTAAAACTAAAAAGTTTCCCTTGAGCCCTTGTAATATGTTGGTATCACTCTGGTATGATGGAAATGTTACTGGTACTTTTCATGATGTGGTGACGCTCAAGGGATTGCACTACTTATGATGCTGAGCGTACCACCAGGACCCACAAACGTCTGCTAAGAAACAAATGCCTTGCGGACAAGCATCCCTGTGCTCATCAGCCATTTGGTAGTACTATAAACCCCAGGGAGGCCCCTTAATGGGTTTCAAGGCAAATGTCTATATCTACAAGTAATGATCTATTGCCACAGACTCTGTGGGTTGCTGCTTCTGCTGAGGGGTTTAGTTATGGCCATGTTGTGTGTTGCATTTTGGTTTTGTCATTAAGGTGACTTGGTGAGGACAATCTGCAGAGTGAAGTGCCGATAATGACTTTTCACTTTGGAACTGATGAACATGTGTGTTGCTGTCTGGGGTTGCCGTAATTACAAGGTCAATTACTGAGAGGAAACTTTGGAATAGATAGTTGCAGCCACTGCCTCCTGTTTGTAGAGGTAAAATAACATTTCCGCTCTTGAAGGATTGCATTCCTTCATGAAATTATCTTTTCTAAAGCCTTCATCTTCAGTGTGATAGCATTCAATCCACGTCACAATATTCATCATCATTACAAGCTATCGAAATCAAATCACTGTGGGATCCATGCATAATTCCATTAATTATTTCAGATTCGTGTCATTTGATGACTTTTTCTCTAAAAACAGCTGTCAAAGCCGCAATGATTCCACTGATAAAATAAATGATGATAAATGGTGATTTGCGGTGGGGGGAGTTGTGCCTCCAGCAGGCAAAAATCAATGGGCTAGAGAGAATACCTGTGTATATGACAGTAGACAACAGAAATTGGCATACACATCTACTGTGGCAGTAAACATTAAGTCGGTACCGTCTCCGAATTTCGCAAATTTTCGAGATTTGGAGACGACTTTATGTTTACTTCATTTTGTGTGTCGTTTTTTGTGCTCTATGTTGGATACATCTACTGTGGCAAGGTACTGTATGATTCAAGAGACAAACTAATTTTCTTGCAAAAAATATCAAAACATGATTAGTGTCATGATGTACTGATTCTGAATTGTCACTACCATGTAAAAGTCTTAATAAGCAATTTTTAGCGGAAGATGCAAGTTGCTCAGGTCAATCCCCAAAAGCATTTAAAGTTAAGTCCCAGCACGAGTGGTGAAAAAGAGCAAAATTGCATTAGCCTAGAGTGCATCAATGGCGAAGAAAATGTTGATCTTCCTCATTGGCTGCATATATAAACAACAAGATGGATGGATTCCTATTGTTATTCATGTCCATTTCATCCTGTTTATATTAGCTCAAATCAAAGAAGTAGAACAAATACGGTGGTGGTTCTTTTGGTTGCTGATCAAGTGGTTGTGCTCATTGCCTGGAGTGGAATGTACTCTAAAATTGAATTGTTTGTTTTACAAGTTGTAACTGGCCCTGAGGCCACTGGGAGGGTAGTCAACCCAGGTGAATTCAAGATGGGGCCATGATGTGACTACTGAGATGTTAAGCGATACTGTCTTGAGATCGTTGGTGAATTTGGTATGCATATGTGACCTAGTCTTGCAAAACCCCACCAAAGTCGTTAATAGGTTATTTTGGGAGTCTGATGACAATGAAAAAATGATGGTCTGTTATTGGCAAAAACGCCTTATCGATTGTGCAACAAAGGGCAGGCAGCAGGTATGATCAAGGCCTGCCCCATGGAAAAAGTAACTGGGTGATACTCCCCAGCGACTTTGGCCGGGTTTCCACAGACCTGGTCACATATGTCATAGGCTCTGCCAAAAGAGGTAAAAGCATCAATACATCACACTTCTGATTTTGATGTCCATTCCATCCAGCTGGTCAGAACCGCGGGGGAATCATCAAAGAAAATCATATCCCAAATACAGCAGAAAAAATGACACACAAAATGACAAGTAGGCCTATAAGTAAAGAAAAGTATAGGTCTAAGAAAAGTATGAGTAAAGTTTAAAGTATAAAGAAAAGTATAAGTAAAGTATAAGAAAAGTATAAGTAAAGAAAATCATATGTTAGAGTACACCCTCATTGTAGGTCACATTAGGAATAAACTGCCCAATCCCTTTCCAGTAACAGGCTTGAATATTTCCACAGCCATCTTGCAGTTTTCTCATGTCCAGAAAAGAAAGAGCAGTCTTTTTATTGAAAGTCTTCTTTGAATATGTTGGTGATATTGTTGCTAAGCACTAAGTCTAAAAAATGAATATCTCGCTATAAGTTATATTGTCAATAAAAGTTGTGTTTGCTCTTCAAGGACATGATGAGAATGTTGACTGTAAACCATCAAGAAGACTCATCTCCAGCATAGCCTCATTGGTATTCTAGTCTATGTGTTGGAAGGAAAGAGAGGACACCAAGATAACTTTTTTCATATTTGTCTTGCTTGGGAATATCGAAGAGTGATGCGACTGTCGATTCAAATGACCGGAATGGGGCATACCGTTGATGAATGGCCAACACGTCTTTGTGACTTGGTCTATTTTCCTACCGCGGTGCACTTAGAAAATATCAAATTTCCTCCTTCTCCGATTGCTTTTTCCATTTCTAACCAATAGATGGTTTTGATGGATGTCTTGCCAGGAATGAAATGTGATGCAAAAAACTGCCCATGGACAATGACGTGAATTTATAACTAGACGGGTAATTATTGACCTCTTAGCGATGAGTGTTCCTACTTCAGCAAGAGACGAAAGTAATGGTTCCCTGGCTCTGTTCTGTATTGTTTTGGGAAAAGTTGTCACAGATGCGAAATGCTCACAAAATGCTGAATGTTGTAAAAAATTTGATGGTGCTCTTACTAGCTACACTGCTTTTGAATTCTCGATGACCTACTCATGGTAAACCTGGTGAAAATGGATTCTAGCATGGTGTGTACAGTCACCCGCCATACTTTTGTGATTTCCCTATTAGACTTTAGTAAGAATATACACCGGTGCTCAGTACATTGAATATGAAGGAACTTATTAGCCCTTTTAAAAACTACATTGTTCATGTTGTTCTGATCTCTGACTACGGTGCCATCTTCCAATATTACGCTTTCTTCTTTAATTTAGCCTTTCATTGACTGACAACAACTATTCTATCTTTAAAGTATATTCAGACTAATCCTATTAGAGTGCTATTTTTGTGTACATCTATCAGAAGAAAAGGATAAACCTTCAAAAATAGCATCTATCTACTTATTTTCTTGCACAGAACACAGCATGTCACATTGAGAAAAAGCCTGCCTGAATCAGTGTTGAGACAGCCGTGTGTTCTGTATTCTGCAAGGCATGGCTTTCTCAGCGATTGCTTTAAGAAGATTAAAGCAAATGATGGGCTATAACGTTTACAAAGGAAACCCATTACAGCAATCTGTTAATAGTATATGGTCTTGGTATACCAATGAACAAAATGATAAGAATGAGACGGTTAGAGGAGGGGTCTTTGTGTTGTCCTTGTTTTCGAATTATAGAATGGAGATTTTCTGAACAGGAATAATGGCTATTTTTGTGTCATCAATTTAATTCTTTTGTCAATTGTTTCCCAAATTTCGACTATCGCGTGGGTGTTGAGCTATACTTTCATTCGTACACAAATGGTCCAGGCTAGATCCCCACAATGATAGTTACCTGAGTCAGAATTGTGATTGGCAAGAGCCTCCTCACATGATTGGATGGCATTTAAGTGTTAGCCTTGTCTTACAAGACATTGGGTCCCAGTAGGGGAAATTTGGTGTGTCACCCTTCAAGGTGGGCATCGTTCATTGCATTTAGTCTCTTTCAGCTGTACATTGGTTCACCAGCCATCTGTCAGTCACAAAAGTAAAATCATTTCCAACCTCCAGTTGTCTCCTTTGGTGCCTGAGATACAGAGTGTTAATGTACCAGCCTAAGTATTCAAGGCAGCCAAGACTTGTATGATGCTTAAAATAACTAGCATATCCTCTTACTAATTTCCCATTGATGGGCAGAACTTTTGACGATAAAGGGTACAATAATTTTAGCATCTGAAAAGCCTCTTGACATTGCTGAAGATGACACTATCCTACCTAAAGTGTACTCGAGGCAGCTCGAAGGATTCATCCATCATCTTAGGTGAGCCAAATTGGTTATTCATGCGTCTTTACCCCCAAAGCAGAAAAAGGAGTAATGTTCGTCGTTGAGTGAGAGATGCAGTCTTACTGTCTTTCTAATGTGAGAGTGATGTGAAAGACTGAAGGGATCAATGCACCTTGCACAATTATTATATCAGATCAAGTGATGGCTGTCTTTGAGTTTGTTTCTTTCAATATGTAAGAATTGTTGTGTTAAATCATGTGAAATGTTTTGGAAAATGGTGATAAGGACTTCGATATTTCAACTGCTCATCACATATGAAGTGCCAACTTAGATGTACTGTAGAGTATATCAAAGGTGGTAGGGCGTTCTAATGAAATGTTGTAACTTTGTTGTAAAGAAGCTGATTGATTTAATATGATTGATTGATACGGATTGGCTATTTTGCACAATCCTATCAATGTCAGGGTGAAAGGAGAAACAACGAGCAGCAAAATCTGAAGCTCCTTTTCACAATTTGTTCATTCCAACCAAATCTTTGTTTGTCACCAAATCAATTTTTTTCCATTTCTATTTGTCACCCAGTTGAACTGGGTGTAACCCAATAGTCATCGAAGTGTACCATATTTTAGCAACTCCCTGTTACTGCTTGGAAGCAGATTGATTACAGATTCAAGCAGCCGGCAATATCCTCAATTAAAGACAGTGATCTGATGTGTCAATACTGTGAGTGAGGTCTGGCAGTCTCACACTATCTGAATCATTAAGTTCTTAGTCAATAATTTGAAATGCAACAATTGTTCTATATGTGTTTGCTATTCAGCAAGAACTCAGCAAATCTTAAGGCCCGTTTACACTAGGTTGCACCAAGTTGCAAGTTGCTGCAACTTGCAACTTGTTGCAAACTACCTGGGACGGTTTACACACAGAAAAATCGATGCAACATCCAGCGTGATCGAATTGCAACAAGTTGCATATCCGTTTACACAATGCAACTTTTATGAAACATTTTGGTTTCATCAGGTTTATGCAACAAGTTGCATGAAGTTGCATATGAAAAGTTGCATGTGTAAACGGGCCTTTAGTGATACAGGCCTTGTCGTTTGAAAAGCGCAGGCGAGTGATAAATTGCTCACCTACTTCATCCCAGGCGAGTGATTTTCAGTGAAATGGATGAAATTAGGCCTACATACACTGTAAACTGCCCTTTCTGAGGTGAGCCTTTCTCTTCTAAGGTGAGTGGAAAACCACTCACCTAAAATCCATTTTAGGTGAGCTATGGTGTGGGCGAGTGATCGCTCGTCTTAAAAGACAAGGCCTGGTGATATCAGCATACATTTCGAACTCCATTATGAAGAATTCACATGCAACAAACGCGACTGTATCTGTTTCACTTGCAAAAAACAAGGANTGTCAACCCTTTTTCCTATCGTGGGTGGCACACTCATCCAGTGTCAGCGATGCTGCCAGTCCTGGAGGTGTGTAGCGGCAATTCGATCATGCTCATGTTGTAGCATGGTGCCGGCTTAAAAAATATGGCGATTTATAGATTCAACTGCTCTATCTTAGCCCACAGGGCAGTGGTATCGCTGTCCTCCATAATCAGTCTTTATGGTATTGCCAGCATGTATTGAATGAAAAAATGTAACTGGAGACAGCATGTATTGAATTCAAGGATGTAACTGCTCGAGACAAAGGACTCAGTTGACTCAGGTTGAGTGATGCTTAATGTGATGTGTAAAATTTTGGCAATCGGCATTTGATCAGGCAAGCAAGAAAACACCTTGCCGAATGTTGTGAATCAGCAAGGTATTGTACAGACACCTTAAGGAATACATCAAAATCACCAGTCTTTGATGATGACATTAAAGATCATTGTAGAGTCCAAAGCAATCAATAAGAATGAAGTGATTCTTCTTGAAGATATACTCCACAAAGCCTGTCGTCAAGGAACAGCTGAAGAAATGCCATTTCCTTACAAGCCTTGATGACAGAGAGAAAAAGGCTAACTGCAGTGATAGTTTGGTTATATTCTGCACAGTAATACTGTCTGCGGGCAGTTAGGTCACCTGGGAACTGAGAAATTGAGTTGAGGAATATGACGTAAAGGTAATGCTGTTTTTCTTAGGCTGGCTGGCACTTTTTCATCACATCTATAAGAGATAGCTATTTGGAACCTTTCATTTGGGAAATGGCCCATGTCCCTGAATAAACCATTGACAAAATGGAGGAAAGTCACAATGTACAGTGCACAGGCAGCTTTTTCTGTTACTGTGGAAAAGTTGATGAAACCAATAACATCGTTTTTCTCCTTTGATTTGGCAATGCCCCGATGAGAAAGTAAATAATAAAAAACGAGAGCTAAAGATTTGTCATTTCTCCACTATGAGACTTCCTTGGCCCTCAGCGTGCCAAAGGTCATATAGGCAGAGTCACATTACCAGAAATCTTTAGACTGAATGAATGGGAATACTATTGCCATTCTTGTCATTTTTTTTCAACAAAGAGAAGCATCATCTGACTGACAGACGCTATCACCAAGGGTGATCCTTCCTCTGCCCTATCTGATCTACTGGTCTGAAACGTTTAAATGAGAGCTGAATGAGCTGCCCCTGAGTTCCCCAGAAAGGTTTCTTGAGTGACTGAAAGGGATAATGTGAATCACCATCCTTATACACTCTGCTCAGCAAAAAGACACTCCGCTCAGCAAAAAGGCACTACCGGTATAAAAATGCCTCTCATCGTTGCTTCTCTTTGGCTTGTGCTCCTCTTCTGGTGTGTTTAGTCTTCTAGTGGCTGCCTGTCTCATGCTGCAAATGGCTATGAGATTCTCAGCAGGGTTTTTGATACAATAGGGAGGTTTAGAAATCAAACGATAAACGTTGACGTTAACAACATTATTTTTGTACTGGAAATGCAATATAAAATCTGGTGAATGTGTAGTATGAAAAATAACGTTGTCGTAAAGTTTACATTTATCGTTTGATTTTTAAACCCCCAAATATCATTTCGCGTACCGGTACACAAACTGAGATAACTCTATGCCAGACAAAGACTGGCTCCTCTTCTGCCATGGCTTGCTTTTTCATAGTTGAACATCATTAGACCATCAGCCTCACTTTCACCCACTGGCTGATGACAACATTGATGTATATATTGCTTTTACCTCCTTCATCTCCATTTACCCAGTCTACATCAGGGTCTGGAGCTTCGAAGAAAAATCATCCCAAGAACTGTGCTTTTTTGTGCTGCTTGAGTTCTTTTGATTCTTCTGTGACATTCACCACAGCAACACAAGTTTTATTTCTTGATTTTTCAGTGGAAGGATGACTAACAACGGAAAATTTTTGAAAAGATGTATAACAGTGTCGCCTGCCTCAGGATTTCAGATTATTTGTGTGCTTTTGACATACTCGTTTCCCTTCCCGTGCAGAACCTAGATTTCTTCTCCATGGGCTGCCTGGCTTGTAAACAAGATTAAAACACGCCCGATGATGTTGATCGAGCTACTTATTGCCTAGTCCAATGCTAATAAAGAAATTTGCACAAAACTGGCATGACAAATTGAAAATTGGTGATCTGCCAATGCGTTGATTGCTGTCCATGTGCAAATGTGTGAAATCGTTCGCTATCCCAAAGTATGCAACCGGAAAAATATTACTGGGCGGATATTGAGACATTACTCCATGCCTATTTGGTTGCACAGCTGATGAGCAATGAACAAGGCAGGAAGCAAAAAACCTGTGATCGGCGATCCAAACATAATATGGTTCCATTACCAGCAGAGTGAGTGCGGCCTCTTTCTCATTGATCTTGGGATTTGTAACCATAGGGGTCTTTCTTTTTTTCAAAAAGATGCAGCTGTGTCATATCTTTGAATGTGTGTTGTCACCATCAAGGTTGGACCTAAGGGAAAATGCGCAAGCTCTTCTAAAATCAAAATGAATGTGATCCTTTGGACTATTGATCCTGGGGACAGAGAGATAATTTCGAAAGCATGTTTTAATCTGCCATTTGGATTTATGCTCCTCAGAGAAATAATAACCATCTCCCCCACCATAAAGGAAAAATAAAAAACTTAATTTACCAACAATGTGAGCAGTGCACATGCCAGGATAGCCATGACATTGCAGGCCAGCTGTGTGCTGCTTTTGGCTCCATACATACTTGTAGGTAAGATCCAGCAATGATCCAACAATTCTCCTTAAAGGTCCATTGAAACATTCATTAAGTATGCTTCATATAGTTAGGAATAGACGCACATGGTTCTCTTGAAACATCTACATCTGAAGCTCTTTTTTTCCGAGGAAAGATATGCATATCATGAAACAAGATACTGAACATTTTTCAACATATGACTTCAACTTTTGCCAGAATAATATTGACATGGTCAGTTTTTAACCATCTCGCATGTTATCGATATGTTCACATCAATGTCTAGCCAACAAAGAAGAATTTCTTGGTGTCACAACCTCGTCCATTCTCACAGACTGTGTTACACACCATTGTTGTTTCATGGTTACGCCAGAGTATTGATTACCAGTGGTGCCCTGACTAAAAAATCCCATCACCAAACAACATTTTTGTCAGTGGCTGATGAATGGAGCCACGAGGGGTTCAAGGGAACAAGTTCTGATGTATTGAGAGTGAGAGGCGTAGATGAGATATTTCGATCAAGATGTGACATTTGATAAGAGCACACTCCCAAAGGCAAAGATCACCTCAACATTTCCCTCTTACACCGTCAATATCTGAGTGCAAATATCTGTAAACACCTCTGGCAATTAGAGGTTTCCTTCCCTTACCTAATCGATTTTTCTAATTTAGATGTTTTTTTGCAGATATTCCATGCCTCACTGGTTTGGAATATCATGCTTATACCAACGGTCGTCTGAAGGCATCACTCTTGGGTTGCATTTCAGAAGAAAATAATGTCCTTGAGTAGAGTGAGCAAACTTGGAGTAATATGGAAAATGGGCAATACAGAACAACTGGATCAAATTGAAATGAAATTTGTTTCCTTTGATGAACAGCTGTTTGCTTCACATGCGTTTTCCTTGCAATAATTCTGAAGATTTCAAACTCCAAGCCTTTGAAGTTAAAAAACACAGCTAATGCAAGGTGTTCATCAGACTGTTTCTGTCTGCTTCTTGTGTTTGAATTTTCAGTTTGTTTTGAGTTGGACACTGCAGTTAAGCTACTTGCAGGAGTATAGTTTGCTGTTGTCTTAATCTGCTATTGATGTTGTCTGCATTTCTATCCAAAGGGCATACATACTGAATAGATTACTAGTATGTTTATCAGTTTATAAAGATAGATTGTCACCCAGAATGTCCACATAAAGCACATCCAGGGGGTCTCTCGGTCTCATCAATGTCCCAATATACTACAACTACAACGACAATCACCAGAAAAGGTCAAATCATCACCAGCGTGTGATTTCTCCAGGGACAGCCATCATAATTAAGCCCACATATTTACATTTACAAGTGAAGCTTGATAAAGTTTCACCTATTTATCCTTGGCAGTGTCATGAGGATCGTTGTGTTTGAGTCATGTGAGTCACGTTTGAATCTATTTGAAGTAGATTTCATGAATTTCAAATTCAACTATTTCTGGAGGAGGTCCTTGAAAAATGTGTGGGCCTGTTCCAACATCTAGTTATATCAGATGCTGGCCGCTTTACTCTGCTTTTACCACTTCTGATAGAGAAATAGATGTCTTGGTGTTGATAAATGTGATGCAAGTCGTGGTGAAAATGCAACTGCTTGAGATACACAACAACTGCCTGAAGACTCCTGACAATGACATTGGTCCCAAATGCAGCCCAACTTTTTTAATTCAGGCATGTCTGATACGGTGGCATTCTGCATTGAAATGATGTGATGGAAAGAAAATGATGTGATGGGATTATGAAAACACAGATTGGCATCCAAGTGCAATATTGCGAAGACCATATATTGGGATCTCTTAAAGCAACAAGTGTATCAGTGGCACATTGACTCCTGTCATCATCTGGAATGAATTGGCTAGCGGACGGCAAATTTCCACTTCATTGGAAAAGACTATATCTTATCCATGTACTTCCATATGGAAACTTCCGTGCCTTTTTACCATACAAGTATTGGTAGAAGTAATTGGATGGCTTTTAAGGAAATTGGATTTATGGTGAAAAAGTGAGTTCAGCTGTAAAATCAATTGACAGAAGGAGAATTTGCCATGGAATGGCCAATTGGAAAGCTAGGCTCACATTTTCTGTCTCTTTATTTGATACGATGTGGTTTGGATTTCTTTGGATTCTCTGTCCTGCTGTCTGGTACAGTCAGTTTGATTTAATTGTGCTACTTTGACGGTGAGCTACTTACAGACCACAAAACTGACCAAACTTGTAGCTTTTGCTGCGATCCATCTGTATGGGTCAGTCTGAAAGGATATCCAACACAGAGCACAAAAAACGACACACAAAATGATAGTAACGTAAAGCCGTCTCCTAATTTCGCAAGTTTTCGACCCCAACCGGGGTCTTCTTCAGGCACTTTCTAGTAGAGATCCCTGAAGGGAATGAGCTGGATCCCAATTGTGGGTCTGATAGTTACAATCAGTGTTTCCCCGGGGGGGGGGATGATCCCCTCCTCAAAAATTTCAAGGAGATATCCCCCCTCAAGTTTGCAGACTAACCTTTTTCAAATATCATTATTTTCACTTCAGTAGTGTTTTTCTTTAATTTCTTACATTTCAAATGCAATTTTCATGCAGAAGGAAGACTAATTTTGCATTTTGGAGTGTAAAAATGACTCTGGAGGCCATTTTTAACAAAAAACAAAATTTTTTTTTTTTTATTTTTGTTCTCCCCCTCCTTGAAAATCCTGGCGGAAACAATGACAATAAAGGTCAGTCTGAAGTAATTGAAGTGGGGTCCTTTTGTCATGAATAGAAATTCTCTATTATCTCTGATGAAATTTCATTATGAATTGAGAAGACAATATGGTAGTTGTAAAAAAAAGAAATAAAAGATGTGTTTTAGCAGGATACCAGTATTCATACTTTTCTGAGAGAAATGTGCTGCGTACACGGATTATTTAGTGCCATCCGATTCTCTGAGATGTTATAGCTCAATGACAGTATTAATCCAACAGTACAAATAACCTGCATGATAAGATGATATGATGTGCAAGTGAGGATTACTCCATCTCAGCTTGTTATGAAATTGGTTCCATTTCAAACATTCATTATTCAGAGCAATTATTTTAATATTTACTCCGGCAATTGGTTTCCTGTGAAGTATGCAGCATATTTTCTCTTATCATATGTGGTATGTGAACTATTTTTTACTGTAGACCCCAGTAACATTCATTTATCTGAACTAATCTCAAAGGTGCAGTTGTTGCCGCACTATGATTGATGCCCTACTATATCTGTGTTCAGCTACTCGAATATTTATGACATATGTTTTAACCCTTTTAACGTGGAATAATTTGGGGAAAATCCTGCATGACCTTGAAAAATTCCGATTTTGACAACACAAAAACAACCTGAGAGCTTTTTTGCTAGGATTTTTTTCCTGTTCTTCCTCCATCTGCTCATAGTGAGGCACAATATGAGATCTGAGTTAAAAACAGTGAAAAGTTCATGTAATTGTGGTCACTTCTATATTTTGTGGTGCTGGAATTGTGAAGGAAGTGCTTATCGCATTTCTGTTGATACCAGAGTATTCCACGATCTAGAATGCAGCAAAAACTCATTTCCTAAATGGTGGTTATGTGACCTTCACACACAATTTTAAATAATTCCATTAATTTTTATACATTTCACCGCCAGTCCTCATTGATGAACACATGTGATACCTACGGCTGTAAAAATAAATTGAAAAATGGTTCCATTTAGGCAGTGACGTGGTTTCAGGCAGTTGCGATCCGATGCATGTTTTAATGCCAGTGGGGCATATGAATAAAGACTAGCAAATGCTTTTAATTCAGATTTGTACAGCATTGCCAAATGCATTTGTATTGCAAAATTCAAGTAAAAGCATTTGCTGGTTTTCATTCATGACCCGATATCTCCAGCTGAAGTAATGGCTGATGTTGTTGTTCTTCACATATCAAGAGAAACCACTGACTTCCTGACCAGTTGTATCAAGAGAAACCACTGACTTCCTGACCAGTTGTATCAAGAGAAACCACTGACTTCATGACCAGTTGTATCAAGAGAAACCACTGACTTCCTGACCAGTTGTATCAAGAGAAACCACTGACTTCCTGACCAGTTGTATCAAGAGAAACCACTAACTTCCTGACCAGTTGTATCAAGAGAAACCACTGACTTCCTGACCAGTTGTCTGACTTCTTATATGTTCTTCATGAATTCCTACTTTGATCCACATGCTGAATACTCTGTTGAATTGAAAGCTGGCTGACCCAGCTGGCCAGTGGCTGACCCAGCTGGCTTTCTATTGGGCAATATTGATATATCGAGCCTTCGAAGAAAACCTTTACTGTTGAAGGGAGTTGTCCTCCCATCAAATTGAAGGATTGGTCGTACTGGGAATTAAAGCGATGATATCGATTACAGTTGCAGAAATCGATATGCCCTGAATTCCAGCTATCCTTTGCAGCCTTGGATGATATTCATAAAAGCTAGCAAATGCTTTAACTTCAAGTTTTGTGGTACAGATCTTAAGTATAAGCATTTGCTCACTTTTATGAATACCAGTCCTTGACTCACTTCTGGTAGCCTCTGCTAGAAAGTTCATTCTAATAGAACAATGGTAGTAAACACTGAATGCTGTCGCCAAAGTTGATTTGGTATGTTTCATATACACATTTGAAGGAGACGAGTATCATATTGTCTGTATTCCTCCAGTCCGTTGTTGGATGTCGTGAGTGGTTCGATCACTTCTCATTACCTCATTTTGGTGGCCTGATCTATGATATCAACGAGGATATTCATTACATGTACATCCCCTCTAACAACATTCCCATGTATCTTAATCCTCCGAGCTGCAACGCCTAAAAAACGTTCCCTTGTCTGATGGATTATCATGCATGATCTTTAGGGATGTGATGTCGGATGCTATCTTTGCCGATGAACTAGTTATAAATTGCTCTTAACACATTGTTGCCGAGACTGGTGTCAGTGTTCCTTAAAAAGTCATGATAAAATTCAGTGTATAGTTTCGTGAAGATATTTTAGGGGCATAGTGTTGTGAGTTAAGGATCTGCCATATCGACATCGATTGGAATCATTGTGATGCATGCAATGAACGTTTTTGCGACTTCAGCTTTCAAGTACAAATCCTGGGCCTGGTTGCACCAAGGGTCGTAGGTGCTGTCTTAAAAGATAAGAACAAAAATGGGTTGCACCATTGATGTCTTAGGACATTGCCCTAACGTTCCTGCCTAGCAGTTATGACATGTCTTAGGGGTTGTCCCAAATGGGGAGCACCATTTGGTCACATGATGACTTATAAGAGCAGAGGTGACACCTATAGAGGGTCATTGTTCGAGAGATGCGGTACACCAAGCACGGCCAATCACACCTTGAATCGTCATGAATAATAGGTGGCATCTGTGTACTATAAGTTCAAACCCACGCGTATATAGTCTCGCGTGGTCTGCTTAACCATTGTTCCCCATTGTATATCTTATGATAAGAACTTAAGTTTGGTGCAACCGAGCCCTGGAGTCGGTGGGCAAGTCAGTGGAAAGAATGAGACTGAACTCACTCCCTTTGGATGTAAATGCACTTCATCCTTCTTGAGTTGTACTATTGTCTTACACATATTTAGTTGCTAATGAAGACCAAAAGGCTTTCCTGCACTGATGATTGACTGAGACCTGAAGACCACTTTGTAGTGGATGGAGGTGACTTAATTATGACCTAGGGCCGTGTGGTTACCTTATATGGAGCCACAGAAATTGTGAGCCAGAGGCTGTTCAAAAAGCTAAATATCCCTGGAGATAATCTCCAGGTGTTGGTGTTCTTCCTTTGCTAAAGATTTGGAACTGAATTTAAGCTGATTACTGAACTAAAAAGTGAGGAATTTTACCTAAGCTTTCATCTTCAATTTAAAACTCGTTCAATATGAATGCTTCAGGATATTGTACCAGAAGGAACTGTGATGGGTATCTTTTTCCACATCACACGCAATTGAAGTGTTGACAGTTACTTTCTCAATTGCAATTTGGGATTGAAACTTCATTCAAGAATGAAGTGCTAAACCCTGTAATAGAATTCTTTGCCATAAATGTTTTCAAAGTTCGACTGACTATTGCAGTGACCTCACACCATGTTGCTGGTTTTGAAAAAAAGTTAAAAGTTTGGGTTTATAGTCTGATGTCAACTACGGTAGAGGTTCTCATCCAACTTTACACTTTAACCCCAGTCTGTCCTGAAACCTTTCAGTAGAACTCAGATGAGCTGCCAATTCGGCACTACAATCGAGCATTTTTAGCCGGTACCCATTTATACACCTGGGGGAGAGAGGCCAGTGAGGCAAAGAGACTTGCCCAAAGTCTCAGAGACCCGAACCACTACCACTGGGTTTGATATCTGGTCAGACACTAGATGTTTTTGGGAAATATCTGTGTGATGTTTGAAGCTCTTCACTGTCAGAGCCAATGCAAAAGCCTTGAATCATCAGCCTGCCCTTGATGTTCTGAGCCAGACTGCCTCTGTAACCTTTGTGTACAGAATACACAAACATCTACAAACCATACTCTCTGATAAAGTGACAATTTAAATTTGCTCCAGGAAATAACTCCGTGGACAACCTACTTCATTCCTCCTCAAGTATAATGATAAAGCTTTGCTATACTACCAAGAGTTGAAAGTATACCTCTCCCATCTTGAAATTTCCGTCTCAATGATCAAAGGGTACATTAATGATGTTGGAAGTGTAACCAGAATTGATGGTGGCTTCATGTTGGTGCTGTTGAAGTTAATTGTTGTTACCTTTTCGTTTGTGACTGTCAGTGCTGGAATAATTTTCTAATCACAATAAATTGGGTAGGTTGCAGTTCAATTGATAGCTGCCTATTGCCAAAACTTGATCACTTATTGATCACAAATTGTAGGTGGGACCAATAGATTCCTTTAGAAGCTGGAGAAGTGGGAGTGAGGTTAACTCACATGTACAGTACATTGATACTTCCCCCTGTAATATACATTTAACTGCATCATGGGCACTAATGATCAGTGGCTGATAGATGACAAACTAAAGAATAATGTCACTTTCAGTCATGAGTACCAAAGTTGGTATAAAAGTGCAACAATATCGGCAAACGAATACTCAATGACAGCACTTTGAATATTAGCAGATATACCCATGAGACTTTCATTCTTCTTCTCCAATAACTGCCCTCAGAAATCCAGTTGGTACAATTCTCGTATTGTATTGCCCAGAAATTCACCATATGCAACTAATATGTCGAAATAATGGCTCAGTGGTGTAGAGTTACGTGTGTCATCTCATTTTCATGGAAAGCTAAGATTACTGTGACGGAGGATGACCTATGCTAATCGGAAAGGTGATAAAGAAAGGAAAGCGCCATTTGCTGTAAATGAGAAACGGGCATCTTCCGTTCCAGTACTTCCTGATTTTCCTCGGGGTTGGTTCTCTATAATGGATTCATTTACTGCTGAATGGAGTAGACTGACCGTGAACCTTTCATGTAGTAACATTCTGCTGAATGCATTTTATTAGTTGCTGCATGGATGAATACTTGACTGTAAGGAGTAGCTGCTTCTTTTTTCAGCAGCTGGACTGGGTCATCGTATTTTGATGCATCATCAGCCTTGGCCCTTGCAGCCTTAGGTCTACTTGTTTGTGAAGTTAAGTGTCATTTTGGATGGTATGCTTTGCATCCTTATGTGCAAGTCACTTCACTTGCATCTGATACATGTAGCACTCTTTGATCAATGGATGATGTGGCAAGGGTGTGTGTAAAAACCCAAATGCTCAGTGGGCTAAAGAGATGAAACAGAATTGAAATTTCAACTAAAATTGGCATGTTTACACTGACGTGCTACCTTGATAGAATCCTTTGTGAAATATTCCATATTCCATTCTGAGATATATTCTTACTTGAAGAAAAAAAGGTTAGATACTTCATCCCATAGAAAAGGTTCTTGAGAAAAAAATAAGTTAAAGATACTTCAAAGGAAGGGAGGGACTTCATGCTTTTTTGCCTATGTTAGATCATCCGGGATTTTTGGAGTGTGCCTTTGATCTCCTGATATTTTGTGGAGGATTTGGTTTCGATCTTCAGTGTGAAGGCTTAATATTGGATGGAAGATGTAATCTATTGTAAATTGGGTGGCATGTTTTGGGGATTAGCATGTGCTTGGGAAGTTTCTATCCGCAGGAATTGGTCTGGCTTTGAATAACGATATCAGTAAAGATCAGATCGTGAACTCCTGTGTCCATGGAGGATGATTGTTGTTGGGAAGACATGGAAAGATGAGGAATACCCATAGCACACAAAATATTTTTCTTCCTCTGGTTTCTCTTGGTGTATAGTTCCGAAAAATGAGTCAGTCTCGTCTGAGGGGAACATGTAAAAGTACTGCCGGAGAAAAAAGTTATACAAGTGCTACATCCACAAACAACTGGATGATGTCTTGATATGACATTTTCATTTCTAAAGCTTTTAAAATGGAAGGAAGAAACTGATTGTTCTCCAACTTTATCACGATTAATGTCAGTTCCTAATAATACAGTGACTTTGTATGTCATGCTGTTGCCATTTTAGTGAGGCCAATTATATCTCTGAACTTGTGTGCACCTTTTTCTCAAAAACGTCTTAATGATGTGACTCCCCAGTAAAAATTATTTTCCATTGTTTGAAGCATGCAAGAAAGTTATTGGAAAAAATGTTACAGTTTAAGCGTTGGTGATGTTCTCTGGACTGTCTTTTTCTTGTGAGTTGGCTTGAAGCAGCAGCAGTTATCAGACTCCCAGACTAAAAAAAAACAGCACCGGTATTAGAATTATGATAGCCTTCACATAGGGTTTTCTTTCTCTTTTGCCGGGGTCCATTAAGAAGTATGGCCACCTGCAGTGCCGTCATCTTGATTTTATTTCCCACTTTGTAAAGGGATATGTGAGACTCGCTCTTTGTCTTGTGTGTGAGTTTGTGTGGATAAGCTTCCTTTTCACAAGCAACTGATATGTTGGCATGAAAGTGTAAACCATTCTGTACATAAGAGGGCTAATCAATGTCTGAAACTCCAAAATGTCAACTATGACATGAACGCATACAATCTTGCACATGTTGAGGTGCTTACAGGTCGACATTGCGTCTTGAAGCAATTCGACGGATCCATCGCAGATCAAAAAACCACCATGCAATGATTGAGAGTGACTCGGAGCAACTGGCAGTTACCGCGAACAGCAGGCGCAGGTTGATGGATCTGAGTGGAACTGGAGACAAATAAGTCGCCAAAAAGTAGAACATGGGCAACTCGAAGCAACTTGCGGCAACTAGCAGATCCGGCAGTTGTTCGGAGACGCAAACGCTCAGGTCGACAAAATTGGCAACTGATCAGTCACTCTGAGTTGCTTCCATCGCCAGAAAGCTAGTTACCGTGAGTTGCTTCAAGACGCAATGTCGATCTGTAAGCACCTCTATGACCCAGGAGGCAAAGTACTTCCTGGGAACCGGGACACATAGGAACGACTCCTTAGTTTTCCAGCAATGCTGACTTGTTCATGTATCGGTCAAATTAAAATTTTATGTCAAATTATTCATTGATAGGAGGATTTTTGTGTCATTGAAGTAAGAATCCTGTAACTCCTGTAAATTGTATGAAAGAAACATGATAAATATCCATTGGATGATACACAAATGTGTGGCGGTCTAGGAAAACTCGGCGGATGTCGCTGAATGATCAACAAGGGCTGTCAGATTGTCTGTGCATTAATCTACTACTGTTTACCTGTTACGCAGTACATTTCAGTTATTGAAATGTGCGGGTTCACCAAGGTCATTAACACTTTCCTCAAATGCGACATCCGCTGGGTTTCCTAGACCACCACACAAATGATGCCATGTTTCATTTGATATTTTCAGAAACGATTACCAAATAACCTCTAGATCCAGCCTCATGTTCAAATTGGTCACCCATTATTATCTCTGACTTTAGGTGTCATATTACTATTAGTAAAAAAATATTGCCACTTTATGGCCTCTGATGTGCATTTCATCTCTCCAAATGGGGACATTATCAGGAAAATGAAATCCACAGTGGTTGGTGCCATAAAAGGTGTACCCATATATTTTCATCTGCCAATTCTGTATTGTACACAAATGAAGGCAACTACATGTATAGATATAACAATACCAAACTGGATATCAAATCTATCATTTTCATATGATTTGATATCATCCGTTCATAATGGTGGATACTGTTATTGGTGATTTTAAATGAAGGATAATATTGACTTTGCTTCAAAGGGATTTATATTGTCAATTTGAATTGTAGTTTAGTGTGATCTAACGAACCATCTAAATCAAGTCAGGGATTGAATTAACCCTTTTAGAACCAGTCTCTAATGCTGATGTCAGGTCGACCTTCAGATGGCAGCGACTGACTTTTCTGGATCACTTTGCGTCTGAGCCACCATGGAGAACAAATAAGTTGCTGATGTGGTGTGACATGACTGCAGTTGTGCCTCTAATCACCTGCGACGATCGGCATCAGCCGCCGATCACAAATCGCAAGAGTTGAACATGTTCAACTTCTGTGCCAAGGCTAATCATCAATTCATTCACGGTCGACCTGACTCGAGTTATGATTCCCTGCGCACAGATGCCACCTGTTCCACAATGAGGTAAACACATTTTCACTTTTGCCCCCCGACCATTATTTCTTCAAGTGCAATGCTGACTGTTCCATCGTGGTGCAGACAATTGTAGGTACCACCTGACATAGCATTAGGTTGTTATAGCCTATTTATCCTATCTATGATATTAATTTGATTGCTATTTTTTTTCTTTTACCAAAAGAATGGCGAGATCACTACATACATTGACAGGCATCATCTTACATCATTTGGATAATCTGACACACGGAATGTCTTCTAATACCATCAAAGAAAATGCAAAAAACCTTCCACCATTATCTGCAGCATCTGTGGTCATCTTAATGCTACCATTTGTCCCAATATTGCTGTACAAAAACATTACCACACGACTATATGGAGCACAAAAACTACATTCTTTGGATTAACTTACTATTTGCTATGCCACCAATTTGCTCGCTGTCACTGTTGCCAATGGTTGATTGATTTGGGGCAATGTGATCAGCATGCTACATGTTCCTGTCTACTTTTAATGTTCGGTGGTTTAAGTGCAGACCATCTCCATGGACTATTGCTTCATTGGCGATATGGACCTAAATTCTCCATGAATGTAACTTCCCGGCTTGTGCCTTCATTCATAGCTAGGGAAGATCAATTCCCTTTTGGTATCAAATGGCAGTGTTCCTTCAAGATGGTTGATGGGGAGTGAAGTCTGGCAACTACAAAAAAAATTTTGATGGTTCATTTATGGGCATGAACCTTAGAAAACGCACCTGCCATGTTATCTCTATGTTTAATTGCCAAGCAAGCAGCATGCAGCATGGTTAAAAAAATGTGTTAACCACTTCAGTACCAGACATTGCGTCATGATGACATCATTACATGTACGATGTAGTGCATGTTTGTATGGAATGCTAGTTTATT
Source organism: Notospermus geniculatus (assembly GCA_002633025.1). Classification (NCBI taxonomy): domain Eukaryota; kingdom Metazoa; phylum Nemertea; class Pilidiophora; order Heteronemertea; family Lineidae; genus Notospermus; species Notospermus geniculatus. The sequence continues at coordinate 314,417 of NMRB01000053.1, forward strand.
ACATTTGTGATGGCGCCATGGCAGGGCCACGATGTCATGTACCAGTAAACTGGTCTGTGGTAGCAAAATGGGGGGTAGGCTACAAAGGAAGACGGCCTCATGAAAATTGACCCAGAAATTTTCAATTCAAGGGTGGAAGCTCCAGCAATGCACCTTTAATTGGGTGGCCATTTCATCACTCACGGACGGAAAATCTCCTTGCTAATCAACAGTAATCGACATGCGTGTTCAGCGACCACAATCATGCGAGTCATAGATGGGGACATGTCTTCCTTTAATCTAAGTGGATTCTATCAAAGCATTTAGAAAAATTAATGGTTAGTGCAGACCAGGGTCGTAAGCCCTCTTGATGACACCTCTATTGCCAGGGTTGGATGGATTACCACTTCGAAAGGCAATTTATCATTCAGTTCTTTACAGAAGGCAATTGGTTAATGTCCGGGTTTTTCCCTCATTGAGGATAGGTGACTTCGCTGACTGGTGGTCCAACAGTGAATTTATTGGCAATGATACTTCAAAAAAATCCATGGCTTGTTGCGCTATATGGGGACTGAGTCGTTACTGAAGGTTGTTGGTTGTAGGTTGTGGATTGCAATTTTGACTGAATAAAACTGCTGGTAGAAACTTGGGCCTGAATGGTGAGCATGGGCGAAAAGAAATCTGATGAACCAGTGGCGGAATGGGTTTTGGGCCTTTAGCTCATCAGGTTGCTTACTTTCCAATGAAGACCATGGGGCTCACCAGGGCCATAGAATAAGCAGAATCAGCAGATCTGGCGGATTTAGCAGATTCTGTATAAAATTGAATAAAATTTGATAATAAATGGAAATTAATTTAGTAATATAATTTTTCAAGTGTTCTATATATGCTGCACAGGTTATAAAGGAAAAGCCGCAACAGCGTCGCGAACGGCAACTGGCCGAACCATTCCCGCAGACCATTTTTGTTTCCCTATTTGGATTACCGACTGTAAAATGTATTTTTGCGGTCCTTTATAATCTGTGGGACACATGAAAAATTTTATTAGTTTCCATTCATCATTGAATTTTATTCAATTTTACACAGAATCCGCTAAATCCGCCAGATCTGCTGATTCCCCTAATTCTACATGGCCGCTACCAGCCAAGTGCTGATTGAACTGGACATCTCAGTGCCTGTAAAAACTGGCAAACCATCCTTTATTTCATATTTCTGAGTTGGCTGTCATTGTGGGCGGTGAGATATCAAAATAAGTTTTTCCAGAGGGCGAATTCAAACACGGCAGTGATCAATGACATTAATTATTGCTCTCGTCTTACCTCACGCTGATGTAAAAAATCTATAGTGGTGTAAATAAAGTATGGAGTGGATGGAATGATGATATTTTTTTCATGTCATGCTGGGTCCTGTGTCTAGACTTTGAAAAATCCCAATTAATTTTAACAGACATGAAATTTCTCCGCGGAAACACGGATTTCCGTGGTTTGAGAGGCGAAATATTGGTATTTGAGATTCATCAAATCCGCAAAAAAATTGGAGTGGGAGGGGTGCGTCTTGGTTCTCCGCTGGGCATCAAATCGCACAGAATTGAATTGACGAAGCCAGACGCGTGCCCGACGATAAATCAGTTCCGACTATCCATCCGAACCTCGCTCTCACTCATCAGTCCAGGTTGGTACCACGATCCTCCGCTAGATGGATGCGGAGGATCGTGGTACCAGTCTGTCATCAGTCGTACACCGGCATCCACCAGTACGTAAACATGCTGAAACGAAGAACCAGTCTAGTTTCGGCCCGATTTCCGAATCTCCTCTTGATTCTCTGGTCTGGTTCGTGGAATCGGGCGACGTTGTAGCCTAGGATTATTCGGCTGAAATGCTGGGAAATCGCGTCTAGGTTGTTCCAAATTCAAAATATTTTCTTGAAAACATCAAGACCCTCTAACTTTGTGGCACTATCTTAGTTCAAAGGAATTATTTAGTTGGCTTCAGACTGAAAAGAAAGATTGTCGTGAATCACAAAAAACACTTGACATTCAGCTCCTATATTCCTTAGATAATGAAATAAGACTTGATAATGCATTGAAGAGCTATCTTGCTATAATTTCATTAATACTACATAAATCTTATGTCAGTGATATAGACGGTGCCGTGGGGAACTTGAAATCAGCGGTAACTGATACAGCTCATTATGGGGAGGAGAGCCTCAAGGAGAAATGGAGACTATATATATGACACAGGATTTTTTTTAATTCGGTGTCCTGCCATTTAGAGTATCATTTAAGTTGGAAGTCGATGACTGGGGAACTTCGTTCTTATTGTTCAGTTTTAATGCTCTGAGGTAACGCAAAAGGCAGTTTTTACCTTACCAGAAATGTCAAAGTAAACCAGTTTGCTTGGAATATAGCAAAAAACTCTGAGGCTGTCTACAATAGTTGTAAGACTTTCTGGAGCTTGGAGCTAATTTTCTTTCCACAATATTTGTTGAATAAGTACAGTTGCCATCAAGCAAGCGGATATGATGCTGAATGAAAAATCCTCCTCTGCGTTCTAGCTGGCAGTGATCATCTACACATTTGATTGTCCACATGACTGGGATCATGCATATTTTTCATTATGACTCATTGTTTTATTAAAACAACCCGCTCTTGGAAACAGTTGTTGCATCAAGAACAATCACATGTACTCTACACTTAGGAACAAGGTCGATTTCTCTTTAAAATGAAAGGTTATTAAACTACAGTGCCTGCTTGAATTCCCTACCCTGGAAAAAGCATTAAAATGAAAGGATGATGTCAATAGAAAAATAGAAAATGACTTTTGTTCTTGGAAGGATTTTTTACAAGTACCCTGGATAATAGAATAACAGCGTTCATAGTGTAACCTTGTCTATTTCATGTGTCTGTTATTGGTCTGAGCAAATGATTACGAAAATTTTGACTCACCGGCTGCATGATTGGCAAATGAGTGGATGGGAAGTCAGGTTAAAGCTAAAATGGTAACCACGTATTCTTATGTACTGCTTGGTGGTACCTGCTTCTCCCTGCTGATAGTGATAGTGTCCATGGAGGAGCCACTCAGCAGGTAGGGGCATTGGCTGACACATGCAGAAAGTAATGACTTACACAGCGCCACTATTTTTTCGTAAGCATGATCCGACCCCCCTTGCAAATCATGAAATAAAAAATCCACATGAAATGCATCTACAATACGTTAACTCTTTCAGCCCTTGGCGATTTTTATGCCGCGACTCCCAGATCCTAGGCGTTTTTCTGAAGAAAAAAATATTTCAGGATTTTTAAAAAAAGTACTTACCCAATCTAATGTTGTAGAATATTTGGTTGAGGGGTGGATGGATATACTCGTTCATAGGATTTGAGATTGATTTTGGCGAACGGATATATCCGTCCGTAGGGCTGAAAGAGTTAATTATCATTACCTCTCAAACTTTAATCTAAGACCTTGAAGAGTGCAATGTATGTGTACATTCATCTTGTGACAAACCCTGCCATACATGGTATGGTTTCTTCATTTGATTCAATGATTCTCATATCTCAGCTTTACACAGCTATGGCAGCTTATCATAACAAATCGTTTGAATCATTCACATTTTCACGAATGGATATAATCATATTACTATCTTGACGCAAGGACCCTGAACGCCGCGTAGCGGCAAACGCGCGAAGCGCTACTGATCAATACCACGGGTCACTCACTCTCATTCCACCTCAGAGACGGGCTCAGGCGAAATGTGATAAATTTACCCAATATGCCGGCGTTACGCGGTGTGAAGGCGGATTTTGTTTATGGAGGGCCGGACAAGTGTATTTTGGAGTGTCCAAGTCGGGTAGACCGTTGAAAAGTGTTACGGATTATAACTTTGAGGCTGTTTTAGGTTGGGAGAATTTTATTGCAACGTCATCGGGTCAAAGGTTATTTATCACCGAACGTTTCCGAAGTTCGCCGGTGTATA
>NMRB01000053.1:324600-342850 GCA_002633025.1 Notospermus geniculatus
TTAGATTTTATCTTAAGCTTTTAGCGTGGCTGAAAGCTGTGGAATACTGCCCTTTTTTGTACAATGATGCAAAAAGCTGGGAGAGAAGTGTGACAGATGATGCTGCCCCTGTGAATATCAAGTCCTTATCCAACATCAAAGTAAACCAACTGCCATACATTGGTTACTTTCATTGGTTTTTCCTTTCAGAAGATTCTGATTAGCTGTTTAGGACAGCAAACCTGCTGCTTTGTCTTTTGATTTCGTTTTTATCACTCCGTGCCTTCTTTCGTCAGTTATTGCCAATGCTGCCTCTAAGGATGGTGTTTTTGCGTGTGGACCTTTCTCTGTTTGAAAATATTCCCTCACAAAGCATCTTAACTTTGTCATATTAGGCACTCACCTGAGTGTCGGTTCCCCTCAACAATGGCTTCTTTAGAGAAAAAACATGATGCAAGTCTGGTATATTCCCTCACAAAGCATCTTAACTTTGTCATATTAGGCACTCACCTGAGTGTCGGTTCCCCTCAACAATGGCTTCTTTAGAGAAAAAACATGATGCAAGTCTGGTATCATGATCATGGAGAACATTGCTTCTCTACCATTGAAGGTTACTTGGATTCATAGGCAAAGGTCAGGTTTACAAGTGACAATGTGGACGACTACTCTGGCCAATGTAATTACAAATGGTCTATTAGTGGATCACATATCCCAGCAAAGTAATATGGATGCATTTTCCGATACTATGTAGATGGAGGTGAATGTAATGGTCTGCTGTGTTGTATCACGTTGCCTTGTGTAACGTTCCTAAATGTGTTACAAGTAGCTGAAGAACATAGCTGATTTATCATTCAGTATGTGCATTTACCCTGGGATGAAGTGATTCTCCATGAAAACGTTATGATTTTAACCTTTTGTTGCATTGCTTGCACAATCTGTTTCTAATTGCTTTCGAAGGTGTTCAGTATAAAGCCAACTATAGTTCCTCCTGATTTAATAGTCTGGAAGCAGAACAAAAAAGTGGGACATTTTCGGTAACAGCAATTTTTTTGCATTTTTGGTATCTCCAAATGACAGAGGTAGTTTCTCCTGATATAATGGACTGTCAGAAATATGATGACGCTGCCTCATCAGCACCATTTTGCACTCAGTGGTTTTTAGTCATAAAGAAACCAATGGCGTCATGGTGAAAAAACATTCAGCCTATAGTAGCAATGTCAATACATAGTGGTTTAGATATCTGCAGCCATGACATGCTAATTTGAATGATTTCTCTCCAAGATTAGCCATTGCTTTTTTATGCTGATGGTAACATTTGTTTGCTATCTTCTGTATTTGTCAATACTTACCCTAAAAAACCCCATCTGCATCATTTCCAATTACTGCTTTGCACTACTTTTGGCTGAGATGCCAAAGGCAAAAAACTTGACCACACCGAAGATGAAGTGTCCTTCAAAGCGATATGTGTGGGTAATGAGTGACACGGTAAAAAAACACTCAGCAGTATATACTCTCTTTCACATAAGGGTGGCTTTCCATTGGAGCGTTTCCGCACGGAAACGCTCCAATGGAAAGCCACCCTAAAGCTGAGAGGTTTTCAGTGCAGATTAGTATAAGCAAAGTGAGAGGGTTCAGATTGAGGAGAGGAGTGACGAGTGAAGAGAGGAGAAGAGTGAGGAGTGAATAGTGAGGAGAGGAGTTCTCCTCTCCTCACTATTCACTCCTCACTCTTCTCCTCTCTTCACTCGTCACTCCTCTCCTCAATCTGAACCCTCTCACTTTGCTTATACTCAGATTGATAGGAACAATATTTCAACCAAGTAGATTTCAATTTCTTCTGTTCATAACTAGACAAATTGCTGCTCTCCCTACTGCTTTCTCCCCTGACTCTTTCCTACTTCAAAGGATTGAACTCAAATAACTTCACTATGTCTCTTGCAGAGTTAATTTTTGAAAATCCTGTGATGTAAAAGCTCCCTGATCATTTTCCCCATTTGTCATCAGACCGACAAGAATCTCCTGTCCTTTGCTGACCTAATCTGACAATTCCTGTTGTCATTTCATTACTGATTCTAGAATAAAATCGATATATTCAAGAGTCAGCCTTAATTATAAGCCAGGAGACTGTGGCAGGATCCAAACGGAGATGTAAACTACTGTCCTAGGAGGTACTCTTATATTTTCTCGTCTATGATTTAAAACTTCGCCTTTGGGCAGATTATGTTTTCTCGCTAGACTGCTGTTGCTGATGTGAGATGTCAATAATCCTTCAAAAACCTCATCCCTAAGGATAACGTGTTTGCCATTTGCATTTTTTTCCAAGTCAGTATAGCAAAAATGATGTAGATTAAGGTGAACTAATACATCACCTTAGGCCCTTCATTGTAAGAACCTTCAGCTGTATTCTGTCATTATTGATGTTGACCATCATGTGTTTGCCTACAAGGAAGGGGCACATTTTGCTGGCATGGATGGCCTGATGACATTATCACTACCTCTCACCGCTGAGGTAGTGCAAAAAAACTTGGGGAAAATGGATTGTTGTTTACACTGCAACTCCTTTTCTCTATTACTGGCCACATGTATTGTGATCTTGGCAAGGTTGTTTGGACCATGAAAGAAAATCAGTCGGCGTGTTTTTCAAGCAAAAACGGCAAGACAGGTCTTGCAGCTGATTTGTCAACACGTTTGTCTCCCTCAAGAACGTTTCCTTTTACTACCTGCACCAGACTTCGCCGTAATGGGAAGAGTAGAGATCAAATCACTACCGGGTACCAGCGGCAGTCTTCTGACCGGATTATTTGATATGACGATGCCATACATTTGTATATCAGATACGAGTATGACCATTACTTGTCCTGATTTACTATGTGTATAGTATTGCCTTTTATAGATTGCTCATCAGATTAGGTTAGCCAGCCAGGGTGGGCACGATTTGTCAATTGTTTCTGTCATGAAGAAGCTTGCTCCGTTATTTATGGCTTGCTGATGTTGCACAAATGGATGTTACAGACAATTGGGTTGTATGGTACAGTCGCTTTGTAGGTTTGTGATCTTCTTCAAGCTATTATGAGGCAAAACTTTCTTTACCAGCAAGATTGCAGGGAACTAAACATATAAATTGGTTATATTTACTTGGCTTTGTTGCTGTCTTGGACCACAAGTTACATGAGGGCATCACACAGCCCTGTAAAACTCGAGAACTTGCGAAAGCCACGCAAATGCACAAGAATTGTTAGACAGGTATCTTGCAAATTTATTTCACAATAGACAGACAATACTGAAATTGACAGATACTTCAGTCCCAACCGGCGAACCCCAGAGCGACTTCCGACTGGTTTTGTGGTGGAGGGTCACATATGTCCAAATTCAGTTTATCATCATGAAAGAAAATTGAGCCAACTCCATAAGAAACGAGCAGTCATCTGTGATTGGCCTAACCTGGTGATTGTATCTGGCAATTTGGCAGCTCAATCACCGCTATTGGTGTGGGATGAATTAGAGACAGTGTTACCACTGCCCCTGGGAACCTTAGCCGATGAAAGAATGGAATTATGTCCTGAAGGTGACATCAGATCGTGCATTACAACAACACAGAATCAGGTTATCTGTTTCTTCCCATTGGCTATTTCTCCCCGATTTGATATGTATTACCGCTGATGTGCTGTTCTCCAATGCAGTATGGACAATCATGAGAGTGTACACGTAGGCCGAGTCTGGTTTCACATGCTTCCTTGCCTTTATGAGAGGTCTGATCCATGGAGATGTTATGAGGGGCTAATTACGCTAAATGGGACGAAGGGGCATGACTCTGCTCAATGCTCTATTGCGTATCCAAGAAATTACTCATAGTACATGTCCGTACATGTAATAGAAAAAAAATTTTGTTTGCTCAATGAAAAGAATTGTGTAAGATGCTTTTACATCAGGCACTTTTCATTTTTGTAACTCGTTGCAGTTGTTTGCTTTGCTACCAGCTGAGCAAATGCAAATGCTTCTTCTGCAATCGGAGTTCCTTAGCCTGGGCTGTGTGAGGCAAATGGGACATAGAAATTCAGTCCTGAGTCCTTTCGACTTCTAGGCCAGGATTCAAGTCATTGCATGACAGTCAGATGGACAAAGTGATTTAAAAATATTCAATGCCCAACATTTCATTTGGCTGTTGGGTCATCTTCTCCTCTCTGTAGCCCCACCAAGCCCTATAGGTGGATGATTTTCTCCTCTTCAATCAATGTCGTCACTGAAAAGCCCGGAACATTCAACAAACATTCTGAGACATGTGGTTGTTTCTTATCCACCAACCTATCAATTTCAAGTTGCTTCCAATTCAGACAGGAAAATTGATGCTGAAATGAAATGTCCACATTGAAATTTCTTTGATTATTCTTCATTTGGTTTGGAATATGCTGTCGGAGGGAATCATTGGCTGGCAACAGCATTGGGCTGATCGATGTGATCGTACTGGCACCCTCATGAATACTTTATTCAGCCAGTGGCTTGGAAACACTGGAGATAGGTCGCAGGAGTGGCTTAAAGAATACATCGCCTGTGTAGACTTCCCCACATCGCCAGAGGGTGTTTTGCTTCATGGTTTCTCCAGACGATTAAGGGAAAATGAGTGTTTATCTTCGGCTTCTGATGGTGATACAGCTGTCTGTTCATATTGCAGCTGTAATTGGCATACTCGGCATACGTTTTTCGAACTGATTACACATTCAGTTTAATCACAAGGTTGTGTCCTCTGCCAGTTACTCAGGTCTGTCAAACCCTCGTAAAAGTGCATTTACATAATGATAATGAGCTTGAAAGGAACTACACGTATAGTGAGGCACAGAAAAAGTGTCCCTCAAAAAATAGGTAAACAATAGGAATGCTGTTGTTGAAGGGGCCCTTTTTCTGGGTACGCGGAAAAAATCCCCCCGGAAAAAATCCCCATTTTATACAAATTCGCAACAATTTCGGACAGGTTAAATTCGCCCAGAATTCGCACGGTGCGAATGTGTGCGAAATTTGGACAAGGTCCCTAATTACGCTAAAAGGGACGAAGGGGCAAGACTCCGCTCCAGTTGCTCTATATTGCGTAGGGGCCTATCCAAGAAATTACTCACAGTACATGTCCGTACATGTAATAGAAAAAAAATTTTGTTTGCTCAATGAAAAGAATTGTGTAAGATGCTTTTACATCAGGCACTTTTCATTTTTGTAACTCGTTGCAGTTGTTTGCTTTGCTACCAGCTGAGCAAATGCAAATGCTTCTTCTGCAATCGGAGTTTCTTAGCCTGAGCTGTGTGAGGCAAATGGGACATAGAAATTCAGTCCTGGGTCGTTTTGGCTTCTAGGCCAGGATTCAAGTCATTGCATGACAGCACAGTGATTTAAAAATATTGAATGCCCATTATTTCATTTGGCTGTTGGGTCATCTACTTCTCTTCTCCCTAGCCCCACCAAGCCTTGTAGGTGGATGATTTTCTCCTCTTCAATCAATGTCGTCACTGAAAAGCCCGGAACATTCGACAAACATTCTGAGACATGTGGTTGTTTCTTATCCACCAACCTATCAATTTCAAGTTGGTTCCAATTCAGACAGGAAAATTGATGCTGAAATGAAATGTCCACATTGAAATTTCTTTGATTATTCTTCATTTGGTTTGGAATATGCTGTCGGAGGGAATCATTGGCTGGCAACAGCATTGGGCTGATCGATGTGATCGTACTGGCACCCTCATGAATACTTTATTCAGCCAGTGGCTTGGAAACACTGGAGATAGGTCGCAGGAGTGGCTTAAAGAATACATCGCCTGTGTAGACTTCCCCACATCGCCAGGGGGTGTTTTGCTTCATGGTTTCTCTAGACGATTAAGGGAAAATGAGTGTTTATCTTTGGCTTCTGATGGTGATACAGCTGTCTGTTCATATTGCAGCTGTAATTGGCATACTCGGCATACGTTTTTCGAACTGATTACACATTCAGTTTAATCACGAGGTTTTAAGGCTATGTGTCCTCTGCCAGTTACTCAGGTCATTCAAACCCTCGTAAAAGTGCATTTACATAATGATAATAAGCTTGAAAGGAACTACACGTATAGTGAGGCACAGAAAAAGTGTCCCTCAAAAAATAGGTAAACAATAGGAATGCTGTTGTTGAAGGGGCCCTTTTTCTGACCCATGCTGTAGATGGTAGCAGCATCATTTGTTGATATGTTATCATGCAGGAGTTTGAGGGAATTTGAAAAAATGAGCTGGCCTGAGAAATTCAAACACTTCATGACACTAGCTGCCTGTCTGCTCGTTGCAAATTGTATTAAGCATATTCTCTTACAGTTGTTTGGTTTAGGCCTGCAATATTGGAGAGTGCACAACTGTAAGCTTATCTGGTCACGAATGACTATTTGAAGTCACTTTGTCTGGTGGAAATTTGGTTTAACACTAAATTACATTGGATTGACCTCATGAGTTTACCCATGTGTGAGAGTATTATATTTTTTCTGATCTTTGTGATTCATTATCACTTTTCCTTCCAAGTCAGAAAAACTGACAATCAAATCAACTTCTAAATGTGCATAAATAAAGGGGTTCGTAATTTAAACATCACATTCCCGCAGGTAATTCCATTTGAGGTGATGAAACCAATGTATCTCATAAGTAAAAAGCGCCTCAAATGTGGTCGTCAATCTGCACAGAGTGTAGCGATTCGATTCGATAGAAGCATGATGCAAAGGCCACACTAATTGCTCATTCCCTCGAGAGCTGCCTTAGATGTGTTCACATTGCTAAGCTTTGAGTTTTGGTATCGTTCGTATTCAATTATGACAACCCATTTGGCTCGCCACAGCTTCTTTTTAACCTTCTATCAAATATTGAGTGCTCTCCTTTGAACTGGAGTATATGGTTGGTTATTTCCCTTTCCCACTGGTTCGACCAAATTGGCATCATAGTCATTGTCCTGGGAGTTGGGGGCATCTATTTGTTGTCGTCAATATATACCATTGGCCAACCCAGCTATCCGCAAACAGCCATAAACACTGTCTTCGTGACAACTAACTCGCCAAATATGTACCTTGTTGCCCAGAACCTTTGCTAGCTAATGCTCATTTTGACTTCCTGCATGTTGATGCCCGACTGCCCGAGGAATAAGGTTGTGCTGATGCATTAAACATGTTCTGCCGAGCTAAGATGCAGTGACTCTTGAGTGATAATTACTCAAATATTTGATCTGCGGAAGCGTTTAGTCTTCGATGTTTGTTTCGTGATTCTGACTCTTCTGGGAGGAAATTGTACAAAGGACTGAAGCCAAAAATCAACACAAGACAGGCAGGAACTTTTGGCGACTCATGCTAACCTTTTTTGTGAAAGAAAGACCCTATGATGGAGTTATACAACGGTTTCAACATTAAGCCTGCCGCACACTGGAGCTACCTGCTGAGCAAAAAGTCAGTCGATACCGTTTGCTCAGCAGATAGCTCGCGTGTGTGCGCGTATTTTTCGGTGAGTTTTCTGCCTCGAGGCAGAAAACTCAGCAGATAGCTCAGATAGCTCAGCAGATAGCTCCAGTGTGCAGCAGGCTTAAGCCATCAAGTTCCAGGATCATTTCTGCTTCAAGTTATTTTGTAGTAATGCTGCAGTAATGCTGCTATACATGTATGTCAAATAATCCTAAATTTTTTACAGTTATTTTTAGTGTACTATCTTTGGGATGGGCAATACAACTTTCACAATACATAAAAATCTCCCTCTGCGTACATTTTTCTAGTAGCATACCAATAGTGTTCTCAAAAAATCTGCTGGAATGTATTTTTCATGCGTTGTGTACTGTTTATGGGTATAGAAACTGTGCGGGGAATATAGCAAAATGTCAAGGGCTAGCAAGCAAGTCAGTCAGGAGATACTGCTGGAAGTAGGCACGTTTCATATTTCATTGACAGTTGATTGATTCTTCATGCTCATCATTTCCTTTGATGTCTGTGTATACCAGTAGGTTGGAATAGGGGTGGAAATTAACACTGTTTAATCTATGGGGAAATGAACAGTGTTGGGTGGAAAGAAAGCTGCTGGTATTACCAGAAAGCATTCAAATACATGTTAAGTTCATTTTCATAATTTTTATATTTTCTTTATTTCTGTGTTTTTCAGGTAAGAATCTCAGCCCACACGTGTTGTAAGAAAAATGTAGTAAGTATTTTCCTGGGTGTTCAAGCATAGTTCCAAATTGATGTACGATAGATTACAGTACAGGTCACAATTGACATCCCTAAATTCGCGAAAGGTACGCGTAAGTCTCTTGTAACTTACGCAGCAACTCACGAGCTATGTTACGCGTAACTTACGAGGTGAATTACGGGGTGAGTTACGCGAATTTCGCTAGCTACGCAGTGATTTACGAGGCGAGTTACGCGGTTTTGGCGACTTACGCAGTGAGTTACGCGAAACCGAATCCGTGAGTTATGCGTAAGTTACTCGTATTAACTTACGAGTAACATACGCGAAGCCGTAGGGATGTCAATTGTGACCTGTACTGTAGCTCTACCCCACTGTACTTAAAATGTGTGACAGTTTGGTTTGAGGGTGAGTGAAGATTGGGTGCGCCACAGTGAAGATAACTGAATGCCTTTAAATGGCCTGTGAATGTGGTGCAATGCACCAGATGCCCATCATTTTGTTAAGTCATCGATCTGCCCTGCATTTCATAGCATTTATGGATGATTTATACCCTTGTACTTCATCTTCAATTTCCTGCAAGTCGGATTATAGCCTTGTCGATGTTTCTGGCCGTGGAACGGCAGCAAATCCTGTCACTTGAGATAGTCGGTGATCTCTTGACCAGCTTCTGGTGATAATAATACTCGCACAGTTTTGATGAAACCCGGCAACTGCCATCTCTGATATATCCCCATCGGATGAGTCAGTCAGATATATGAGTGAAGCTGTCAATAGATTCCTATTATTGCGTTTCAAAGAGGAGGTGAGAGTGCAAAATTGACGTGTAATGCCATAGAAATCTCTCTTGGGTTTTGACTTACATGTAACATGATATGAAAATGAAGGTTTTATAAATATTCCGATTATAAAGTTATCAGTTTTATATCCTTGGGGAAAATCATATGGTTGTCAAATTGAATTAAACTGGAAAGTAACACTTTGATAGGTGCTGACCCGGCACTTTTTGCTTCCTTTTATGTTTAGAAATGCAACTGTTATGAACATATTGTCATATATCCTTACTAATAATTTGCTGTTAATCAAATGTTGCAATTGAACACACAAGCAATGCTAAAAATTGTTGGATTGTGTGAAATATGACTGATGGGAAACAATAATGTTGGCAGATGACAATTTTGGAAGATGATGGATTTTCATCGTGTGAGAGTAATACGAGTGAATAGGAAAATATGCTTACATGACGAAATTCTTTTTTGTAGCAACTTAAAGGTTATAGTCTATAAATATGCTACAGATGTTGAAGGTTCCAGTCTGGTGTATATTTAAAAAGTGTCAATCTTAAACTAAAGTCTGTTTAAATCATCTGGAGCTCGATGGGCGTATGTCAGTCAAACGCCTAGTAACCGGACAACAATAAATGAACTTAGGGTTTACTCTAAATGGTCCAACACACATTGTTTTCTAACCAGCAGAACCTTGGTTTGAAATAGAACATGCAACTATGCTTTGATTTGAAATTGAACGCAGGCATATGCATGGGATTGACTGGAAGTATCCTGTCAATAAAACGCATTTCAATAGCCAGACTTCACCAACAATACCAAGGTCTGCCTGACAACCAAAGGGTCCTCCCATCCAGCTCCAGATGATTTAAACGTACTATAGTGTCTGACTACCGTAAGCTGAAGTTGGCTTGGCTAATATACTGAAATCTGACAGGAATTTTTAGGTTCTCACATCCTCATCATTAGTGTGAAAAAGGTTGATGCAACATCCCCAAGTGGAATAAAAAAATTACACAAAATGCTAGTCTTGTGAAGATACCCTTTCCTTTTCCTAATAATTCTAGTCCTTGTGTGGAGGGAATTAAGCAGCTTTTGAAATTCTTGGTGAATATCATCCAACATCTTGTCTAATGAGGCAATTAGTTGGCAGAATTCAGAGATTCTTTTATAAAATTGTTTCAGAAATATCGATTTGAAAATATTGTCAATTGTATTTGATGAGTTGGAATTCCTCCATATTGATGCACGACTATGACAAGGTTTTTCTTTTTTGTGAGTGCCTTTCTTTGATGAGGCAATTAATGTGGCACATTTTGGCAGTTTTGTGGCTGTCATAATGAATTTCTTTTCAAATGAAGAAACGTTTCCTACTGTAGTTCTGTCTCATTAAGCTGTGCATGCGTGTGATGATGATGCGTGAAGCAATCCGACATTGCTTCCAGTCGGCACCATGGAACGATTTGTTCACTATTTTCTAAAATTGCCAATTAATATGTTGTGATTGTGAACAGAACTCAATTTGATTCAACACTAAGACCCCATGTTTACATTGGAGGAATTTAATGGAGGAAAAGACGTATTCGACTGAAATTCTGCTTTTCAAGATTCTCACTCTGAGACACATGATATGCTTTTAAGGGTTTACCAGAGATTAATAAGTATAAACTTACTGCAGAGCCGCATAGAACATGAAAAAAAACTTGTTCCTTCAGCAAATGATTCTAAGCTAATGCATAAAACGACAAATCTGGAATGTGCCCTGGCTTATGGTAAAAGAGAACCCGTTCGTCTCAGAACCTCTGTGCGTGGAGACAGAACCTTATTCTAAGGTCATCACCACATCTCCTATTAAAGTGACAGTGGCACTTATATGAAGAACTTAATTAACACTGCCCATATAGATTTTCTCCATTCAAAAGAAGATAAGATCTTTTGCTCTTTATGATATGTGACACGAGGACTAATGTACCATTTTTTTCTCTGCGTAATTTGCAGTTTCGTAATCCTTACCAACTCCAAAGTAACCGCATTATCAAGAATATCAAATGACTAATATGGGGAACGTGATGTAGGTACTGTACAAACACTCTTTACATGGGTTAAAATTTCATATTTTTTATAAGGTGATCATGGTTGCCAACTGTACATCAATGAATTCTCTTGACACAAGTTAGGGACTGTCCATTTCAACAGAAGTAAGGGGCAAAAACCATAGAGTGCTGGGGAGGCTCATCTAGGGTTTATTTGGTGACAAACTGTTGTAATCTCTTTGGCCTGTTTGTTAGTTGCTGACATGACTTATAAACCAATTGCATTTGTAAGAGGGCATAAACAAGAAATAAGAGGGCAAAATCACTTTTGGGTTGGTGCAGTCTAGGATTTATTTGTTACAAATTGTTGTGATCTCCTTGACCTGTTGGTTGCTGATGTGGCTTTTAAACCAACTGCTTTGTCAACCTTGTTAATGATCACCCTCTTGTGAATTGCGTCTGGTGTGCCACTTAGGCTATCTATGACGTTTTAAAATTCATCTAATGGTTTCCACCTTGATCCGTACTTTAACAAAAGGACACCCCTCATCCTTAAAACTTGAAATAAGTCACTTTAATGAAACAATACTGTATTTCATCTTGCATTACCGTTGAATTTCAATTAGTACAAATGACACCGTCTATTGTTACTCATCCAATTGACGAGGATTAAAAAACCAAGAGATAAAATTTTGGTCGTTAGCTCCTGCTAATGAGAAGAGAAACTCTAGACAACAGAATTACTTCTTGTTTATCTATTGTTTTCAAACAAGGTAATGGCAGTGGCTTCACTTCATGATACTGTTGCAATCTCAAATAACTTCTAAGATGGCATGAGTGATGAGGTGTCTGGTATTAAACTTGGTTAGATTCGAGTTCATGGTTAATTCTACATGCAAGGCAAGTTGTGAAATAGATTTGGAATTTCAACATTGCTTCTTCTGAGGAAGAGGATTCTGGGCCTTCTTGGGTTTTGTAGATTAATCAGGTAGAATTGCATTGCACTTTCCTATGCCTGGTTACAGTAAATGCACTTAAAGAATTTCGAGTTTCAAGCTTCTGCTAAGCAAATTCATGTGCAATGACAAGTTTGTTGACTCTGTGGCTGTCTGTTCTGAAAGCCCTTTATTTTGGTTTCTCTGCTGACTTTGGGAAGGGTTTCTAGATACACCTCACAGACCCTTCATCCGATGTCACCATATCAACTATGGTATATAGACTGCTGCTTTCAGGAAACAAGATGAAATAAGATATGACTCATTATTGCCAGGCAAAGACCCAATCAGCTGCACAATTGTGGCTTCTGTGTACATAGTGTGCAATTCATCTAAAAAGCTTTTCAGTGGCTGCGCCAGACTGCACTATATCAGCCAAGACATCTCAGAAAAAGCAACGTAAGTGCTTGACATTCACTGGTAAGAGGTTTCTTAGCATAGTGTGTCAGCAGAATTCCATCACGTTATTAGACTCTAATACTCCTTACCCATGACTGGCAGTATAGCCCATGGGCCACTGACCATAGCGTGGACTCTGGACATTATGAAATATAGGGTATCATATCGGCCTTGAGTTTACAGTCAATATGTCTGACGGAGGGCACTAAACCACCCTAGAATGACAGCTGATTATTAATCTATTGAATATTTCATCAGATATGAATGGAGGAGGAACAAGAGTTATGTCTTGTAGGTTGGCTGGGTGGCCACCATTACATGTCTAGAATTGGTGTTATAGATTCGTTGGTAGATGTCTAGAATTGGTAGATTTTTGCTACCAAGCACTTGGCATGCTGCTATTGAAATCATGCCACAAATTGAAATTGAACTTTTTTGTGATTGCCAATGTGATATGTGACAGCAAAATGAGAAGACCCAAGATGACAACACCAGAGAACAATTGCAGAAATGGACAAAGTCAAATTTCATAATGGGCAGACAATGCTGAAATAAACAAACCGTTGGTTCACCTTGGGTCTTCTTCTGTGTGCATTCCGACTCATTTTGCCCGACCTGCCAAGTCTCACGCATTTGGCGGGAGACTCACGCATTTATACCTGTTCTCCCGCACTACCGCGAGATGTGTGTAATCTCACGCATTTCCCAAAAAGTGAAGCTCTTCAAAAACATTATTCCCCCTATTTCACAAACTGCGTTTTCCAACCGTGTTTGCTGACTATTGTCTGCTCAGGCAGCGCTCACACCATCTGCCATTTGATTCTGTAATCAGTGTTTTACCACTAATGCTGACCAATCACAGCCCTTCGCTGAAGGACATTATGCACCGTTCGGTTTTTTGCCTGTTTTAGACCCTCAAGCAAGGCAACCCCTAAAATGGCCCATTCTCCAGCAAAATCTTGCCCAATCTCCAGCAAGGTATCAGAACACCCTTGGCAGGTCTGTTTTGCTGTCATGGGGCACATATTATGTTGTGGCAGGGATTAAAGTTTCTTCATCACAAACCTCCTGGGAGTGATCTATCTTACTTCCAAACATACATGTCTCCCCCACGCGACCTCCATCCCGTTATTCCATCATACTCAACAGTCATCGTTTATGGGATTGTAAACATGACAAATTGCATGGATAGGTGCATTATTTTCGAAAAATGTTTTCTGTTCAAGACTCAGTATTATTTTGGATGACGCGATGCATCATCATGGATTTGGTATCCATGCTGTAAATTATGCCACAAATGCATATATGTTCAATAAGATCAAGGACTGTTTATCAGAATCACCAAAAAGTAAGCCAAGAGATATGGAATGTGAAATATCATTTCAGACTCTTAATTGCAGCAACAATAGAAAGGGATCTGTGCTCAGTCTCATAAGTGAATACCTCCTGTAGAATATGATGCCTAATGTGAGGGTCGAGGGTCTGTGGGTTCGAGTCCGGTACGGAAGCTCCGTCTTTCACCTTAGAAACCTGTTATTAATTTCTTCTGGAGAATACCAGTAGTATTTGACCTCCAACCTATGTTGGGAGAACAGAAACAGGCATACCATTGCCCACGATTACCATCAGCTATAGGCAGAGTCTCTGTTGCAGTAAGGTCATTTTTAGCAATGAGCCGCACGCCTTGAAGTTTAAGGCGAGCTGTTTTTGTGAACAATAGAATTTCTATTGTTCACAAAACAGCTTGCCTTAAACTTCAAGGCCTGGAGCCACCTTCAAGAGGTGTTGGATTAGTCGCAAACAGAATGTTTCATATTTTTCACTTTTTTCACACATTTCTTCCATGTTCAAGAAACATTACCCGGTACCTATGTCTTGGTGACAATGGATTTTGATGCACTAGACATCTTAAGTGGCTTCGCCAGCCTTTCATCTCAGGCTCATGTCAAGGATATTTTCTTTGGAAAAACGCTAGTTGCTTGGGTGCAGTAATGCAAATGGAAAATTCATTAGGGAATGTGGGATTCCTTAGGTGACCCAAGAAATCTGGTTGTTCTGCCAATTACAGCAGTTACGATTTGGTGCCTCAATAATCTCTGATTTTTGTGATTTGTGGAGAAAAGAAAAATATTCATGAGCTATCTCAGATGGCATAATGTCACCACCTGTGATCACAGTTGGCATGGGTTTAATCACTTATAGCCATGCCAGATCCTTTGTTATAGAGAACGGCAATATTGATTATTGACCAGTACCAGAATAAAAATATAATCTCATTAAACAGTTAACACGTCATGTCTAGCAATATCTAATATACCAATTGGTACTTTGAGCCACGTTGAAGTGAAGATCTTCTTTTGTAATGAATGAAATTGATCGAGTCAGTTGGTTTGGTACTCCTGCCAATCTGTTTGTAATGTATATGAACATATCCTGTTAACATCACATGCTCGCTCACCCCACCCTGCCTGCAAACAATGGGAAGATCAGGTTATGTCATGGGAATTAACAGAATAATTGTATCACAAAACAAAATATCAAATTTTTATTGCCCAATCACTGATGGTTTTATATTGATAATTGCGGCATATGTCATATTCTTCTCTATTTCTATCATTTCGTGTTCTAATTCAAGACCGCAATATTTAGTGATTTTATCATCTAATGTATTACGCAATTGAATAATTGTTGATTGATTCTTAAAAATGAGGTCATGTGCTTTTTGCAGGTATCGGTTTTGTTTTCATCAGGTGTTATCGATTTGTCGCAAGTGTATAATAATACATTCTGAAAGATTTTCAAAGAGGATATTCTAGCCTAAAAGGTGAATCCAATATGCTGTTTGAATGACAGTTATTCACTACTTTGAGTATTTTTCTACACTACTGGTTTCTTTATTGGTTGTGTAATTGATTTTATGGTTTTTTGAGGGATACTTGATATCTTGGCTGCACATGGAATTTACAAGCATTAATATATGCAGCCGCAGTTCAATCCAAGATCATTTATAAACATTTGCACCCCACTCATAACTTTAGGCCCAAGGGATGTGCGGTCTTACCCATGGACGAATGATGGAGTGATCTCATCCTACATGCTTTGTGGCTACTATACCAGCAATGGTGACATCCTGATTGCTCTTGTGGCTGGTGTGTGGATGTCTTCGAGCAGGTGTCTGTCTCTACTTCCTGCTGCATCAATAAAGCGGTTGAGCATGTTTCTACTGCCACGTCTGCCCTTTGAGCATTTTCATCTTTCGACAGCTTTCATAACATTTCGATCTTGTCGCTTTACTGAAGTCAACATACATGAGCAGAACCTCTGTTGTGCTTCTTTGAATTCAGATTGCAATACAGATCAAACAGAGATATTTTTGATAAAAAATCACTCTAAATCTTTTCAGCCTTCAATTTTTATCCATCTGACAGGATTAAGAATGTATGCCTTTTGTCATTGATCTGTTTGCTGATTAGAATTTCCATACTCGACAACAGAGCAGTGTGGACTGTTGAATTATGGATGCCCAGCCTATGGAACTCGAGCCGTCGGATTAGGTGACATATGTTATGATTCTTGCGAAAGATGAGCATAATCATATTCACCTGCTTGTCTAAATCTGTTGGTGTCCAATGTCAATTATGGCTTCAATTGTTCACTTGTGTTGTCCGTATTTCAAGGCATCTCAGTGTTATTGTCGACGGCGCGGCTGTTCCATTTATCATGCAACACCATCCTGTTGGTTATTACCTTGTTATTGCCAGCCTCCAATATCCTTGAAGATGGGGATTTGGCCTAAGGCGTGCTGGCGGTTGATGCCTAATGCGAGGGTCTGTGGGTTCGAATCTGGTAGGAGGCGATGTCTTTCACCTTAGAAACCCATTTCTATTTCATGTTCCTATCCTATGTCTGGTGATGTAAGTGTCATTTTTAGCTCAGCTGACCAAAGGTCAGCGGAGCTAGTCAAATAGGTATTCAGTGGTGTCAGTCCAGCAGTCCATCCACCCGTCACTCCANGTTACGCAATACTTCTCAAGGTCAGAGGTCAAGGTCACAGATAACTACCTCTAGAGTAGTAAACTTATCATCGGAAACCATAGACATCGCTCTGATGTCCTTTTCTTGTTTGTAGCGTATTGATTCCATCTAAGAGCGAAACGATTATCGCCATTTCCAGAGTAATCGACTTCATCTTCCTAGTCATGGCTGACCAATCTTTGTCCACCGTAAAAAAAGCTTTTCACCAATACTTGCAGTAGCAAGCGCAGGACCCAATGAATTACCTTCATTATTTGACCATTATTCATTGGATGAACGTCATTGCTAGTCAGATGTATTCTTAGGGTGTCTTTCTGTCTGTGCATCATTCTGCCTTGACTACCCCAGAAAAGGTTTAAAAAAGAGCATGTTTCGTGCATAGTTGAGGCATGAATTGAGTTGAGCATGAAATTAGAGCATGTCTGGACCCCTGCATTGGCTTGCATTGCATGCCCTTCACAGAATGGATGCATGTTTGGTGCATCAATGCTCTATCAACGATACACATGGCACCGCCATCACTGAATCCCAGCAGTTATGTCCAACATAAGCTTTGATAAAAAGGAGCTGCCTTCTAAATTGCCCTTGTTGTTGAGAGACAGAGCAGTGTTTTATTAATGTGAATCAAAAGGGAAGCTTGTAACTCATGACTTCCAGTCTTCACTTACGTCCTTCAGAAGCACTCTTAAGGCATGGTAACAAATTTTTCATCCCTCATCCAATACAATTCTGTCCGTGAGTTTCTCGTTCCACCGCTAGACCTTGATGCCTTTTGTTTGACGGATGATCAGCCATTCGTATAATCTCAACAAGTCATTTGATTCTTACTGAAGGAAATTGGCAGCTTGCCGCTTTCTTCATTGGCAATAAGAAGCTGTAAACTGGATCAATTTTTTCCCTGATCTTTTGTCCAAGATGCTGGTGATGAGGGAAGAGGATATTGCATTTCTTGTTGATTCAATGTGGCGACTGTCATTATCTCATATCAAAGGTGGAACCCTCTGTTGTTTCTTTGTAGTGATGCAGTCACATCTTTGCCCTTTAACCTTGTTTATAAGTTCAATCAACATGCCCTCTTTTCAAGCATCATTGGAAGTAAGTGTGGGTAAGAGTGAATCAAGACTGTCTTTGGCTTGGGCCTTCGTTTTGGTGCATCGTCATCTGGTCTATCTCGGTTAGGCTATCATTGCATCCTCCCACACCATGGGTTGTTACCTCGCCCTTAGGACTTCATCCACTCACTTTGTGTGCAAGCGTATGAAAAGGATTGAGACCAAAGCCCAGCTATGGGAGGATGGAATCAGGGTTGGGTCTCAGTCCTGAATGTAGATTGACCCAGTAGATGGATAGTGTCATTGGTGTTATAAGGCCTTTTTACACAGAGTCGGTTCAAGGCCAGTTCACTTACTTTTGTACTATGAAAGGGAAGGATAGTACAGGTCACATGGTTTGTCGTGGTGCAAAAAGCAAGTATGAAACTGGCTTCGATCTGGATCAAACCGTTTCCTTGTGAACAGGGGCCAGTGCGATACCCTTTGTTTGGTACGCTGACTTGAATTAAGACCCTTTGACGAACTGTAGTTACATTCCCACTACTTGGTGAAGAGGTGAGATTGAAAAGAGCTGATTTGAGGCTGAGAAAAATTGGTGTTACTTGATACACATGCCATTTAACGACAGCCGTGCTGCAATCCTTAAAAATGTGCCGAAGAAATTGCTATCTGCATAAGAAATCACAACTTGGTGGTCAGCAATTCGGATTAAATGAATGATGAATGAGCTGAGACGATGTCAGTTACAGGTTCTGTTGGTGATGCCATTGCTGGAGGCACGTTGAAGGTATCCACCAGACTGCTCTCTTTGGTCCATT
>NMRB01000053.1:343100-354591 GCA_002633025.1 Notospermus geniculatus
TATGGCCGCCAGGTGGCGTAACCTGAAAATCAAGTAAGTGCTATTACTCAGGAACGGCTTGACGCAGAGTGCTCAAATTTGATATTTACCTCCATCTAGATGACCTTTACATGCATGTCAAATTTCGGCCTGATTTGACTTCAAACATGGCCACCAGGTGGCGTAACCCAAAAATCATCAAAGTGCTGTAACTCAGGAACGCCTTAACCCAAAGCGCTCCAATGTGCTATGTGGCCCCCTGCAGATGACCTTTATGTCCATGTGAAGTTTCGGCCCGATTCGACATCCAATATGGCCGCCAGGTGGCGTAACCCGAAAATCATCAAAGTGCTGTAACTCAGGAACGACTTGACCCAAAGCGCTCCAATGTGCTATGTGGTCCCCTGCAGATGACCTTTATGTGCATGTGAAGTTGCAGCCCGATCGGACATCTAATATGGCCGCCAGGTGGCATAACCCAAATATCATGAAAGTCTTTTCTGGGAATGACTTGACCCAGATTGCTCATAACTGATATGTACCTCCCTCTGTCATTAGACTATTTTGTCCAACCCAGTGAGCACATGGTCCATGGACCATTTCATTCTAGAATCATGGCTGCAGGGTGATGTTTTTGGTACGTTTGAAGGAACAAGTCACAAGATGGTTTGGATAAAATTGTATTCACATACATGTATACGTGTAGCCTAGGCCTTCATTTCGAATGTTTTCCCATCGCCATTGACCTATCTGCTTTGCGGACCCATGGCAGCAAATTAGTTGGAATGGGAATCCAGACTGATTTCTGAGAAAGGGACTGGAACTTTCAGACAAATAGTTGAAGACCTTGAGGCATATTACACCATCACAGCCGCCCTTTCTTACATACACCAGTCAATTTTGCTGAAAAAACCTGCCGTAAGCCACGATANTAGAATGGAATGGTTTAATTCACTTCAGCTGCGGAGTCGATAATGATGTCCAATAGCTGATACTTGGTGATATGCATGAATGGACGCGATCCATGGAAAGGTGAGAGGTCAATTTACAAACTGATGAAGTTGTTTTCCAAAGCGAAGTAGCCACCCAGTCACTCATTTCAACATCCTTGAGAAACTTACCTGTGAACTTGTCCATAAAGTTATCTTTCAACTCATGAAATAAGGTTCTGCGCGGTGCACCTTGAACAGTCATGACAGGCTATTGTGAGTCCTTCTGTGGACACAGTATGGTTTCTCCATACACCCTAGGATTCCTTGGTTGCATCAACAGTACAACGGATCGAGTATAAATGCCATTAAGGGAAAATAACCATATTGATTATGGATGAATGCATGTATGTTCGGCTGTCAGGCATAATCATGTCAGATTCAACCGGCCACAGTTTCGTGATAGATGGCTCATGATACATACAGTTCAAGTCCTCGAGTTCATGGGGACTTGTATGCTGATTGATATCATAAAAATCCAGGTGGCAAAATGTCACAAACAAGATGTGTTTTCATATCTTATTCTATAGATATTCTTTACTTTAGTGGCATATTCATTTAACCACTTCAGTGCCACGTCTTTGTATACACCGGGACAGTGTTTACGTTACAGGTGACGTCACGATTCAGTTTAATTGGAAAATGCATTACAATGTACATCAAGGCAATGATGTCATCATCCTGGTTTAGCGGGACACGGCACTTGACGTCATAACATGAAAATCAAGTGGTCAATCATGAGTTCTGGAGGTAGTCTCAGAGAGAGTGTAAGGTCTTAGGGATCCTTAGGGCCTTGATTTCAGAAGTTTTCTGAGTAATGTGGACCCTAGCCCACTGCCTCAATAGGTGTCACTAGTGGTTAAAACTATTGAAATGAAACTGATATCCCGGTCCTGGTCAATTTCCTGCACAAAAGGCGTCCATTGTATGGGATCTGGTTTCGGTGTGCTGCCCTCTATCGTAGCTAGGATCCCCATTGCACAACTAGGCACAATACAATGAAATGAAAGACTGTAGCTGCATATTTCCATTAATTTTGTGGCCATTGTGTCACTGATTTCTCAATAGAAGAACCTTTTGATTGTGATTGACTTACTTAATTCTAAGCAACTGAAGGGAAATCGACAGTAACTGACATCCTTTGTTTCTATAAACAATAATGAATCAACTACATTTCATGTTTGACAAACAGCGAGAGACAGATGGTCATCTTCACAGGTCCTTCCCTGTCTCCCTATCGATTCTCTTTTAATTAGGGCTGTGATTTTGCTGGGGTCAATACGGGACGCACGCTCGCTTGGATTAACATAACCGTGTCTATGGGATCGAACATGGCCAAGTTATGGACAGGTGGAGTGAAAGTGGTTCTTCAGAACAGTCAATAGAAAAGGGAATGCATGTGATACAGTACGTTGCACAATTGACCTCCCTTTATCCGCGTACCTTCCTCGGACGTGGCGCGGAAGGTATCCTTCAGTTCATCGCGTATGGTACGGGTACGTCACGAGTCTCTGTTGCGTGACGTCAGGTGAATGACGTTACGTGAATGCCTTCCATGACGCCGCGCCACGTCCTCGGAAGATACGAGGATGGTACGTGAATGACGCTGCATGTGGTGTGCGGCGCAGAAGGGAGGTCAATTGTGCAACGTACTGTAAATACTGAAAAAGATACCAAGGGGTGCAACTCAAAAATTTTTGAATTGGAATCTGAATGTGAGCCTATATTTGTGAGAGCAAATAAAAGTACAGAAGTGAAAAAAAGAAGAAACGTGGAAAAAATTCTAATCATTTAAAAAAATCAAGAAGCTCTTTCAGTTTGCTCATTGATGCTTGCTAATGGAAGATGGTATTTGTGGCCTGGGTGTGATTATCAGACGAACTGAGGCAAAAAAATGTCAGAATATCATTATGTGCTGGGAAATATGGAAAAAGTCTTAAAGAAGCCCACAGAGAATAAACAAACTAGTGGTTGAAAAACAAGATGTATTAATAAAAACAGAGTGGTTGACAGTATCTGATGTACCAGAGCCGATAATCCAGTATGTCATCATCCTAAAAAAACGGTTGGATATAAAACATGAGATGTCAGAACAGCTTATGATTGTCTCTTATCTAGGGATTAGCCTTCATTTTTAAACAGTTTTTTTTGCAAAATATGTAGCTGTGTGTTTTGAGTATGTGAGATTTGCAAGAAAAATGGACAACAAAAAATAGAAATGATATTGTGCCGTGGTGGATCCATGACATTGTAAGTATGCTTAATGCTGATGCTGGCATATAGCAGCAGTGGTGAAGTAAGCCTGCTGGGTCAGGAGAACCAAGATGTAATCCTGCAAATAGCCTGAGAAAACTTCAAAAGCTAATCAACCGCGTGCAGAGATCTGTCATACAACAACTACAAATCCAGTTTATTCTGTCTTACACTCCTCTCGCAGTGTTTTAGTTTCGCTCCGTACCTACGCTTCACAAACCACTGCTTGGAATGGCTGGTATTCTGCCGATTTACCGCCAGATGGCACCACTACTGTTCCCGCTGCCGCGCTGGAGAAAGTGTTTTAGGATTTTACTCAGTTGCAGCCTGATGGCGGGCGCTGATTGGTTGGACAGCAGTGGTGCCATCTGGTGGTAAATCGGCAGAATACCGGCCATTCGAAGCAGTGGTTTGTGAAGTGTAGGTACGGAGCGAAACAAAACACTGCGAGAGGAGTGTAATTCTGTCTTGGCATGTCATGTTTTCATCTAATCCTATACATGAATATTGTTCTTTATCAGATATAGTCATCTGTTACAAACTCTCACTGAAAACTAGCCTTGAGAATGTTGCATATACTCTAGCATATAAGTGTTTGAACATAAAAATCTTTGATCAGAACCCAATTCCCACTTGAGCATGAAGTTCACTCATGAGTTCAGTCACTTCAGAAGAAAAACGAGGCAATCGAAACCACTATCTCAGCATCTTNGAAAGGTACACAAATCAATTGGTAGATAAGTAGGCCTATTCTTCTTGGGCTTTTTTAGACCGTCCCTGGTAAAGTGCCAGGTGGAAAACATGTGGACATCTAACAGGTTGAAATATGGGCAAGACTAGATGAGTAATGAGATCGTGAGAGTCAGTAGTCTAGTGATTAGATATTTGAAAATTGATAAACCCAAGCTACGCAGCTGTATTTAGTTCAACATATGATACTGCCGCCAATATCCGTGGCCAATTAATACAGCTTTCAGGGACTCCAGGGAGTGGAAATTTCTTGGTGATGGAAGGGGCAGTGTGGTCAGGAGGGATGTCTCAAATTACATGTCCAGGCGTACATGTAGGTTGTGTCATGTAGGGGGAAATGGGAATGCTGGTCGTCAAAGATGCAAAATATGTCACCATTTTCTACGACAAAGTCATCCTAAGGTACTCAGAAAGGCCCAGCTCACTCCCTTTGTAATCGCTAATGAACAGGCAAAAACTTCGAGTGCGCTGACGTAGGGAGCGAGCGCTATTAACAACCACTGATTACCTCAGGATGGGACACAGTAAATTGCTTACCTTATCATGCGAAGATTACCCAACTGTCATGACACAGGTGACTTTTTCTGCTCTGATTTTTGTCCCCCGGAGCCCTCGGAGGGGGACTTGAAAATACCGGCCGTCCGTGCGCCTATGCCGCTCGCCGCTCGCCGCTCGCCGCTCGCCGCTAATTGCGTCGCGTCTTGATGATTCTGTCAAACACGGACGTTCGATCTCGCTGAAGACTTATGAGGAATGTCTTCCTCCATCTTGTCTATGAAATTCGTTTTGGGTTTCTACATTCCTCTTCATATTTTCTGTCAAATTTTATTGCTGGGAGAAAGTCACTGCGTAACTTAGGTGGTTTTAGATGATCAACATGAGATAGCGCAGAATTGAGTTGTGATCCATGAGTGTAGGACAAACTTTACAGCTTCCTTTGCTGTATACTACTCGCTTTTGGTAGGGCTCAGCCGTCTGACGATAACGGGGGCAGAGAAAGGGCGAGTGCCTCAATTAGACTGCTTTGGGATCGGACCTCTGCTGCAGTGAGAACTTGCCAAAGGCATGTGATCATGCTGAAAGGGGAACAACCAGGAAAATCCTCACTTCTTGTGATGTTTCGTGGTCAACCTAATTTGTCTCTGCTGATGGTTCTGTGATTCCATGATAATCAGGGCCTCTTTGGAACTCATGCTCTAAGAATGTCTGACATTTGACTTCCTTGATATGAAGAAATAACACCCTTTACTGTTTGTTGAATCCTTTTTGGAGGCTGGTAACTCCGAATACAATGTTATTGAAGTGCTATGCCACTACATTCTCCTCAAACTTGACCAAGACAGAGGTGGTATAGGTAAAATTGCTGGTTAATGTTTCATAAAGTTGTGATATCAGGTTGTGGAATTTCGATAGGAAAGGAAGCTCTGTTATTTTTACCAATCGCCAATAAATTTGCTAAAATTGCTTCTACATGGGAGATCCTAAATTCTTTTGAACCAAATTTGATTGGTTTATCTAGAATTCCATCAAAGTTCAGTTTGTTTGTTGGGCAGTTGAACAGAACTCAACATGGGCAATATAACTATAAATTTGGCTAATTGCTTAGTTTGGAATCTTAGCATTGGAGTTTTGCTGATCAGAACATGATTCCTGGATTTCATCTTGTAAACAACTACTATCCTTGTCGAGAAAGGTACACAAATCAATTGGTAGATAAGTAGGCCTATTCTTCTT
Source organism: Notospermus geniculatus (assembly GCA_002633025.1). Lineage (NCBI taxonomy): Eukaryota > Metazoa > Nemertea > Pilidiophora > Heteronemertea > Lineidae > Notospermus > Notospermus geniculatus. The sequence continues at coordinate 348,806 of NMRB01000053.1, forward strand.
GGGCTTTTTTAGACCGTCCCTGGTAAAGTGCCAGGTGGAAAACATGGGGACATCCAACAGGTTGAAATATGGGCAAGACTAGATGAGTAATGAGATCGTGAGAGTCAGTAGTCTAGTGATTAGATATTTGAAAATTGATAAACCCAAGCTACGCAGCTGTATTTAGTTCAACATATGATACTGCTGCCAATATCCGTGGCCAATTAATACAGCTTTCAGGGACTCCAGGGAGTGGAAATTTCTTGGTGATGGAAGGTGCAGTGTGGTCAGGAGGGATGTCTCAAATTACATGTCCAGGCGTACTATGTGTAGGTTGTGTCATGTAGGGGGAAATGGGAATGCCGGTCGTCAGAGATGCAAAATATGTCACCATTTTCTACGACAAAGTCATCCTAAGGTACTCAGTAAGGCCCAGCTCACTCCCTTTGTAATCGCAAATGAACAGGCAAAAACTTCGAGTGCGCTGACGTAGGGAGCGACCGCTATTAACAACCACTGATTACCTCAGGATGGGACACAGTAAATTGCTTACCTTATCATGTGAAGATTACCCAACTGTCATGACACAGGTGACTTTTTCTGCTGTGATTTTTTGTCTATCACTCACTATAGGTCAAAACATGGTCGTCTAATTCAGTTGCGGATGCAATTTTCGTACCATGTACCATGTTTTTCGAACATGAAAGCCAGCAAATAGATTCTCACTACTAACAAAAAAAGTTCTGATTAAATCATGCAAGAAGTTGATGGGCATAAACGTATTTTCGAGGCAGGTTGGTAATCATAGTGTCGATGAAAGAAAACAACCGAAATCGACACAAGGCATCGCTTGCGGTGGCAGAGTGGTGCAATGGAAACTGCTGTGGATTTCACCATATGGATGAGACAGTGAGGCTGGAGGCAATGAAGACAGGTGGCTCAAGTTATGGGTTTTATCTTAGTTGAGGATTTTCTTTGATGCGTTCCTGTTAGGCTGAAAACTCAGGTGAATCTCTGAATGGTGTGTAATGGAGTTTTATAAAATATCTGCAACATCGCCGACTAGACATCAAACAAACATGGTGGCAGAGCCATAAAAATCCACTAGTGAAGTGAAAACAAATTTGAACATTCCTCAGAACCACTCAAGTGGCTTGCTCTCATCATTTATCGTACATCGGTTTTGGAGTTGCACTTTGGTTTCAAAGTACAATGTTTTCTAAATTATATTTAGGATACGCTTCGTCTGGCAACATGTAAGATTCTTTTCTGGTGGATGCTGATCAATAGAATAGATTGAACTTTTTTCGTTTGCGATGTTGATGTTGATATTGATGCTTTTTTGCTGCAACTTGGGAAATTACTATGGAGATTGAGGCCCAGCATGTACAAGAATGCCCTGATTACACAAGTTGAATTTTGTTGACTATGATAGGTTTGAAAGAAAACTGTGAAGATTGAGTGGTTGTCAATGATGGAAGTGTCTACAAAGTATGGCCCAAATATCGCCCTCGAAGACCTCAAAAATTAAGTATATTGTGAGTTTTGCTGGCAGCCATCTTGCCAAAATTATGTCGTCACCGTGGAATTTTCTTCCAGAGTGACAGATGATTGGTTCTCCCATTCCCTTTGGGGGAAATCACCATGACGATGACCTAGTTTTGGCAAGATGGCTGTGAGTAAAACTCATCTGTTGTGTTTGCAACTTCTCTCTTCACCATGTTGGAGTTTCCTAATGCTAGTTGGCTGTCTATGGGCAATGCAGCTGTAGAAAGCTATGGGAAGTTGCCTGTCATTGGTTTCAGCATAGGCCGTAAGGAAACCAACATTGGTGAATTATCCATTGTGAGCCATCTCAGACGAGAAAACTTGTGGCGGAACAATGGAGACTCTCCCGTCTCGCTGGTAATCTTGAAGGTTGCTATAGGAAAAGTTCTATTTGGTAGTCAGAAGTTTCAGAGAATATCCTTGAATTAATTCTTACTTTTCCCCATCATTCTTGCCAATGGCAACTTCCTTTCGAGAAACTGTCATTTTGCTCATCTTGAATTAATCATTGTTCAAAATAGTGGTTTCCCATATTGCCTCGCCGTACTATGTCCTTTCCTTTCACCTAAAGTTCCGTAACCACCATCCCCGTAGGGTACTTCCGTCCCCGCTTCCTGTGAAGATAATATGCCTGCAGATTCCAATACAATACCATTTACAGTCGCTGGTAATGTTCTCTTACCACTTGTTGAGCGAATACTTCCACCTCCGAAGACATTCTTCGAGTATGACTAGTGTTATTTTAGGAACTGCGTCCTGCGACAAGTGGGGTTCTTGAAGTTTGTCGGTATTTCTACATTAGCAGTTCATTCTCCTCGCAAGAATTCAATAAAATCTTGCCGTGGGCATGTCAGACTGGTAAATTGCTCAGAGGAAATGTTGTTGACTTTGGTACCCAGACGAGGATATTAGGGATATGAAGAGTACATGTCTGGGTGGTTATATAATTACAGGCATGGATTATATGTAATCCGGTATTCTCACAGAGAATTTTTCTCCCATATTCCATTTGTGTTTTAGACGATTTATTGATTTTGTAAAATCCTGTCATGTGTTGTTATAAATTGTAGTGTTTTCTTGAATTAGATGAATTCTGGATGTCCTATGTTTCAAGATCTACCCCTCCAAAAAATCCCCATCTATCCTTGCTAATGTGACACCCCACACAAGTTTTCTGTAATTAATGGCTCATCCCGACTCTGTCGAACAATCGTAATTGAACGAATCTCTAAATTGAAAGAAAACATGTCTCTATTCTTGCTCATAAAAAACTCAAACTAAGAATGATTGCTGACAACTGCCCCAGATGACAGTCCCAGTAAATTATCTTAACAACGATAGGAATAAATCCTGTCAGGTGTTTGAATAATAATTGTCGATTCTGCAGCTTCCAGCATGCTCAAATCAACTTTTTTTGCCATGAAAGTTTATATAGCGGATTTCAAGATTTTTTCCCCAGATTTTCGGGAAGAAGAATGTTCTTGACAGGTGCTCATGTTGTTCATCGTTTGTAGATATGAAGAAAGGATTGAAGAGTCTGGATCAAGATCCTTTTTCTGCAGTCAGGTATATATTTCGAACTATGCTTTTGTCTATTTCAAGGCCTCTTTGTAACGTAAGGAAATTCAAGTTTCTTGATCCACAGCTCATAGCCATATTGAAAGTCGACTTGTTTACATGACCATGATCTAATTCTGACAAAAACTCCAGTGGCATTTAGGTTTCTTGATCTTGACTTCTTCCTCATAGCCAACAGTGAAAAGTCTACGAAATTACATAATCGTGATCTAATTCTAACAAGAAATCCAGTGGCATGGCAATTGTGGTCCCTTGATCTTGACTTGTACCTCATGGCCAACAGTGAAGTCTACTGGATTACATAAACTATAATCTCATTCTAACAATAAGTCAAGTGGCAATTGAGGTTTCTTGATCTTGACTAGATTACATAACCATGGTCTAATTCTAACAAAAACGCCAGTGGCAATAAGGTTTCTTGATCTTGACTTTTACCTCACAGCCAACAATGAAGTCTACTAAATTACATGACCATGATCTAATTCTAACAAAAACAGTCCAGTGGCAATAAGGTTTCTTGATCTTGACTTCTTCCTCATAGCCAACAATGAAAAGTCTACTAGATTACATAACCATGATCTAATTCTAACAAGAAATCCAGTGCATTTGCCTTGTACCTCATAGCCAACAATGAAGTCTACTAGACTACATAACCATGATCTAATTCTAACAAGAAATCCAGTGGCGATTGGTATTTCTTGATTTTGACTTGAATACCTCATACTAGCCAACACTTCTCAGCTACAGCTTCATGAATATAGTACAGAATCATTAAGTATCAAGGCTGAATGAAACGACTGATGACATTAATGGAATTGTGATGAATTCCTTCTGTTGGTGCATTTATTTTGATCTCTGAGCTAGAAAGCCAGAATGATGGATCTGTTCTCTTGGGTATAGAAGCGATTTTCACTTCAGAAGCTCGCCAATACTAAAGTCAGTGTGCTGTTCCTGGTCTTGGTGATGTCTTTGTTGTGGGAGCTGTGGGCTTGGGCCTTGTGATGCTGCTTCTTATCACATGTATTGGTATGTATAGGCCCGTATTTTAGAATGCTCCTCAACGTAAAGGAGTTCCTCAAGGCTATTGTTCTCCTGTTGAGAACAACAGCCTTGAGGAACTCCTTGGGTGGGCTATTGTTCTCCTGTTGAGAACAATAGCCTTGAGGAACTCCTTGGGCGGCTATTGTTCTCCTGTTGAGAACAGCCTTGAGGAACTCCTTTACGTTGAGGAGCATTCTAAAATACGGGCCTACTCTTGACTCCTTCTAGACCTTGATGGGACAATCCTTCAGGTAGTGGCCTTGCTTGGCCTACCTACCCCACCATTCCTACCTACACTTCTAAATTCTTTGTTGTCCAGTTGCTAGGGATGGGGACATACACCCATCAGGGTCAAGGTGGAGTAAATAGACTTCTAGCATCTTAAAACCCTGGCGTACTTTCAGTGCAGTTTATGCACTCAGACTCAAATCTTTAACTGGAAATATGGCGATGCAGCTTGACTGCTGATAATGCATACATTCTAGGGAGTTCTAACCCAACTTATTGTCAAGTCTTGATTTCATCATCCAAGTGGCATCCCATGATTGCCGGGAGGTTAAAGCAGCAAGAACAAGGAAAGTGCAACACCTCCATGGAATAAATACCCATCTGAGAATACTTCACAAAAACTTAATTGGCTTATAGCCGTTAGCAATATTGGGTAGCGTGACTTGGTGATTAGGTTGAGATGTTGAGGGCGAAATAAGGAATTCGATTGCTTGCAAATTATTATTATTGAGGTTATTACCATGTTCTTGACTGGTGGGAAAAACCAGCAGGTAATTACGTCAGGTTTCAAGATGCTGACAGCTCACTAGAAAAACGTTATTTTTTTCTTTTATGGGTTTTTATTTTTACGTGTCGTTGTTCTCTTCACCGTACATCAAATTCTGATGTGAATTTCTTGTTAAAGGGTGAACCCTATTGAATGGTAGATTTATTGAAGTCCGTTCCACGTAGAGTAACAATTTTTCATTTGTCAACCTTGTCCTTTGAGCTGACCAGCAAACCACATGACCCCGATTGTGTCGGCCATCACACCTGACTGACTCCGGTATCGCTGACTCTTTGGCATAGATGGTAGTCACTCAGGTGTGATGGACAAGGTGATGGCGAAATTTTAGCCACATGGATAAGGTATCGCTGCTGTAGAAATGTATTGAAAACCAATCGAGCTATGGTCCATACTCTCTGACACCAGTAGCTTACCTCATGCTAGAACAAGCACAGTGCTACATAGTATCAGCGACTAGTGAACCGAAACTCATCAAAATTTGGAACGCAGAACCACCGTGAGATGAAAAACTTCCCGAGATATTCCAGGCACATTATTAGTTAAAATATCACGTGTATTTGAGTAGAATCGCATGAACTGAAAATGATGGCAAGCATTATCTGACTAAGTGCCCCATGAATAGCAATTTTGCTCAATGATTTAGGAATTGCTGTCTATTTTGCTACAAAAATTTCAAATAATGAGCAAAGAATAGGAAATTGGATGATGCAAATCTCATCGGCTGCATTCAGCACTTGATGCAGTTGAAAGATTAACGTGATGAATGGTGTTGAACGGTGGAAATTGAAGCTGAGAAACAATTGTGAAAAGTTTTGTGTACTTTGAATGTGCACTGAATGCAAAG
>NMRB01000053.1:356727-376411 GCA_002633025.1 Notospermus geniculatus
GCCATTGACCTATCTGCTTTGCGGACCCATGGCAGCAAATTAGTTGGAATGGGAATCCAGACTGATTTCTGAGAAAGGGACTGGAACTTTCAGACAAATAGCTGAAGACCTTGAGGCATATTACACCATCACAGCCGCCCTTTCTTACATACACCAGTCAATTTTGCTGAAAAAACCTGCCGTAAGCCACGATATCAGGAATAACCCCTCATGAAATTCACTTCCCTTGCCATATACGAGCTGAAAGTGAAATGTCACATATTCTATCAGGAGCTGTCAAAAGTGCCAGACAGTGCAATTAGCTTTTAAAAACAGTCACAACATGTCACCTCTCACGGCTGCTCATTCTAGTGGATATCTATAGTACATTCATCAAATACTCTCTTGATATCTTGGAGGGAAAGAAGTCTAATTATTCACCAGCACGGATGCCTTGGGTCTAATTCTATTGATGTTGACTGATTTGCCATTGGCCAATTCTGCACTGGAATATACCATGGAGGGTACGTCTTCGCACATTTAATTAACCATCCCATGACCAATTAATTGCCTTTATGAACCAAGTCAGAAAAAAATAGGGGAAATTTGAACAACAGTCAATATCTATACAAACAGACAAACTATTTTTTCACATACGTAGAACAGAACTTTCAAAATTCATCCCTCCATGCTTTCTCTGGTCTACAGGGTGACTGAATATATACCGGTATCCTCAGATGGCCCTCTTTTAATGCGTCACAAAATATCTGGAATATCATCCCTAGCGAATGGTGCTGTCAGTAAAAAAATCGTTCAGGGGCTCATAAAACAGACATCGTTCAAAAAGTTGCTGAAAATCCAGAACGAAATAGAACTTTAGTGATGGGTGTGTTTGACTTGATTCTCTTGGTTATTCAGTCGGAAATGTTGCTCATCTATTGAAATCCCAGATGCCTCTTTTAGATACCTTCCGAAATATTTATAAGTGGAAAAAATATCGTACAATTGATTTCCAAATTATGCAACTGGCGTTATAGAAATCCCTTGGAAGCCATTTAAAAAGTTATTCAACTCTGATGCTTGATATAGATCCTGTACTACTGGATACAGTTTCTGTTTCCCCATCATTGATTGCTGAGCTTTGCAACGGGTACCAAACTGGCCACCTGGTGGAAAACCGTTGAACTGAAACTTGTGATACAGTGCTTGGAGCTGTCAGCCTGGTCTCTTTCAAAGTGATGGGATTTGGTCATGAAACTGGTGCACTTAGGAAACCCAGCCTCAGGCCAGCTTGCAGTGACAGTGGTTCATTGACTGTAGTGTGTCCAGGAATGAAATAAGGCCCCTAGAAAAAAATCTTTGTTTTACAGAACCACCTGCCCTAAATTTAGCGCTGACTCAATTTTTTTCTTCAAAAGTAAATTTTTTTCCTTCATGTTCACGACATAGTTGTACCCATTGACCGTTCATCGTTTAGCATCTTGTGTTGTCACTGATGATGAAGTCACATTGACCATGAGTTCCACTTATCACCACGCAGGGCCTTCATCTTGGCCGAGCTTCATGGCCTGTCGTTCCAAATGTCATTACTGGATTATTGTCATACCTGTGCTTTGATAGCTGTTTTTGCACCTGTTGACCTTTCTAAACGTACGCATCATTCGACGATAGCATCTAACGTGATCCATCAAAGTGATGATGTGGGTGGAGTTTTAAGAGGTGGAAAATGTCTACTTTAAAAAACTTTGTTTTGCTTTGGTGGAGTTGGGTTTCAAAGCACAACAATTGCCAGGATTAATTTATTGTTCGTTATTCTCTAAGGCCTAGGAATTAATGCTGATTTCTTTTCTTTCAGTTTGTATCATACATAACTTTGCAGTAAACTTCATGTTTAAGAAGTTGAAATGTATCAAAAATTTGTTAAGGGGCCTCATAGGTTCTGTATTCTCTGTATCTCAAAGATGGCTTGTAAGCTCGCACCCTAAAGAGAAAAATTAACAGAATTTTCCTGAGCTGTGAAAACCTGATTTGCTTTAAACCAAAACCAATAGATTCCAACAGTCTCCAAACATTTTGCCAATTTCCAATAATGGTGTAAATTGTGAAATGGTGTAAAGTGTGAAATGAGGCCTTTGTTGGCAACAGGATGGAAGATGATGGTGGCAGGATTTATGCTTTGACAACAGGATGTCTTGTTTGATAGAAGAGAAAAAGCTTGGGGAGAGTGGGTGGTAGTGGCAGTGTTTCATACAGTCAAGTCATTGTGTCCGCCAGAGAGGGGTACAGGGGGGTATGTCACCTCCTTTTAAAAAAGTCAAAAATAGTCAAAATTTGTGTTTTTGACCAAGAATTCTGTCGAATTTTCTGTTTGTTCCCCCCTTTAAAAAATTTCTGACAGAAACACTGCAAGTTGAGAAATCCGCTGAAATCGATAGGTCTGCGATCCGATCGAATCTGATTGTGATTCAAAACTCGCGCGTGTAAACGCTGCCCAATGCGATCCAATGTGGATTTAAAATGAACCACCAATTTAAAATTGAACCACCAATTCCTGAATCCACATTCGACCGCATTAGACCATAATACGACCATATTAAAATTCTCGTCTAACGCAAATGAGACTCGAATCCGGATTCATCTTACCTGCACGCATGTGCATTGATGGTTTTTCTTCCTCCTGACTGCACTGAAGTCGGAATGTGACCAGATTTAACATGCATGTGTAAACGCTACCCAAAAACTTGGAATACATCTGGTCCAGAATGTGGGTCGATCGGATCTAGTCGGATCGAATCTGAATGTGGTGTTTTGGCTTGGTCGTCTAAACAGCCCTGATATCACACGGGACACTGACTGGTTGAGGTAGGAAGACTGATCAACTGTGATGTGAGACCATTTGAACTGCACAAAATTATGATGGCAACAAAAAAGATAATAATTTCTGTAGTCGAAGAACAAATTTTTCGCAAGTCATGCATTTTATTTTTAGGTCCAATTACCCGGTATTGTCCTGATCTCAGGTAGTCAAATATATACAAGGATCGCTGCACCAGTTCAAACAGCTCCAAGGTGTAAAATCTCATAAGAAATTTCATTTCAAAATTGTTTGAAGTTACGTCTTGGTATCATTAGATAGCCAAACATATCAACTCATTTGTTTATTGCTTGAGGGATGTGACTGAGAATGTGACTGAACTTCTCTCCTCCGTATTGAAGAAAATCACATCAGACTTTTCGGTTGTTTGCCTTTAGCCTTTTTTCGTGTTTCAGGTAATTTTTCTTTTCACTATATACAAAATGCACTGCCTTATGAGATGTTTAATTTTCTATATTTTTTCGAGAGATGGGGAACTTGCCTGAAGGAACCAAGCTACACCTTTGCTAATAACAATATTACAAATAAAAAAGTGACGTCTTCTCTGGTACTTTCTGTTGCTGTTGCCAAGATTGAAAATTTCATGGCTAATTTTAAAGGGTATAAGTAGTGTTGATTTTTTTCTGCCCTTCCAGTGCCAGAGCAAAATAAGACTTTTGGAAGGGGGCACTGAAAGGGTTAACTGGTTAAAGCTCAAGAACCATCTCTAAAAGTGCTCTTGCTATGAGAAATCTTTATCAATGTTGAGATTCTCTCTGATGCTTTAACCCCACCCACTTAGTTTGCAACTTGAAATCCCAACCTGTTTCTTATCTGAAAGCCCTGCGTGCTAAGAAGGAGGTTCGTTGTTTGGCCTACTGATCTCTAATAAATGGTATCCTGTGTCATAAAATACCTCTTTGATCGATGTTGTAATCTGTAAAAACAGAAGACTGGCAAACACAGTATACTGTGATGCGAAGTTGTTGCATGTTTGTGGGTTTATTGTAGGCTACTTTGATCCCACAGTACCTAGTAGTTGGAGAAAAATATTTTTGTGCGCTACTTTTTCAATGCTTTAGAAATTTGATGCAGTTTCAAACTGCTTGCGTCATTCTGGAAACTCTTCTTGACCACAGCATGTTCAGCACCATTTCTCCTTCCAGACCACGTTGCCTCCCCATTTGAGTTTCTTGTGCAAGTTACCTCTCTATGGGAGATTTGGCCACACAAAATGATGGGCATTCGTTGCTGTCTTAGTCAAGTTGCTAAAGTGATAAGGAAACTGACAAAGGAGGATTCCAATTGAGAGCCAACTTCTATGAGAAAACTCTTGACGAGATTCTCCATTTTCAACATTTTCACAAGTCTGCGGTTGACGCATCTCTTCTCAGACCTCTGGCCCAGCTTATGTAATCCCTCCCCTAGCATACCCTCGTACCCTTGATATAATGTTGAAAATATTGAAGCACTTGTCATCAACAAGTGACACAACCATCCAGGGACATCTATAGACTTGTGGTAATAGTCAGGGGAAACATTTGGGGCATGCAGTTCTAAACCTTTAAAGAATGGATGTGAAAAAAAGTCAGCATGGGTAATCCTTGTGTGGGCAAACTTGAAATGCATTTTCTGCCTTCCTTGCTCCCACGTTGCAGGATTTATGGAGTTAAATCATTCAATTTTGCGTGTGTCAACTCACAAAGTCATCTGACGTGTTGAAGTTGCTGTCACGACAAGACAGTACTTATTTGTTCAGCTTGGTTGCTTCCTTAGGTTCATCGCAAATGTTCAGAGGAGTACGAGGAAGGTGGGAGCAAAGCCTATCACAAGCTGCACAGATTTTCATGACACTTTGAAAAGGTTCTGGTTTCAAACTGGTGAAGAGGAGCTGTATAGGAAGTTCTGTTCTCATATATTTGATCAGTGGTAGCCTACTTTCAGGTGTCCTATCCAGACTCGAGTCTGTTCACACATTCTCTTTGGTTCCTTGAATACCTATCTTAGATGGAGCCCTGAAAACCGTGAGGTAATCACGTCCGCTCAGCAAGCGGCAGGTCCTGGGTTCAAATCCAATCCCGGCCATATGGGATTTCATTCCCGGCTCTTCACGTCCGTCGCATGGGACAGTAAGCTGCGGTGCCTTGTACCTTGTTTCTTTGCAAGGGCAAGTGAAAGACCCCATCCAAGTGAGCACATGAGTAGCTTGAGATGGCCTCTTCCGTACTTTCATGCAGGGCCAATAATGCTATGGCTTCGGCCCTGAGAGAAAAATCGAATACAAAAACCTATCTCAGATGGCTTGCAATGGATTATACAAGCCATTTGAGATAGGCATCCCTGGCTCGGTGACTGTCTTTGACCATCAGTTTTTCTCTGACCATCTCTATCCCTACCATCATTTGTGTGGGTTTAATCAGGCCATCTCTACCCTGCCCGGCCCACACACATACATTCACCAGATTACACAACAAATATCAATGACGCCATCAGAGCTGATGGGCACCCTCCGCTCAATCACCGCAGCAGACGTATTGAGTACTGGCAGTAACCGATTTGTCCTCCCTACACAACTGTGTTCTTTTCTGAAGGGATAAAGATATCGCTTTGGAAAGTGATCGGTCACTAACCGTTGCTGATATTCAATTCGCTCCATCTTGTCAATAATGGAAAAACCATGTCGATGGACCATCCATGACAACAGGCTGATTCTCTCCACGGCAAATCAATCACATACCAGAGCTTTGTCAGGCTTGTTAGAGCAGTCTGAAATTTCATGGTTCTTCAGAAGCGTGGACGCATGTATGAATGGTTGGCGAAGATCCCTGGCGGAAGGCCCATCTCTGATTGATTACACCTTGGCAGACATCCGAATAATTCGAAAGCTTCCCGGGTATCAATGAGAGCTTATGTTCTTTAATTAGTGTGGCTCAGTCTATAATCGAGCGTGCAGGACTTCAGCGTATCAAGGAAAGCTGTTGGATCCTGAAGTACATGGCGTTCTCATGTCTTAAAGGAGGGATCTTCTGGGTTCTTTGCGAAAGCAAAGTAGTCGTATCTTTCAGATACTAGATGCCAGGAATGGGATCTGTTAACCTTTGCATTTGTGAGTGACCCCTGACAGCAATGAGCACAGAAGACCCAAGGTGAACCAACGGTTTGTTGATTTCAGCATTGTCTGCCCATTGTGAAATTTGACTTCGTCCATTTCTGTACCGGTACTTGTTCTCTGGTGTCATCTTGTGTCTTCTTTCCGGCGCATTTCGACTCATTTTGCTGTCATGGTTCACATTTCTTCTTCTGCTGTGGATATGAGCCGTCTGGTTGGAGAATCCATCACCGAAAAGGTCCCAAATGTAGCGAAGTATACGCCTACTCTCCTTTGATATTGCCAATATCTTTGGTCGTCCTTTGCTGATACAGCCTCTTGTGATAGCAATATAAGGGAAATGCTCCATCTGAATCAAGTCGTGTCTGCAATCTAAGTGACAATATTGTGATGTTTATACCCCTGAAGAGTACTTATCCTCTATCGATTACCTTTGGCTACTTCTCTCATTCCATTTGCTTCGTTTACTTTGGCCCAGGTGAATCAAACATTCATTCCGACCTTTGATGAGTTGATTGAACATCATCACCCGGTTTTTTCCTTCAAAGAAATGTTCTTTTGGTCTGTAAACCAGCCTCGAAATCCTCTTATTGGGAAGAGGCCCCACAAAACAGTTTTTGACGAAGATATTCGTCTGTCGGTACACCTGAAGTCAAAACCTTCCATCATCATCTTTCATACAATATCCTCCCTTCAGCTGCCTCATCTTAAACAAAAAAAGACGTCCTTGGATTTTATAGCATCAATGCTATGTCGATTACCTTCGTAAGCTCCTTTCCCTTTGAAACTTACAAGTATTCATCTTACCAAAGATTCTCACGACTTATAAGGTTTTGCTCGAGAAATAGGGAAGGTGTATTTTTCAGGGATGTTCTTTGTGACTATTAAGCATCACTGTTTTGGAGTTCTTTGCTGGATTGTCAGGGTTTTTTAACGTGTGTGGAGGTTGTAGGTGTGGTGAAATGTCAGTGTTGCTCAAGACCTGGGTAGGAAGCCCCGTTGGGAGTTTGGTTTGTAGATGGATGTAAACGTATGTCGGGAAGCCGTGCATAAAAGTGACAATCAATGGCTGAGCAGCCGACGCGTCTAGATCAATGAGACCCAATCCAAAGTGACACGCAATGGCTTCTTTAGCTAGTGTATTTTTCTCCTGTTGGGACCAACTGATGAATGAGCTATTCGCGACTAACGTGGTTCTTAGCTTTCAATTTCCTATTTACCAGAGCCATTGATGTGGTTTCTGTTTTATGACTTTTGCCTTCGCTAATCGATCGAGTGAAAGAGATTGTATCAAGTTGTATGACAGTGTTGCTGGCCAAGTACATCTCCCTCCTTTTTTCATGTCGTCAAAGACTATGATATATGACTCTGTTTATCATTGGCTTCTGGCTTTGATGCTCAGACTTGTCAGACTTAGAAAAAGTCTACCAAAGGAAACCTTTCATGATGCCTCAAGGACAAGGGCATTCAGTCCTCATATGGAATTTCGAGACAAGTTGGAAGTACAAAGTAGTGACTATTACTCAGTCATCAAATCAGGGCCTGGGATCAGTCCAGGAACACTCTCTCCTGTGCCATCCTTCAAACTGTACTTCTTAGCCCTCTCAACTTTGCGTTGGTGTTAAAGCCAGCAGCAGACCAGGCAATATCGCAAGCGATCTACTCACCATCGATCTTCTCACCACCAGCCACCACAGATTAGGTGAGATCGGTTTTGGTATTGTTTGATGTTCGGCCATCATCACAGGCAAGAAGATTCCACGTCCTGGCGTCAGCAGCTGATTTAGCTCAGTGGCATAAGAGTACATTGCTGACTGAGATAATACCGAAATTGATAGTTTATCTTGTATAAGGAATATGAACATGATTACAATAACAAAAGAATGAACTCTGAGGGTTCCAATTTGGTCTGTTGTCATATCTGGCTTCCCTGCTTGACCAGCTCTGGTGATTTTCACTTCTTAGAATCATTTATTCCCATCACTTGAAGATTCTACACAGAACCATGGTGTAAATGGACAACAGCTATCTCTGAACAGGGGTCACACCCAAGGCACTAAAGGACAGTCTTGGCCAGGTTTTCAAGGTAACACAAAGGTTATAATGGTAATTATGATTATCGCGACGCTGGTCCCTTGGTCTCTTGGGATGATCTGTGATCATTGCTCACTCTGTGGAAATTGCGATCTATCAGCATACCAGCAATTTTTCCGATGATAAATGTTCCGTGTGGTATATGCCGTGAATGGAAAACAATGCCCGTATGACAAGTGGTATGACATTAATCAATGCATTTTTCACATAACCATAAATATTCGCTCTGAGAACGTGCGCAAGTCTTAAGTGTCTAGTTCGACCAGTGGTAACTCAGGAAGCTGTCATGAATACTAGAGGGTTTCATTGAATGCAGCTATGATTGACAATCTTATGGGCAGTCCTGGTATTATTTTTAAAGAGCAGCCTATTCCTCCTCTAACTCAAAGACGATGCCTTGATAGCCTAGTGGTTATCACATCCGCTTGGCAAGCAGCAGGTCCCAGGTTTGAATCCAGCCTGGTACATATCGGATAAATCATCCCTGGCTCTTCACATCCATCACATGGGACAGTAAGCCATGGTGCCTTGTACCTTGTGCCTTTGCAAGGGCAAGTAAAAGACCCCATCCAATTGAGGAACATGAGCTTGAGATGGCCTCCTCCGTACATGTACTTACATGTATCAGGGCAAATAACGATATGGCTTCGGCTCTGACAGAAAAATTTAATACAATATCATGATATAATACAATACAATAAAAACTTAAAGAAAGCAGAAGTCAGTTTTTCAGCATCCTCCCATGGCAGGGTTGGTCTCGGTCCACTCTTCATGCACTCACACACAAAGCGAGGTAAAAACCCCTGCTGTGGGAGGATGGTTTCAGTGTCACCAGAACAATTAATGAACCTGAACCTGTCCACACCAGGACATGCCGTTGATTTATACCAAGGGCATCCTTGTCTATTGGAGAATAATTTCATTCCATCATAGTGTCATCTTAAGTAGATAAGTTGATCACAGATATTGCTGGAGAAGTGTTCATGAAAGCATTCCGACGATAACATCATTATTGACCCAAAGATTATTGACATCTAACCGGACATTCCGGTATGGTCTTCATTATAGGATAACTATAACGTCACACAATTGGCTCTGAAGTATCAATATTGCGGCTGTTAAGACTGTCTAATGACACATTGGTGTAGGGCTGTGATCTGATACTGCTTCTCTCAGGATCCTTGTCTTAGAGCTGCAATGGCAATCATGGACATTTTACTGCTTATTGGGATCAACTCATCTAACCCAGGTTTGAGCAGACAACAATATTGTTGAAGTTTTCTAAAACATTGGAAAGGAATGGGAAAGAATTTGAACAAACATCCTTCAGATGGTTCACAGGAATAAACTTTCTTCAAATAATTTTCAAACAAAAGCATAGGATTTGACAAAACTTGGACAGAAGATATTACTGTCTGCTGGTCTCTGGGGACAGATGAGTTAATCAGGTAGGGCTTCAGACATTCTTCTCAGAGTTTCAAAATGAAACAGATGTCCCCTAGTCGTTTGGTGTGGAGAGCCAGGTATCTTCCCAACCACTCAAGGTGCCCATATAGGAAATCTTTCCAGTACTTCTGTGCTGGAAACCTTTCCAGTACTTCTATACTGGGAATCTTTCCAGTACTTCTATACCTTTGGCTTGATGAAACCAACCTGAAACTTGTGTCATCCATTTCCATGCCATGAACTCACTGAATGATGATTGTGAAGCCCGTCTCAACTACTAATCGACAAACCATGTTCAAAATCAAACGTTTATGGAACGTACATGGAAGAAACCTTAGAACATGTTATGATACTTTTCTTGCTCCAAGCAGACAGCACAAAGGACAGGTGTGCAGGGTCCTCAAACGTTCTTCATCAGCTTCAATGTAACTCTTCACAAGACATAGAGAAAAACCAGACTCCACACAATTTACAAGTTTGGACCATCTGGCCAATGGAATTGAATAAACTTTTCAGTCATTAAAGACGAATGTGGGCTTCAGGAACTTGGAAGAAAGAAATATGTCTGGTGAACTTTACTGATGCTCAATTTCATCTTACGTACAGAGTTTACATCCAAATTGCCCGCAGGAATTGTTGGGCAAGCCTGCTGGTTCAATCTGATGTCAATTACATGTACTTTACTGGTCTGACATCGATGGTGAATGTGTTCCCAGTTCATTGATCATTCTCACCACATTCTCGCCTAATGGTGGTGAAGGAAGGAAATGCTGAAGGTTGTCCAACAAAAATGTTTATGTATGGTTTTGGCTGTTCCCTTGATGGTGTTTATCAACGTACGCCCATTGCTTGATCGACTGATGGCCTAGCTGCTTTGAATACTCGCACCCGAAAGTTATAGATCTCTCCTTTGCTGGAGAATGGTACAAAAGGTCTGTTTCTTGTCAAGTTGGTTTTGACTTCATCTAAGACCTGTACTAAACATTCCAACTTTGGCATTCAAAGAACGATTGAGGAATTGCTTTACCTCTTTCAAAAATATCTCGGTTTAGAACACAAACAGAGATTACTGTTTCTTTGGGTAGTTGGTCTTAATTAATTAGCAAAAAACATCGCTTTGAGTAATTGCCAAGTGTAATATAAATCTGATTTAGCCTGTTTTCTAACAACATCTTGAGCAGTCAGACATGAAACCTGTGAAAAACCTTGCTAAGCAAGAGTGGTTTTGAAGTACACTTGAAACTGCTCGTTCTTATGAATGAAACTGCTTCCCGCCTTCAGATCTTTAGAGAGATGCTAAAAACACCCCAAACATTACGCTTTCCTTTAATATGCGTGGTACGTGTTAGAAGGCTTTTGCAATCTGTGCATTGGGCTTGTATATTTCTTGTCCACTTGACCAAATGAATTTCATAATCCACTGTATAAAATGCATCAGATATATTACAAAAAATATGAGGTGAGCTTATGAAATTTTGGTAATGATATTACCAATGGAAAAAAAATGGCATGAAACCCGAATAGCACTTGAAGATCCCAAACCAGTAGTAGCTGTCAGGATTGCAATTACTAGCCAAATTTCTCCTTGATTATATATTATTGGGTGGGATTATATTGAAACCCTGGGGTATTGTATTGAAAATGTTCAGGAAAGTTGAGTCTGGTATCGGAGAACACTTCCAATAGACCTAGGGCAGTTGAAATAAATTAGTTATTGGGTTTCTATCAGGTTTCTGAGATAGCCATGCACAGAAATGCCATTTGTTTTGTGGTAACCAAGATATTTTCCTTGTTGTTGTTGTTGTCAAGGTCGTGTTTGGTGGGAAGTCCATCTATAGCATCACACAGAGAATTTAATACTGTACACTGGTTTTGTAGTTGCAGTATCCTGGCAATCTCAGGTCATTTACGGTTGTACCTCTCCCAGAAACCAGTGCGAGGAGAGGTCGGTTGTGAATACCCTGGGTACGAGATGTAGTTGCAGAGGAAGGAAACCTGAGATCCAACAAAATCAAACCCGGAATTTTTCACAGCCATTCTTCTGGCTGCAAGTTGTTCCAGGCAAGATGATTGTGTCAGCATCTTGTGTGACTTGATGGAACAATCTGAAATCAGTGGAATTGTAATAAAGTTGTATGTCATCATATCATGATGTCTTATTCTGATGACATCTACTGTTGTGGTGACCATACATGAGCAAGCCAATAGGAGCTGTCAGTGAGTTGACCAATAGGTGTCACTACAGCCCAATTCAATGCATAATAGCGGACCCATTCATTCTCGATTGAGCACCAAAGAGAAGTTTCTTTTGTATTGGTCCGCTAGAACTGTGCTGCCATCTTTTGGCTATATGCGCGGCTGACTGCTCCTATTACCAAACTGGTGATACCTACTGTATATGTAGTGAACATACCAGAGCAGCTCCATCATCACCTGCCCCTTGAGTCATGTGAAAGATACCAAGAGGACGAGCTCTTTTCAATTTTCTGATAGGGTTATCTTGCTCAGCAACTTCCTGCTGTTGTGGCTCACTGAAATGGTAATGACGTTGTGTGGGTATATATCAGCATTGGATGTTGATTATGGTCTCACCATTTGTGCATTGTCTTCCAAATTTACTCTGCCTGCACAAATCATGAACAGACAGTATCTCCAACGGTGGTCACTTCATCAACCATTCTCCCTGAGTAGAGAAACTGCCCTTTTACTTTTGGTGGGCAGTACTTGCCTTTATTGAAACTGGCCATTTGCATTTGTTGGTTGGGATGCAGGGGTGTGATCAACTCTACCAAGTCTACATGCCGAGCTTCCATTGGTTTTCGTCACTCGCAAAGCTAAAGCTGGCCGCACACGAGTGCAATTTTGTCTCCGACGTTGCCTCCATAGGAGTTTTCTGTCTAGCATCCTGTCAGTACACACGTTGCGTCAGCCGCCGCACACGATTGCAAATTTGCCTCCTGTAGATGCGGCGTAACGTAATTTCAAACATGGTTGATCTTCGTTGGCGGCGAAAAAATCCGTCTCTGCCTCTGCCTCCGACCACCGCACACGATGACATTTGCACGTAGGAGGCAAAAATCTCCATAGTTGGAGGCAAAATTGCACTCGTGTGCGGCCCGCTTAAGGGTCAGAGTATGGCGATGAGTCTGAACACCAGGGTGTTCCTGGATGTCAAGCCTACCATCCAACTGCAACTACAGTGTGGAGACTTCTTCCATCCATCCTGAGGTAATCAATGGTTGTTATCCCTCGCTCCCAGCGTCACTGCACAAAAAATGAATTAGAGATCTGACGTGGAATATTTATAAGGGATGGGACGCTATTCTTCTTCCTTGACAGATTCGTTGGTGCTGTGATTAATCCCTTAGAGGCTTGTCTGGTGTCTGGCATTAACTTTAGCCAGTGGCTTTGTCTTTGGTTCTTGCTGTGATTGTACATTTCCCAATGGACTACAACAGGTTTTGATTTACGAAGCCACAGCTTTATTGTTTCCATTTCTCGTCAGAAAATAGGTCTGAGAGGGGATCATGAACACCTTCTCTTAAAGGGGCTGCTCCACTTGACAGTTTTCTCGCAAAAGTTGGCTCACAATGGGCAATTCACCATTATTTGTTTCCTCACGGCTTACGCTGAGACCAGTGACACAAACAACTGCTCGCAGTTGAGTTGCCCATTGAGAGCCAACTTGCAAAAAAACTGTCAAGTGGAGCAGCGCCTTAAGGTTCCCCTGAAAGGTTTTTGTGGGTGATGTCAGTTGATCACACATCACGTCGATAACTACAACAATAAACTCTAGTCAAAGCAGTCAATGGCTGCAACTTTTAACACTTTGGTGCCGATTCCTGGTACAGCGTGATGCGTCGACACTAAGTGTTGTTTCCTCTTTGGCATTTGGGGACCTTCATTCAAGTGACAGGTAATGATCAGTGAATTCCGTGATCCTCTCTGCTTCCTCATTATTCTTCAAGTCAGGTGTCCCTCTGGATTTACAGGGGTTGTCACCAGCTGTCATCATATCAAGGCTTCCTGCTAATTGGCTCTAGCATCCGAGGAGGAAGGATGTTGCTTGAAAATTGGAATTAAGGCGATTTCTGAGCTAAGCCAATGATGATCAGCATTGTCATTAGAACGTGGGAACTCAAGAAGGTTTTCAGTGTCATCCGAATTGATGACCTGGTAGAAATAACACCAAAAATCATCTTCAACATATCTCACGAGGGGTAGATCCATGATTTCGGAAAAGAGGGGGTGCATTGTGCTAGAAACATTGAAATCTGTGGTGAATTTCAATGATTTGCTCCAAATTTCAGAATTTCACAGTCGATTTTACAGATTTTGGCTGAAAGGGGGCGTGCGCCGGGTGCCCCCCCTTGGATCCGCGCCTGTCATGTCAGTCAGGTTGAGGTTCAGTTTTGACATTTTGGATCAAAAGCCAAATCCACAATTTTGGCATGATCAGTTTCTTTGACAACAATGGACAATGCAGGTGGCAACTGGAGCCAGTCTTTCTTACTGGGTAGATGAACCACAATCTCATGGGTGATTGCTAACACTGGTGTTTCCTCTTGCCACTCCGACTGCTAGGCATGGAATGCAGTCCCTGAGTTACGCACTCAGTCCCTTATTCAGTCATTGACCATTGCCTGATCATGGAATCTATTCATCAATCATTACTTCTGCGAGGTCAAATCACGCCGAAGGCAAATGTACGAGGTGTCCAATCGTTAAGGAGACTTGGTGTCGCACCCTTCGACTGAACTCTTAGCCTGCCAGTAATTCAATCAGGATATTAATTGGTAGCTTGCTACATGATAGGAAGTACCTAACCTGATCTCAACCGATACGATATATTTGACGATATCCATTAACCTTCATGGGACTCGTTTCATTGAGTAAGTCACCATTAGGCCACACTTTTAATATTCTTTGGTTCACGGGCGCCTCTTGTGTAAACTCAGGTACGGAGGGCGAAATAAAAATAAAAATAAAATTCTGTTTTGGCTTTTTAAAAATTTTGCGGTCTTGTTTTGTCCATTTCCTGATGTCGGAGGAAATAAAAAAATCAAAAAAATACTATTTTTAAAGAAATAAACTTTACTGCTGTGAAACATATTGCTCTGAAACATTGCGTCAGGCAGTTTGGTGTATGACTTGGACATGGTCATCAATATATCTAATGCAGAATTAGGTATCGCAGACGTCTTTTTTATTTTTATTTTTTATTTTGAGAATCTCATGTGTTGGTGAACATCGGCGGAAATAAAAAAAAACGAATTTCATGATTTTATTTTTTTTTCACTTTTGGATTTTCGGACGTCGGCGGGCCCGTGAACCAAAGAATATAAAAAGTGTGGCCTTAGTGGTAATCCGTCAGACGGGATCATGAAGTTGGGATTAGGAGTAGGGTGCTCTGTTCTCATGATGTCCAGGGAAGCATATCAGGGTCTCAAAATCGGGAGCAGTTTTGCGTCATCATCATCAATTATTAGAATTTTCAAGTTGGGGATATCTTTGATGAAATATAGTTCACCTGCCACACCGAGTACTTTTACATGTAGCTGCTGTGACATCAGTGATGATAGAAGAAAAACATAGGGTTGTACTCTAGACTGCAGTGAAGGACCAAACTCAGTGAGGGCTTGAAGCTTGATGATGGAGGGAATACTAGTAACATAGACTTCATGCTGAAGCTGCAGGAATAAATCAAGTGTTGCTGTAAACAAGAGCATTGGTGATGATGGAAAACAGTAATTTCTGTCTTCAAATATCACCCAAATTGGGCCTACATGTATATTCATAAAACTACTAAAGTCTAAGTGTGACACTTATCCTATTTGTTCAACACAAAAGATAAGTGTCACACTTTGACTTTCGTATGTTTATGAATATGGACCCTGAAAACAGCTGTGCTGGCCAGAGCAGGACTTGCTCTGGAAAGCTGCTTTAGTTACGGAACAACAACAGCCTGTGTTTCTCTGAGATTCCAACATTTGTATCATTGCATGATCAGTGAATTATGGCAAAATCAACTTGCCAGTGGGTGGATAACATGATCTATGAGAGTTATTCGCCCGCATGATCACA
This sequence comes from Notospermus geniculatus, assembly GCA_002633025.1. Lineage (NCBI taxonomy): Eukaryota > Metazoa > Nemertea > Pilidiophora > Heteronemertea > Lineidae > Notospermus > Notospermus geniculatus. Next base: position 372,294 of record NMRB01000053.1, read on the forward strand.
CAACAGGGAAGATCACTGTCGCCAATGTGTGCAACACAAAATATTTTAACTTTGCATAGTTTGCAACAGAGGGGCACCTACAGTGGATACTGATACTGGTATAATGGTGTATACTGGATTAATGATCTGCATTTATGGAGCCAAGAAAAACCAGTATTGCTCAATTATGTAAATTTTCTGATTAGAGCAATTATTACACTACAGCAATGGCCAGTTTGTCATGTCGAACTTCATGTTAATAAATTATCTCTATTGGTATTTCCTTGGAGGAATTAGGCCTATACATGTACTTGATCAAGTAAAATTCCCCCAAGGTGGGGCCTGTTTCTATTCACTGATCCACATGCAACAACTCACACTCAGACATGTCAGACTTCCGCTTAATGAATGGATGCAACAACTTCCAATTAACATATTGTCTTAATGTGTTAATGGACAGATTAACATGTCTGACTTTAATGGAAGCTGTTACTCCTCATCCCATCCTATCCTTGCGTGACTTCAGCAACCTATCCCATCTCAGGCTAAGTCTTTCTTGTGGCATACTTAGCTGCATCAATGTAACATGGAAAAAAAACAAGTTGCGTGCCATGTGAGAAAATCATATCAAGTCTGGTTTGGGGATGGACGAAGGAAATTGACTTATACATTATTGGCAATATTTTTGTTGCCATATCCTTTTCCAATCTCAGGCTAGAGTCTGTACCCGTACACCATTTCTGATGTAAACCCATTAACTCAAGTGATATAGCAGGCAACTACACTTTAGCAGACGAACTTTGATTTGAATCATGGGTAAATGATGATGCTGCCCTCTGTTGCTTTTAGTTTGAACTGTCATAGCACTCTTTTTAGCTCTTGATAGTTAGAAATGACATTGTTCAATCAGTTTTTGATCAAGTTGTGTTTTCCTTGCTTCATTATATTTACAGCCAATGTTGCGGGTACAGGATATTTCAAGTTGATGATGTCATGTATGTCATTATGGTTTCCGATCTCAAGATCGGAAACCATATAGTGTTTGGTCGTGGTGTCTGTCTGTGTGTGTGTCTGTGTATCTGTGTGTCTGTGTGTCTGTCTGTCTGTTCAGTCTGTCACACCTGTAACTTTGTTCCTGCAAGAGCTACAGACCTGGAAATGTGACCTACCCCCAGGTTTCATGACCTGATCTACAAGATGGAATGAAAATTTCCAGTCTCCGATACCTGGTTCATGGTGAAATTGACATATCAAAAGTTGAGATTTTGTCTGTCACACTTTTGTTTCTTGAATAACTTGTCTCCGCCGCCAGGTAGAGCACTAGCAACAAGTTCCTTCCCTATGTTTATGGCCCTTGGCAAGATACTGGCATCAACAAATTTATTCTCCAGTGTCAGCATCATAATGATATTGATATATCAAATTTGATATTTTGACATATCGGGAGATCTGTCACAGTAAGTGACTTGAAACTGGTATCACAACATCATTGCTCATCCACGGATGTTATTGCAACTGAAATTTTCAGTTTGCACCTGCTCGGTCGCATGATATTTGCTGATATCGTGGTGAGATTTGATATTCAAATTTGATAACATGACATAAGTCAGAATCTGGTGATGGTAGAGTCCTAAAACCTTCACCTACACCTAGGTTATCAAGGATGAGCTTTCAGATTACACAATGACCTTGAAGGTCAGAGGTCAAGGTCAAACAGTTCTAATGTGCAAATCTACTCAGAATTTCAGGGGAAAACTAATTAGAAGCCTACATTAACCATCCCCTATTTGTTTAATCAAGGATCCCTGTTCCAGTTACGCAATACTTCTCAAGGTCAGAGGTCAAGGTCACAGATACATGTAACTAGCTCTAGAGTAGTAAACTTATCATCGGAAACCATAGACATCGCTCCGATGTCCTTTTCTTGTTGAAGGCAAAGAGTTGAGATTTAACCAGTCTTTTCATTTATCCATTGTAGGTATGTCAGCATCCACACCTATCAATGAGGTCATGGGGAGCAGAAGCCACTACTTCGTTAGTTCGTGCCGCTCTTGGTCACAAGTACACGCCGCCATTACATGAAAATGTGGTAAGTCTGGTACTCTGCTCTTCAATCAACCTTGCTGCTAAACATGTGAACTGCACATGGCGATTGCCCATCCAACTATTAACCATGCTCAAGTTGGCTTAACTTCCATGAAGCTATTGCCACACAAAATCTTCAGAAATATGCACACATTTGTGACCCTCCACAGCAAAATCAGTCGCATGTCCCTCAGAAGGTGAGCCGCAACGAACTATAAAAGATGACACCAGAAGAGAATGGAAGAAATAGATTATTTCAGATTTCATAACAGACAGAAAATATTGAAAGTGAGAACCATTTGGTCTCAACCTGCCAAGCTAAGAGCGACATGCAACTGGTTTTGCTGTGGAGGGTCACATTTATGATTCCCTTTTGGATTAATTCCATGAAATGCCAAGAATGACGTGGGTAGGGATGTTGTTGATTTCTTCTAAGTCACTCACGCGAATCTCCTCTTCTCCAGCGTCTTCAGAGTATGCTGCTCGCACCCCTACAAGAACTTTCCTCTGTGATGCATCCAGACATCAGGCAGAAACAACTCGAATGTGTCCTGCAAATCCTTCACAGTAACGGCGACAACCTTGGACAGGGATGGCCTCTCATTCTTGGAGTCATTGGAGCTGTCACAAATGATCAAGGGTATGTTTTCTTGGGTTGTCCTTGAAAAAGTAACAGATCGGATGAATTTCAGTGAAAAATGTTGTAAAACTTGTCCATGGGCAGTGACGTCATTTCCTCGATTATTTACCTTTACCATATCTACTTTTCAGGGAAAGTCTGATTCGGATAGCATTTCAAAGCCTCCAATTGGTTGTGACTGATTTCCTGCCCCTGATGCCACCAACATGTCTACAGGTCGTGGTGGAAGTTGCCTCCAAGTTTGGAAAACAGAGCCAGGAGTTGAACATCAGTCTGACTGCCATTGGACTTCTGGTTAGTTGTGGCATTTGTTGAAAAAGCATCCTGTGGAGTGGTAGTGACTCAGATCATTGGTACAATAATTCACTTAATTGTCAATAGACGGGAGCACTGCATGAGCGGTCCTATTCCTTTCTACTAGAAATCAACATGGGACTGCAATCTGAATGGTTTTCTATAGATTTTGATATTGACATCTCGTCTCTGTTTCAGTGGAACATATCAGATTATTTCTACCAAAACCAAGACAAGATCAAAGCAAACCTTGAAAGTGAAGTCGGCAAAGATGATAAGGATATGCCTCCTTTTGACAATCTCTGGATGTGCCTGTATGCCAAGTTAGGTGATCTATGCGTGGATCCGAGGCCAGCAGTTCGGAAGAGTGCCGGACAGACTTTGTTTTCAACCATCGGGGCACATGGGTCACTTCTACAGCAGAAAACATGGCAGACGGTGCTTTGGCAGGTGACAACCTTGTTTTCTGATTGCACTTGTTAAATCTGAAATTAAAATTCTTGCAGGCTTTGAACAGAGATGCAAGCAGAAGTACATGGTACAGCAGAAGTGTGGTTGAAAACTTGAATGCTACAGGCTCAGTTGCTTTCCCATTTTTAGCTCACCTCTGTGAGGTGAGCTTCTCCCATGGTGTGTCGTCCGTCGTCCGTCGTCGTCCGTGTTTGCAGATGGGGGCTTAGGAGGTTATTTTCATCTTGAATGGGCACCTAGGTGGTCATTTTCTCTTAGGTGGTTAACCACCTAAGAAAACTTCTGCATTCGGACGACGACACTGCAGAGAGCTCTAAGGAGGTTGTATTTCTTAAGTGGTTATTGTCCTTATTCCCTAACAAACCACATTGGAGTAGTTAGGAGACATATTTTGACCACCTAACGACATTTTCTTATGTGGTTAACCACATTAGAAAATGTCGTTAGGTGGTCAAAATATGTCTCCTAACTACTCCAATGTGGTTTGTTAGGGAATAAGGACAATAACCACTTAAGAAATACAACCTCCTTAGAGCTCTCTGCAGTGTCGTCGTCCGAATGCAGAAGTTTTCTTAGGTGGTTAACCACCTAAGAGAAAATGACCACCTAGGAGCCCATTCAAGATGAAAATAACCTCCTAAGCCCCCAT
>NMRB01000053.1:376651-386776 GCA_002633025.1 Notospermus geniculatus
TGTAGCTCTGTATTGGGAGAGCGGTATAGGTCTGTATTGACATGGAGAAACCTTCAAAGTCAATTTGTTCTTTTCTCCATATTGAGAGCTTTGTGCTCAGCTCTTCATTGTTAGAAGCTAATTCACCACGTAACAAATTTCAGGAGATTTTCCCCGAGCATGGGCACTTCTTCTGGAGTTTATCGAGGCGGCGGCTCTCTGTCGGAACGCAGAAGTGTCTCTTGCGGCTTTGAAAAGTTTTCAAGAGATCCTCCAAATTAATCGGGAAAAATCTGCAGAGGAATGGAAACTGCTGATGCGGCAGGGCAGTAAGGACGATATCCTGCCACCGATGAGCGAGACGATGAATCGCAACAGTGATATTGCTAAAGCTGCTGATACTGAACTATCTAAGGATGCTGGGAAGGTCGATGACGTCATGTTGTGGTCGAACGCTTGGCGGGTTTGGTTATCAATAGGCAGCAAAGTGACAGTACCTCCCGAGAACAAAACTAATGATATGTATGTGCCATCGCAACCATTTCTCACTGCCCTTGTGCAGATATTCCCGGCATTATTTGAGCACATTAAACAGAGATTCGTTAAATCGGACCTTCAGAAGTTATCGAGTGTTCTACAGGGGGCACTAGCTGTACCAGTTCAGGGAGATGCATCACCGTTTATTGTACCCACATCACCAGATGCTACATTAACTTCGTTACAAGAGGCTGTCTTAAATGCTGTTGATGTTCTTCAAAAGGTAAGAATGTGAATTGTGCATGTCTGTCTCAAGGCCCCACTGGAAATCCTCGATGACAGCCTATACAGAGCACGGTGGCTGTTCCATTGCTGAGAAATGGAGTGGATGTGGTGGATTGGAAACAATCTTGTTCACCAATGAATGTGTGGGTGAAATTCCCTACCATACCAGCAGTTTCAGCTCTTATGTGTTGGTAGGACTCAGCTTTTGTAGGACTTGGCTTTAGTCGGACGTCCATACAGATTTTCCCCTTGTAACATCTCATGTTTCAATCTATCTCCCTGAATGAAATAATGAGATGAGCCCGAGAACTCGAGAAATTCCTTCTTTTCCCAGATGTAGCCTTCATGAAGAGGGTCTGGGTTTTATACCGATAGATTAAAGTTTGAAGTCCTGTCATCTGTTCAGTGCAAGAGCAGGCCGGGGGGCAGGCAAAGGTCCTACAGAGGAAGGCACTGTTCAACTTACAGTTCTGATGTTTAGCTCAGATCAGTCTCTGTCAAGGACATAAGGCCTAAATGTTGTTGATGATGGTGATAATTCTATTATCTTTCCGTAGGAGGTCTACAGTGGTTCAGAGAGCATGCAAAGCATGTACCCAGATCTATTCGACCAGCTCCTGACGTTCATCGAATACGCAGTCCGACAACCTCGTTATGGGAAAATCGACAGCAAAAGCATCAACACGGTGCGTGGACCGTCAGCAGATTACGTCACCATGAACTTTGTACCGTTTGCTGAAAAGGCGCTGATGCTGGTGGTTGAGATGTACAAGACAACAGCCAGGCATCCTGCTGTCATTCATGAGCACGTCATGCAGAATATTCTGAAGGTGAGTGCATTGTTTCTGTGTTTTCCTCCAGTCAGATGAGTCGAGACTCCCTGCTTTTGTTCCTGTTGACTCAAACTATCCAGATTTGTGATCAATGAAAAGTACAGGCCTTGTCTTCTGAGGCGAGTGAAAAACTGCTCGCCTGAGAACAATAGAAAACTCTATTGTTCTGAGGCGAGCAGTTTTTCACTCGCCTCAAAAGACAAGGCCTGAAAGTAGTTACAGAAAACTGCACAACAGAGCTTGTGCTAAATATTCTGGCATGTCTGAAGGTGGTGCATTGCTTCTGTGATTTCGTTGAGCTACATGTACATATAAAAGAGGCGAGACTGCCTGCATTTGGTCCTTACTCAAGGTGAACTCATGTAGGCCTACTATGAAAATCTGTTCAGAAAATGCAACAACTAACTCATTTCAAAATAAATAGACTGCTTTATTCACCCTTGAAGTGGATGTGATGATGCTGTGAGGAATACTGCATTAGTAATACTTTAACACTCACCGGGTATGACCAGATGACATGACCAAGTCAACTAAAGTAAAGACAGGCTACATTACAATGGTCTGAATGTGCTTATTGAACTAGCAAAGGATGTGTGTTTACCAAATTTCAGTGACTGTGAGTCTTGTAACATGTTAGCATGTTGTATTTAATTTATAAATTTATAAATTACAAGGAATTTTTTCAGGCAAAAATAAAGATGTCTCTACTAGCACATAACCAGATACAATGCCCTTACAATACAAATTACAGCAAATCATATTGGTTAAAAAATATGAAGAATTTCTTACGAGGATAGTAATAGTATACATGTAATATGTACAAACATTTTGATTTAAAGCTCTGAAGTTCTCCATCACCTGTGAAATTGATTAAAATAATTTCCAAATTGATTAGATTAGATGTGCAATTGGAATAGAACAACCAGAAACACACACAGAAATATAAAAACCTATCCCAAGCCCATTCAAAAATGGTATGATTCTTGATGAGACATAATCTTCTCTAACTAAAGCAATCCTTTACAGAACGTTTAGGAAACCAGTTGGTTGAAAAAGTGGCCACTGTCAGTTCTATGTGAAGCTGATAGATGGCAGCACCCTATGAGACAGTCTGCACTGACCTTTCACAGCAGGCAGTCATTCCTTTGTGAAGTTTACAAAGGTGTAACCAAGGCTAAAATACAAATACTGTGGTAATCTACTGATCTAAATAACACAAGGATTAGTATTAATTGAATGGTTTACATGTACATTTTCATCAACTTCCATTGTCAGAAGATGTTGTCTGTTCGACAGAAGTGGCAGTGATAGAAGTCTTTGTTGGGGACAGTCAGGGTGCATCTAGTAAAAGCGTACTTGTCGACAGGTTAATAATACAATTCCTATCTATTTGAACAAAACCTTTCCTATCTTTGGTTTTAAGATTAGACTTACCGAACTGAATTAAAGCTAAGAATATTTAAAGCTCATGTATGTGTATATGAATCTATTTACAAACAATTGATTGATTTCAAAATAACAGGTACCCGGTACATACATTATTCCTGACCAAAATGCAGTGTACATCTTTTGACTCATTTGGAGCAGTACCGGGACTCTGAGAGAAGAAAATCACCATGACACTAATAATTTGGTCAGAAACTTGGACACGAAATCAACTTGAATCAATTAAAGCTATATTACTTTTCATACCCCTGGGTAGCACGTCTGAGATATCATTGCTCAAATCTTGCAGTTTTCCTTCTGCATCGTACATTTGTCAGAAAAAAACTACAACTATAATCATAAAACATAAACCATACTTTGTTGTTGCTTTTGAAAAACTAAAAGTTGAGATGATTCGTCACCAGACTTCAAATCCATTCACACCGGTAAATTTCATCGACATATCAACTTCGAGAAAATCTTTGGAATTCACTTTTTATGAAAACTCTGCTCCACTGAGGGAAGTGAATGGAGCATTCGGAGCAAAATAATGAATTTCAGAAATTGCCTCAAGTGAAAACCACTGGATTAAATGATTATTTACATCCAAAACGAGATCATTAAGCATGAAAATGAAGCATGAAAATGCACGTAAAATATCCATGCATTATATGCGAGTCAAGTAACATGATACATGAATGGAAGGACACACTGCATAAAATTCAACTACCGGTAAAATGATTGATTGATTTCTGAAAAACTTTAAATCTACTGACCAGTGGATACTTTTCTAAAGCTGTTAACCACAAAGGAACAAACAAAGAACTAAAAACAGCAGATTTCTTAATTGACATGAATAAGCAAAATAATAATAGACTATAGACTGACTTTTCATGTAAAATTAAAGCTGGTTGGCTGAAAGCTGCTCCCAAAATCTTGTCTTTTTTGCCTGCGATTATCTCAATCACAGGTTGTAAAGTAAAAGATCATTTTGGTCTTTGCTTTAAAGCTTTTCATTTGAGAGTTACACTCTCCAGAAATTTCTCTAATATTGACAGTCTAGCAGTTCATAAAGATATAAAATGAAAATTATATTATTTGCTGACAAAGCACAATCTCTTTTAGTCATGAGTCTGTGAATTTGATAAGTCTGTCTTGAGTCTATCCATTGTAAAGCATACAGCGAAGTTTCTCAATCTCGCTTCTCAGGAGTGAGACCTCCGTGCGAAGTTGGAGATTCTCCTGCTCCAAGTAAACCACTCTTAAAGCGATCTGTTCCTCCTTCATTCGTCGCGCATCACGTGATCGTTTTGCCGATTCGTTATTCTTCTTCCGTTTTTCCCAGTATACTTGATCTTTTGCTCCATCGGGTAAATTCGACATGTCTGTTGGATCCGACATGTCTGAATGTGGGCGCTTCTTCGGTGGAACCTTGATGCCGATTGCGTCAGTCTCACCGGTGCTTCCGTCGCTACAGTTTCCTGTGTGTGTGTCCTTCAGGACATCCAACTCTGCTGACTGCACCTTACTGGTGCTGTCAGCACTTGTTGAAACAGATGCAGACGCAGTCGGAATTGCTAAGTCCTGCCCAACAGGGGCACCAAGGGCAGCAGACTCGTCACCCTCTTTTTTGAAGTTCGATATGTCCATATAAGTTGGATTTATAGGTTGCTGCATACTGTTTTGATAACACGCCATCCTGCTGTGGATTTGCTGGTTCTGTGGACTTGACATGCTGGTCGTTTGTGTTGCACTCATTTGGCTGTTCATCGACATTGTCATTAGTGATTCTGGTCGAGCCATACAGGATTGTGCCGTTGTCTGGTATGGGGCATAGAATGAACTCGGGATTGGCCCCGAGTAAGTTTGTGAGGGTAATGAAACTGGCGAACGTGGGTAGGCCTTGAACGGTCTCTCTGAGGCTTGTTGTTCCATCAGGCTGTATTGGGAGAGTACACTTAACATAGCGAGGGATCTGTGGATGGCTTCAATGAGGAAAGGCAGTCTGAAAATACAGATACATGGTTTGAGAGACATCGGAGGATCTGATGGAGATGTACTTGTAAAAAAGGTAATGGTAAAAAAGGTAATGGTAAAATAGGCACTGGTAAAAAAGGCACCAGTAAAAAAGGCACATAAAAATCATGGAGTAGGTAAAAAAGGGGCTAAAGTTTAGAATTCCCGATCGGAAGTGACGTTACGCCAAGGCACACAATGGAAATCCTAAATTGTACAATGCGGCTTATTCCGTCAATCGATGACCTTTTTTTGGGCACTGATCGGGAATTCTAAACTCGTTCCAAAAAAGGCACTACTGGATCTTTGGACTCCTTTTGCCCATGCCAGGAACATGTGCAGTGAGCAAACACAACAAAAAGGGTAAAAAAGTTTGTGGTTTTGCTTGGAAAAGGAAGATTGGGACCAAGATTGGCATCAGCAATGACCTACCATGTTGCTACCTTGTCCAGTAAAATGATGCGAGATAAATTAAATTTGTAGATGTATCCAGAGATGCACAAACTTTGAAAAAAAGCGGGCGATTATTCCATATGTTGTTCAAACTTCAACCTCAACAGTTTGAATGTGCTGGAGAAGGCGTTATACCACCTTATACCATGGGCTGTGGTTGGCTAGAATGCCTGTGGTGTGTTCTTACATAATGTTATTCAAAGGCAGGTAAGGGTATTACCAGTCCTGTTGTAACTGCCCGGCCAGACTAGCCAATGTTGTATGGCCTGAATTGTGCAACATTATGCAAGAACTAATGAGTGGGTTTATGTTGATAACAGTTTTCACCCTCAGAAGACCTTTTAAGCAGTATATGGCATATGTATCTTTTGACTAGGATTCCCGGTTTAGTTGAGTTGGAAAAAGTCCAAATTAGGTTTCATCCTGGTTGGACAAGAATGACTCTATTATCATAGATAAAATGTATGTGGTAACTTGGTATGGAGGGAACTAAAAGAAAAGCTGGAAGATTTTTCCCAGGATTTTTTCCCAGGTTAAAAGTTCACATCAAATTGCACTTGATAGAAATCTTCTGATTATTCCCAATGCTTTGAGGTTGGATTTGACCCTTGAATGGCATTTTGCACTTGCTCAGCAAGTGCATAGAAACAGTGTTCCACTGCATGGATTATATGCATTCCCATGATGTCTTATGGTTTAATCCCACAAATAACATAAGGCAGACATGGATTTAGTAAATTACTCCAAATAATCTCAATCTAATCATTCAGGCAGGTTTTTCAGAACTGTTTACGGGAGGTTGATTTGAAGAGGGGGCAATTTGGTGTTGGGAACAGACGTGATGGGCCCTGATGCTCCAACTACCTCAGTTCACACACACACTCCTCATGGTCCAGCAAGGAAAATGTTTCTAAAAAAAGTCTGTTGCTTGAATAGTGAATGCACTAAGAAAAAATTTCCCGCCCAGTCTGGGCAGCCATTTCTGGCAGTCTGCCAGTGATTTGGTCTGCGTTGGTTGTTTTCTGTTATGTAACAAAATGGGGTATGGAGTAATCCCGTCATTTGTTAGCTAATATTGGCTGGCTTGCTCAAAGAGGTGAAAAGTTCATTGGATCATTAAAAAAATGGCAGAGTGGGGGGTTGGAAACCATTTATAGTGGTCATGCCGAGATTTTTCTATAGTCCGTAAGGAAAAACTGGTTGGTAGTTCGACAAAGATATAGGACTGAAGAGATTATTTTGAAAGAAGTAGGCCTACTGCCACAAAATTAAAATGACTGAATCATATTCGGAGTGTAACAACTTCATGTCTTCTGGTTAAATTTTGCAGTAAGGCCAAATTGAAACGATAAGAAAGCTTTGGTATATTGTAAAAAATCAGAAGCCGTTTGCAGACGTCTAGGCCTACATGTACACATTCTAACAGTTAATTCACAGCAAAGTGATGTAAGCAGGTGTTATGTTCATGTTGGATTGTTGACTTCATAATTTTGTACACTGTCCAAACTTCCCTTGGCAATATTGGATAACAGAAAAAGATTACTAATTGAAATGTAAGCTTACTGAGGTCTGTCATAATACGTTGATTTAATTTCTCTGATTTTCATCATAAGACACTACTGAGTAGGCCTACATTTAGGTCATCCTGTTTAGGTGGAAAGAAAGGCTGATTGTTTTCACGACCCCTCAACAAGTGGCAAAAAAGTTGCAAAAAATGTATCCAATTACATCTCTGATAACGCCTGACAGATAAGCCGAGAAGAGGTTCTGAATTAAATGGTTTCTTTTTCTAATAAATTCTGGAATTTTCCACAATTGGCAACAAATTGCAAAGTTATGAAAGACCACAAGATTCCTTTGACAATGGGCAGGTGTCCCCGTTTCCAACAAAATTGCAAAAGCCTTTTGGTGGAAAAAAAATTGTCAATAGAATTACTGAAGTGTCGGACTAACTTTTTCCTGTCATCAGATCAGTTAGAATTGTTGCCTTGATCCTGCAAGACCTGCGTAGGCAGGCGATTGACTATTTGGAAAATTAGGTAACCCATGGTTCTTTGAAATCGAAAATTCTCGTCCAGGAAGGGCCGAAATCCACTCGGTCAAGACCCCTGTGATAAATATAGATTTTGACAGCGTGCCAGAGATTACGGTGGGTTGTAACACCCTACCGCATTATTACCCCTCCCTAATCTTGAGACTGAGGGAAAGGTCGTGAACTCGGCCAATATGGCGTAATCTTGACCAATATTGGGAATCGGGGTAATCTTTCCTAATCATGAGTACTGGTCCACATGCTGGTGGAATTTTTGAGATGGGGTGATAAACGCCTCAATTTGTGACACCTGTTTGTCAACGACTGTTATCAAGCTGTTTCTTTCAATCATAAGTAATTAGGCATTTATTGTGAATTGACTTGCTATCATTGATATTTTGAAGGAAGGACGGGAGGTTGATGTGTTCATTGGAAGAACGTAGCCAACAAAAAGCAGGGTTTGGTCCATTAGTTACTCAGCATTCGAAGCTGGGACCTGTTATGAAGTGGGGAGTGGTCATGACGGTCATCCTGAATCAGCTCAATATGTGTCCAGCAGAAAATTGCAGCCATAACTTCAGGTCAAAGGCCTGGTGCTTACGCTCGAGCTCCAGCCACTTGATGTTTGGGTTGGTGATGACATCATCATCGCACCCAGGGTTTTCACAACCACTCACCTGCTTACACTTGTTTCTGAGATTCTCAGGATGTGGTGAGATGGGCCTACACACGATGTCTTCACCCAAAAGGCTTGTCGGAACATTTGGGTACTCGTGAATTATACGCATCCAATTTAATCCCATAAAAAAACTTCTTTTGTTGTAAAAGTAATGAACTCATTCATCCACTTGTGGGGTCTTGCTGTCAGTATGTTACAATTCATGTTGTGCAACTCTGCATAAAGTTCTGAACTTTCCATCACCCGAAAACATTATGATGCAAAATGTGCAGGAATGTCATTGCTGAAGGAGCAGTTGCGCATTATGCGTTTTTTTTTCTCATTCAAACTTCTATGAGCTTTGGTAGGATTGAGAGGAAAGGCATAATAGCGGCGTGACGGTTGTTGACCATTGAGTGAACTTGTTGCAGGAGTTCATTCAACTTTGGCAGTAATCACATACAATGACTCAACTTTTTATGGAGTTATACTGTATGATGTAATCAGGCCTACCATTACCTTTTGACAAAGGTTGTACGGGCATAATCTAGGCTGAGATAAAATACTGGGGTGAATAAGAGGTTAGTGAAATAGCTTGGTGATTCATGCCAAGACAAAGGCATGTTTTACAAAAAAGGGAAAAGTGAATTTTGATTGGCGACCCTCCGCAACAAAAACTGTGTTAAATCGCACAGAAATTGAGCCTAAACGTACTGACATGTCACCAGGAGATAAAGAAATAAATAAAATCACTCAGACTTCACAAATAGGCAGACAATACTGAAATTGACGAATAAGTTCGTCCCAAATTGCCAACCTCACTAGAGTGATGACTGGTTTTGTGGTAGAGGGTCACCTTTGTCAATTTCAGTATTGTCTGTCTATTGTGAAGTCTGAGTGATTCTATGTTTTTCATTATCTCCTAGGCCCGGTTGCACAAAACTCACGATATAGTGCTAACTTGGTGTTAGCGCTAACTTTATGTTAGATGACATAAAAATCCATTGTCTTTTTACGTCATTTAACACCAAGTTAGCGCTAACATGAGTTTTGTGCAACCCAGCCCTGGTGTCATGTCAGTCCATTTAGGCTCATTTTCCAGGTGACTTAACACTGGTTTTGTAGCAGAGGGTCACAAATGGCTTATGGAATATTGAAATCAATGCCCATGAAATGGCCGTCAATGACATGAAATATGACAAGAAACCACAAATGGATATCATATGAAATGACTATGATAATGGTCATAGGACCCACATATGAGACATGTTCCTATGGAGAATGTGGGATGTGTGAACTTGTTACGCAATCAACTCACACATCTATTCTTCAACTACTCCTCTTATCATATCTATCCTTGACCGGCTTCAAAATCAATCGCATACTGTATGTACCAAACTAACATAGGCCTACCCTCAAATTTTGAGGTGTGACAAACTACGAAATTCTATTCTAATGATGAGAGAAAATAGAAATTAGGAAAATGTAATGATGCATATGATTTGACGTTGAACACCTACCTGATAGTATTCTTGGAGATTTCTTCACGTCTGGATTTTTCTCCAACCTTCCTTAAGGACCGGCAACATGCGTCTTCCTGTCAACAGATAATGCACTGCTGACCATGGACCCCTCTCAACTTGTTTCCTGTCCTGCTCACACGAGCTCAGCTATCAGTGGCCAGTCCTTGGAGCTAAATAGGCCTCCACATAAAGTTACATAATACACTGATTTCTGTGTAGTTCAACCGGCATTGGGGTCGTGACCTCTTGCTCGAGTCATCCAAGATTGTCAGCAATTGCAGCATTTTGGTCAGGATGATGTCATTGGATGGCCAGCTAGCTGCATTGAAAATAGCCGCTGTCAGGTTATATTTAGTTTCTATATCGTATGGGGGAAGACCTCTGGTCAGTTGGAGGATTCCCGTATATTATTCCATGGTTTTGGGTGCTGCTGCAGGTGGGGGG
>NMRB01000053.1:402498-447493 GCA_002633025.1 Notospermus geniculatus
GTGGCCCTCTGCAGATGACCTTTATGTGCATGTGAAGTTCTGGCCCAATCGGACATCCAATATGGCCGCCAGGTGGCGTAAATCGAAAATCGTCAAAGTGCTGTAACTCAGGAACGACGTGACCCAAAGTGCACCTACTCGGGAATGACTTTACCCAGATTGCTCATCCCTCTGTCATGAGACTGTTATGTCCAACCCGGTGAGCACATGGTCCATGGACCATTTCATTAAGTACATAATATGCTAGTAATGAGCAAGAGGCAAATGGACCTTGTGCACAGTGTACCTGATCACGAGAAACAGTTCTGTTCATCTCCTGTACATCATGCATGTGGAGGCCTTGTCTGGATCAATCAGTGCAACAGACATAGAGTAAGTCCACTCTCGTTATACCGCCCCTGGATATACCACCACAGACAATTGACTTCCTCGGTCGAAGGCATTTCAACATTGCCAACAACAATACCCTCGTTATACCACCACTGGCGGTATAACGAGAGTGGACTGTCATTTAAAATCATTAAGATCTAAGGGTAGTCAAAATTTTTTCGAATTTCTGCTAGCCTACACATCCCAACGCTTTCCAACTCTTAAAAGTTGGCGTCAGTGTTGGTGTGGGACTCACCAGTGCAGTCTACAATGGTCATTAGCAGTAACAGCAGAGTTTCACGCCAAGGCCTTCACACACACGGCTTGGGATTATAAACTGCCACTTCAACGGTGTACCTATAATCAGGAGGTAGTGCAGTAGAAAAACCCAAAGTGACCGCCAACACACAGTGGTAGATTTTGCTGTCATTAGTGGCACACCCTGCCATTAGTGGCACCACCAGTTAGCGGTCCTTGAAGAAGAAATGCATGCCACAATGTGATGTTCTACATGTAAGAACATTAACTGGTGAAAGCCTCAAACAGCATTACCGGTACATCAGAATGAAATGGTCCAGGGACCATGTGCACACCTGGGTGTAAATGTACCAGAATAATGATGACCTCATAGTTGCAAAACATGCCACCTTGAGAGACTGTCTGACAGACGCCACACAATACCAATGACCAATATGCTATGCCTCCTATTGGAGGCGGGCAATATGCTACACCTCCTATTGGAGGCGGGCATATAAAAACTTGAAAATCAGAGAGGAAGAGCGTGGGAGAGGAGGGGGATTTTTCCCTTTCTCTGCCCTCTAACAACAAGTATTCTTTAATAACTAATAGCACAAGAAATATGCAATAGAAAGAATCGCGCCAAAAATTCGACCACGGTGGAGCAACTAATGGCTCTTGATTAGGACCAAATTTTTTGCATGTCAAATGTGAGGAAGTATTTCTTCTGCAGTTCGTCTAAGGCACTGGAACATTGTCATGGGGTTATCCCATTAAACTTATCCGTGAGTCCGCCCTAAACCCAGAAGGCATGAGAAGTGTTTGGAGCCAACATCTCGACGCTACCAACGCCATGCACTTTGTGCTTCCGCGGCTATAAGCAACTTGTGCTAGGACCTGCTTGGTAGAAGCATTGGGAGTATCAACAGATACACATGGATCTGTATTGTTTTTAACACAGTTCCATGTCCCAGTCCCTATCCAATTCCACCCCTCACCTGGTTTCCTCATTGGGGTCATGATTGATATACATGTGTAGCAACACATGTATATCAGGAGGGAGCTTTGAATGATGACTGAATGAGTTACTTCACCTACTCAAACCTCGCTGAAACTTCCAATGATGAAAGGCCTTTCTATTATATTTTCACTGCACCCCCAAAAGGAGTTACATTAATATTGAAATATAATCGAAAGACCTTAACTCATCATTGCAAGCTTCCTCCTATATCAAGCCGATTTCACCAGGCTGCCTACCGTCTTAGGTATCCACTCTACGGCCCAAAGGAAGTTTCTGACAATGCCCAAGCCTCTCCACAGACTAACAGACGCACCTGTAGCCAGGGAGAAGAAATCTCCCCACCTTTGAACATTTTTAGCTTTCTCTCTGGATTAATGCTCAATCTCTCTTTGCACTTGGCTGAGTTGGGCTCTGTTGTTTATCCAATGTTGGATTGCTTTTACAATAGGCTTCCTCTCTGTTTTCAGAACACCACCAATATCAGAGGGTCTTGAGGCATGCATTGCAGGTGTGGTGGGTGTGTTTTAGAGGTCCAAGGAGCACATACCCCAATATATATGAAATGGTTCATGGACCATGTGTTCACCTGGGTGAATGTACCAGAAAAACAAATGACAAATGTTAAATCGAAATGTTCCAGGGTCATGTATCCTCGTTGGATGCACCTGAATTTTTGGAACGTGGTCAGATGTTAAATAAAACATGTCAAAATACCATAAAAGTACAAGTTATATGACGAAAATGAAGGCACCTGCGGGGTCTATCAGTCAACAGAGAATTGAATGAGGCACATCTTAGAACGCACTAATTAGCTAATAAGCTGAAACAAAAGACTTTTCGGAACACTTTCCCAAGAAATGTTACATTTTGAAGATCAAACAACATGCGTATCTTAAAGTTTGAGGTTTTTTCTACTCAGTCCACCCCTTTTAATAGCAAAAGCCGTCTAAGTTTTAATGTCATTTTCCTGCCAAAATGCCATGAACAAATCTACAGACAATAAAATTTTCCAAAATTATGTTTCTTTATAGAAACATGGCACAGGCTCCTCGACGTCGGGGCCAACCATTCATGACAACTATCTGATGAAATTCAGTCCTCGAAAATGCACACGAGAAACGTCCAGCAAAATTGGGTTCGCAGTGTTTTAAATGTCCCCAGTTCTTTAACAGCAGTTGGCTGCTCCCAAAACTGTGTTTTCCAGGACTCCAGAGAAAAGCGGCCTGCTGTTCGCAATGGCCAATGCCTCAGATATCCCATCCGGAAGAGAAGACTGTTCGCGATTGCACAGTCATTACGTTGACAAGAAGACTGTTTCTGTCCTTTGTCGTACCAATTGATGGCGATCAACTTGCCCACCTGCAAAATGAAATGACAGATCAGATCACAGTGCTAACCAAATGCCTTTTCTAAGATTTGTTGTGTACAACAGCGGCCTTGTAACAGCAGCATGAAGGCCGTAATTCCATGGAGGGTTAGACTGGTCCTCTGTCTTAATGCGCTCAGTGCCTCCACTAATGCGAGGCACGCACTACGACAGGGGACCAGTCTGGTGGACTGATTGTAGTCAGTCGTGTGACCGGAGGGGATGGGTCAAGTTTGAGCGATTACTCGATACATGCTGTATCTTGTGTCTTGAATCTATGGCAAATAGCTGATGTCAGCATTTTAACATGTGGGATTCATGCAGTCTCTCTAAACATGCCAGATACTAACCTTGGATTTTACTTTGGTGGTTGTGGCGGCAAGTTGAAGGGAAGGACCCTGCAGACAGGTTTGCTGCTCCCTCCCTCTGTAGAAGGCTGCGGCTCATCCTGAAAGTCAAAACATTTGAAGTATTTAGTATCAACTCAACAAAATGATGCTCCTCCACATTTTAAGTTGACCTTGACATACGGATGTTAAAAAGGTCAAGGCCAGACAGCTTCCTTGACATCAACTACGAGTAAATTATACGTAGTAGTAGGCCTACTTACTGATGGCTTGGTGGTTTTGCTGTCCCGGCGCAGCCTACACGCCCTGAAAATGATAATACATGTATCAGAGTTTACATGTTTATTAATTCGTGGAATTAGCCTACCATGAAGATGGGGCAGTATGCTCTAGTGCGATTCCCACCATCGTAACCATACATCCATACGAGATTACACTATTAGTAAAGTCGTCTCTGAATTTCGCAAATTTTCGATCCCAACCAGGGGTCTTCCTCAGGCACTTTCTAGTAGAGATCCCAGAAGTGAATCAGCTGGATCCTAATTATGGAAATAGTTATAATAAAGAAACTCTGAAAAGTTTAGGATGACATACATGTAGGATACTCATCACACCAAGACTTCCAAGGCACATGGTAGGTTTCAATCCATGGCGTTGATGGCAGAGGATTCTTGTTATACCAAGGCTGTTGTATCTTCCACGGCACACATCAATCAGGGAATAGACAGGTCCATCCTTCTCTTTGGTGTCCCTACAGATGACAGAGGATTCTTGTAACAGAGGGGAATGGGTAGCTTACCGGTACTATAGTGAGGTTTCACAAGTGCCTGGTTAGGCCCTATGACGACGTTTATCTATTGTGTGGTTGTACCCAAACAATAGATAAACGTTGTCGTATGGCCTAACCGGGCGCTAGATAAACGTTGTCGTATGGCCTAACCGGGCGCTTGCGAAACCTCGCTATTTACTATCAAATTTCAACTGACATCTATCAGTCTAGATTACTGCATAAAAGACAGACAATACTGAAACTGACAAACATTTGGTCCCAACCTGCCACGCTAAGAGCAACACACGTCTGCTTTTGCCAGAGCAGGTCACATTTTGACTTCCAAGGCTACAGTGTAAGCATCAGTCAGGGACTGGGGATACTTCTCCTTCGGTGTCCATCCAATTATGATGATAGAGGATTCCCTTTCCCTGAGGGGGAAGTGGTTAGCTCAATTACTACATGATTTACAGACAAAAATTTTAACTGACATCTGCCAGTCTCAATCATGCATGAGAGCTGATCTGGGTCCAAGGGTTAAGTTTGTGCTAACGCGGAGTTCGTAATCACTAGGATTTACATACATGTCATGAAATTTTGGGAGCCAGACGTTGGGTTCGTAATATCCGGGAGTTTGTAAAATCGAGGTTCCTAAGACCAAAGGGTGCACTGTACTTCCTTGAAGGCAAAACAGTACCAGCTGGAGAACAGAATCCATTCAAGCACGACAGAAGGTTCTTATCACACCAGGCTTAGAGGAATCAACTGGAAGCTACGAGGCTTTGTTCTGAGCACGTGTGTGAAATTGTTTTTGTGCAGGCAAGTGCAAGTGCAGGATCAGTGTGAACATGCAGTGCAGGAAGTGAAAGTGTCTGTGGTAGCAGGCAATGGGGATCGTAGCTCGATAGAGGGCAGCACGCCAAAACCTGGTCCTAATACAATGAACGCCTTTCGTGTGGGAAATTGATCAGGACCGGGATGTCTGTTTCATTTCAATAGTTTTAACCACTAGTGACACCTATTGAAAAAAGTCGGCTAGGGTCCCCATTATTGCAACATGCAAAACATGATATACATTAAACATTGAGGAAATTCTTCAGTTACTCTATCTACGTTATATAAACACAACGTTTCAACCAGTATACCCTGGCCGTAGTCCTGTGCACAAGAGGAGACAAGGTATAATACCACACAGTTTTTATAAGCATTAGACAAACGTCCAAAGGTTTGCTCAACCGTTTGTATAAGCATTAGTTTTTAGCCTCAACAGAGATTCTGGACTTTTCATACTCAAAGCCTACAATCACATAATTGCCAAACTGGACAATTAACTACACAGCCAAATGGGTACTCCTCCAGCAACCTTTGGACATTTGTCTAAAAACTAATGCTTATAAAGACGGTCGAGCAAACCTTTGGACGTTTGTCTAATGCTTATAAAAACAGTGTGGTATTACCGTATACCTTGTCTCCTCATGTGGTATTCACTTGTACACAGGACTACGGCCAGGGTATACTGGTTGAAACGTTGCATTTATAATAAACGTAGATAAGAGTAACCAAAGAATTTCCTCAATGTTTAGTTCCACCTATCTAAAATGTCACTCAAAGAAATGATATACAATATGATCCAAACAACTCAAAACAAAGACGTTTTTCATACTAAAATATCTTTATTCAATATAAAACATATCAAGGACAAGTTTGGGGAAATGAGGATGGCACATGATGCACAGTTTCTGTGAACTAGTTGTCTTTCTTCTTCAAGTATGCGCTACAAATGAACTGTTGAGATATTCTGAACACTCTATAAAGTTATGTTCGCATCGTATTGCCAAATTCCTAATCAACATGAACAGTTGCTCAACTACCCACAATCTCACAGGGACAAAAACCACACGATAAATCATTCAAAAAATGAACTAAAAAATAACATAACGTATCAATAAATGCTTCTGATATAAATGCATGATATGGTAAAAAATAATTTGTAATCTCACTGGCAAGTGTCACTTGGGCAAACAACAGGGATATGAGCTTGGCTGCCTGCACAAATCAAGATACAGTATACTCTTTGTGGTCGGGGGAAAATTTTGATATGATGCCTACCACACTCGGTACAAGACTTCTGCTTGCTAAATTCTCATGATCTTGTGCAAGCTTGAGAAAATATCAAGCTTGAATTATTGCTTTTGACATTATCAATATGTATCGATATCAAAGAATCACATAGGTAAATAAAACACTTCCATTTTTTAGACCCATTTCCACTCTAGCTGGTTCTACAACTCTTTGCAGCAAGTGGTGCAGTTTTCAAAGTCATTGGAATTATCAGCTAATCAGTACTTCGCATGACCATGGAAGGATTCGCCTACTCATTCCAAACTGCGGCAGAGCTGCTGCAGCAGAAATGGGCCTCACGGTTCCCCTTTTGCAGGAAATCTTGGTGCTACAGGTATAAGTAAGTGCAACATGCAATATTTCGTTGGGATATCATGCAGGTATTAGAAGGTTAGCAGTATTCAAGTTTGTGGAGAGAGATGTGGATTTGGTCATGCATGTGAATATTAACATGATTAAGCATCGTGCAGAACATGGCAGTCAAAGAAAGAGCAGTGGTCTCCACTGGCACTTACATGTCAGAAGCATCAAGAAAAACAGTACCCGATAGTTACCAAGAGTTGCTGATAGTTGCATTGATTTGTGACAGGCTTTCGACTTTACAAGAAGGCAAAACCAATGAAACAACCGTGCAGTGGAGAACACTGCTTGATTTTGAGTGCCTGAATTACTAGCCATCATTACCTAAAGCAATTTGTGATTATTTCTATCTAAGCTAGTTCTTCTTTTGGAGGTTCTTCAACAACANACTAATGCTTATAAACACGGTCGAGCAAACCTTTGGACGTTTGTCTAATGCTTATAAAAACAGTGTGGTATTATACCTTGTCTCCTCATGTGCTATTCACTTGTACACAGGACTACGGCCAGGGTATACTGGTTGAAACGTTGTGTTTATAATAAACGTAGATAGAGTAACCAAAGAATTTCCTCAATGTTTAGTTCCACCTATCTAAAATGTCACTCAAAGAAATGATATACAATATGATCCAAACATTTCAAAACAAAGACGTTTTTCATACTAAAATATCTTTATTCAATATAAAACATATCAAGGACAAGTTTGGGGAAATGAGGATGGCACATGATGCACAGTTTCTGTGAACTAGTTGTCTTTCTTCTTCAAGTATGCGCTACAAATGAACTGTTGAGATATTCTGAACAGTCTATAAAGTTATGTTCGCATCGTATTGCCAAATTCCTAATCAACATGAACAGTTGCTCAACTACCCACAATCTCACAGGGACAAAAACCACATGATAAATCATTCAAAAAATGAACTAAAAAATAACATAACGTATCAATAAATGCTTCTGATATAAATGCATGATATGGTAAAAAATAATTTGTAATCTCACTGGCAAGTGTCACTTGGGCAAACAGGGATATGAGCTTGGCTGCCTGCACAAATCAAGATACAGTCTACTCTTTGTGGTCGGGGGAAAATTTTGATATGATGCCTACCACACTCGGTACAAGACTTCTGCTTGCTAAATTCTCATGATCTTGTGCAAGCTTGAGAAAATATCAAGCTTGAATTATTGCTTTTGACATTATCAATATGTATCGATATCAAAGAATCACATAGGTAAATAAAACACTTCCATTTTTTAGACCCATTTCCACTCTAGCTGGTTCTTTGCAGCAAGTGGTGCAGTTTTCAAAGTCATTGGAATTATCAGCTAATCAGTACTTCGCATGACCATGGAAGGATTCGCCTACTCATTGCAAACTGCGGCAGAGCTGCTGCAGCAGAAATGGGCCTCACGGTTCCCCTTTTGCAGGAAATCTTGGTGCTACAGGTATAAGTAAGTGCAACATGCAATATTTCGTTGGGATATCATGCAGGTATTAGAGGGTTAGCAGTTTTCAAGTTTGTGGAGAGAGATGTGGATTTGGTCATGCATGTGAATATTAACATGATTAAGCATCGTGCAGAACATGGCAGTCAAAGAAAGAGCAGTGGTCTCCACTGGCACTTATATGTCAGAAGCATCAAGAAAAACAGTACCCGATAGTTACCAAGAGTACCTGATAGTTGCATTGATTTGTGACAGGCTTTCGATTTTACAAGAAGGCAAAACCAATCAAACAACCGTGCAGTGGAGAACACTGCTTGATTTTAAGTGCCTGAATTACTAGCCATCATTACCTAAAGCAATTTGTGATTATTTCTATCTAAGCTAGTTCTTCTTTTGGAGGTTCTTCAACAACATTTTGATTCTCAGACTTGTCGACGTTATTGTTGTTTTCTTTCTCTTTACTTTCTGTATTCTCCTCATCATCGCGATTGACGTCATTTGCTACACTGTCTGTGGATGTTAACTTCTTGCTGCCCTCCTCTTCTGAAATGGAAGTCAGAAACTGGTCACAAATTTTTTTCAATTTTCTGACATGAATGCTACAGCCCCACCTGGTTTCCAATTTCAAGTCAAAATCTCAAAGGTCCAGGTTTCTAGTAAATAAGTCTCATCTATTTTACACTCAAATACTGAATTCAACCAACAACCTTCAAGGTTCACCCCAACGGCCTTCTGGAAGGATTCGCTCCATGGCCAGTGGGAATTTGCCCCTGCTGTCCTTGCCGCAAATATTGAAATGAAGTAGGCCTAGGCCTAATCCAGAAAGTTTTGAAGAATGAGAGATGGAATGAACACAGCATGCTGATGCTGATGCACAGACATGAAAACAGAGGTTCATGCGAGACGATAACGATTATGTTCATTCGTTGCCAATAGGCTGTCATGAATGTGGCACATGTGGCACTCCCAGAGCGCTCGCTTCACATATGGAACAGACAGTCGCAGGCCTAGGCCTAGCGCCAAGGAAGTGGCCACTGGCCAAGGAGCAAATCCACAAAGACTGTTGGCATGGTTGGGGCGAACGCGTAATGGGATGAAACCACCAGATACTGTCAATGACATACCTTTGGGTTCAGATTCCTTGTCTTTGTCTACCTCATTCTCAAGCGAGTCATCCTCTCCCTTTGCTGGCTCAATATCAGAGACATTGTCCGTTCTTCCGTCATTCGGCTTGTTGCCATGATCATTGTCATTCTCTTCATCAAAGACCTCTTTCTGATCACTGGATGTTCCCTCACCTTCACCAGCACCATCATCAGGTTCAGATTCCCTGGCTTTGCCAACCTCATCATCAACGTTGTCAAGCAAGGCATCCTCTGCCTTCGCTGGCTCAACATCAGAGATACTCTTCGTTCCTTCATCACTCAGCTTGTTGCCATGTTCATCACCATTATCTTCATGCTCAGATACTTCTGACCCAGCATCACTTCTGTCTGAAGCCACGCCAGAGTCCTGGCTAAAATTGTCTACCTTGGCCTACAAGGATTAAAAGCAATGCAAGATAGAAAGTTTTCACCAAGATTGATTAATTTCCTTACAACAGAGTAAAGGGCAGCGATAGGATGAAGTAACCTGAACAGCCAGTGACACCAGAGAACACTGCCTCCCACTCCCAGTCTCCACAGAAGTCGCATGTGAACAGAACCAACAAGTCATATTCAAGTTCATGCCCTGAAGAATTTCATGTATCTCATGCCACAGTTGTTGTTTGGGACTATCTTGACAAGATGATCATGACACAAGGCCTCCACAACACCGAGCCCATAAGTAAGAAAATGGCAAGTTCTCTCAGCATAACTAGGGCAAGCCCTCAACATCAGACACTTTGATGACATGACATTAATTTGATTCTTCACTTCCTCTTCTGACACACAAATGCCAACACTTATCTAAAACTCTTGAGTTAAATCAAAGGCTCACCTTTTCTTCATATTCCCATGGTGGAGGGGTCTGGTCCTTGAGTCTTCGTAGGGCAAACTTCCACACACCGAACCCAGATACACCAGTTGTGAACCAGGACTTCTCAACACTGTACAAACCTAGAGATGCAGAGAAAACGACCTTCAGAACTCAATAGATGATATGGAATGGTGGTCAAGAGAGTAATCAAGGTGCCCCACGCAACATGTATGTTGATCACCATGACCAGCTTTTTTACTTCTTATCAAATCATTCTGACAGGGCTCCACTGACAATACAGATGAATACAAATGCTGTTTGTACACAAAGATACTCTAGTTTTGAAACAAACACTCTTGTAACGCAGGCTAACATTTAAAACACACTCACCATCATAGCGGTAACCCCACTCAGGTGCATATCGACTTCTAGACTTGTACCCCCTGATGACACGGACAGGATGGTTGGTCTCGACGTTTCTGCTGAGGGCAAGATTTCCATGAGTCAATGTCTGGTCTTTCGACTGTGGAGCTGTACGCAAATTCTAAGAGAAACAGAAAATCATCTCACTGAAATATATCTACCACGTCCTAAAGCCATTGCTCTACATGACTTTTCTCAAGCGAGTTGATTCTCTATGGGCAAATCAACCGTAGATAAGTGTCAACAGTTGTTTGTGTCATTGGCATCAGCATAAGCCGTAGCAAAACCAACGATGGTGAATTGCCCATTGAGAGCCAACTACTCATGCAAGAACCTCTCAAGTGAAGCATGACAGTAGAGTTGTGCAGACGATTACTCCAACAAGCCACTTCTTTCAACATGAAGACACGAAGGCTGTTCAAAATGTCGAACATTTTATTTGACAAGATGCTAATTTTCAGACCACAGCTTTGTGAGGGGGCCACACAACATAAGGTTCTTATGATTATGAGACTCACCTTTGGTTTCATTTTAGTGCCTTTCAAATCTCGGCCACCTGAAATGACATTTTTTGCCTATTGAGCTTCATATGCCTCTCAACCTAGAGCTATCAATCACAGTCAGTCAAAGAGACTGAATTCATCAAGAATATATTGAGTTATACATCATAAACTTCATTAATCATACCTTGTCCAGTGTAGGTGAAGACTTCTCCCATGTCAATATCATCCTCATAACCGCCAGAAAGGGCAATTGAGTAAGCCCCTTCTTCACCGCCATGAATGCCAGCAACAGTTGGCCGATGGACCCCAGCAGCACAGCACTCCATTCGTGTTTCCCACGTAGTGCCAATCTCAACTCCTGGAAGACCAGATACACGTAGGATAAAATTCAAAAGAGGCTATGTGCTAACTAAATTCAACCAAACTTCATCTGTTCTTATCTATCAAGCATGACAATTTCAATGAAGATTCCACTGGATTTAAGAACTTGAAAATACATGTATTGGCCGAAGATACCTGGAATAGCACCAAACATATTTGTCCTGCCAGGTGGAATTTTCACTCTTGGTTTGTAGTCATCATCTTCTTCTTCATTTTCAATTTCTTCATTTATCTCGGCAGGTGACTTTGGCTCCTGGAAAAAAGTTTCTCATAACATAACAAAATTCAGAGTGCATGTGGAACAAAGGGTTCCCAAGCAAAGGGTTTCACATTACCATTCAAGCACAAATATCGTCATAATATTTGTGCTTCCTCAGCCACATCAACCAAGCAAAATACCACATCAAAGTGAGCCCTTCATAAGGGCTCTAGGACAATTCGTCCCCGGAAAATTCGTCCCTGGACAACTCTTCCATAGGACAATTCGTCCCCATGGACAATTCGTCCTGAGGCAATTCATCCCTGGACAATTTGTCCCTTCTTAGGACAATTTGTCCCTTCGGACAATTTGTCTCCACTGAATCGAATTTTAAAGGTTGCTTCACAGCCGGGACTTTGTTGTACCGGGACTCTGTGCTGTTTCTAACTTGAAGGGGCTCAAATCTGAGTGGATACAAACCAAAAGAAACTTCAGGTTTTTATGTGGGCTAAATAGTCCCAGCTTCAGCCTTAGCCTTCAGAACCAAAAAGCCTGGCTTATCGAAACAAGTCAATTCAATTCAGCTAGGGCGAATTGTCCTAAGGGATGAAATGTCCTAAGGGACGAAAACTGTCCTTGGGGTTGAGTTGTCTGGGGACAAATTTGTCCATGGGGACGAACTGTCCTGGGACAAAGTGCCCTAGGGGACGAATTGTCCAGGGACAAAATGTCCTACAGGACCAACTGTCTGGGGACGAACTGTCCTCTAACCCTTGATAAGAATAGAAATGACTAAGTTACTGGACTAAGAAGTATGAACTCCTGCATACCTTTCCTTGAAATCGAGCTGACCTTCTGCGCGGACCATGGACAGAACCAAAAGTTTCATTGCCATCTTCTGTGTCTACTTTGCATTTTTTGGCAGGGGGTAACTTGGGAGTAGCAGGCCTTCGCTTAGCTGTCTTCTTGATGACTTTTGGGAGTGGACCAAACTGAAATGTTACAAATGCACGATGTCAAGACATACATACTAGTAGGCCTAGGCCTACCTCCAGTAGGCCCCTTTCGAAAGTTTTGCCAGAAACTGCAGAAGTAACTGTCAGAAACGCCTGAAATTTGGCAGAAATGTGATGATTTGCCATACCATTGAGAACTGTGAGAAAAAAATTAGGTGTCATCCATAAATTTTTTGAGAAATTGGTGATTTTCTACACCTGAAAAATAGGTGGATTAACAGACACTTTCGTCTATTGTATTGTTCAGTTGAAGAAAAATGCAGAAATCTTCAAAAATTGATCGATGACATATAATTTTTTCACACGTTTCTCAATCAATTGGGCCTCATAATATGTCTGCCAAATTTCAAGCGTTTCCGACAGTTATTTCTGCAAATTCTGGCAAAACTGGCCTAATGCATTTTCCAATTTGTTTTGATTGACCCTCGGCGCCGAAATGGGCCTGGCTGACTTTCGAAAGGGGTGCCTACCTAACCTCCCCTAGGCCTACGACGCCATGTTGATGACGATGATCATGATGTTGTCATCGTCCTACTTTACTGTGACTTTTTCTGGGCCACCCTGGACATAAAACAAGTGGGGAACCATTGACATCATCGTCAGGATGTCTTATTCTTGTTAGGCCTAATTTGGAATGTCATGCGATGATGAACATGATGAATTCAATAATGATGTGTATCAGTACAGTACAGCAGTGCAGTGCATGATACATGCATGGATGCACTGACTGACAAAGTCAAGTGTCATCCAGCATTCATTTTTGGGGAAAAGAAACTTCATCATTTTCATACAGGATTCATCAATCCCAGTTCAGCAAGGATCCTTTTGTTGTCCTCAATATTCTTAAGTCGGATGCGTTCATATTCGCTGATTTCGCCAGGCATTCTGATTGATATTCAGGTGGAAAGTAAGAACAGTAGAAGTGATGAGAGCCACCAAACATGCCAAAGAAAGCAAAGCTTGCCGCCTGCTCACACGTGGGTCGAATGTCAACGAAGTTTCCCGAATTATACCGAAGATCCGTGCTGTCTGTTCCAATAGTCACCGATAGGTGTCGCATGGTCGTAAGGTGACCTAGATAAATAAATTACGGGGTCAAATATGGGCAGAGACCCCACGTGATCAAATCGTTGATGACGATTGGATAAAACCGAACACACCTCCAGAGTGGCCTCGTCAGGACCTGGAGGAGAAGAATGGCTTTCGTTGGGGGAGTAAAAAATAAGGGTTTCCCAATAATCCAGGCAATTTTGCCGCATTTTAGGAGATGTAGAAAACGTGGAGGACTTTCTTCTGCTTGTCGACACTTTTGTTCCACTGTAAGTTGAGTAATTGAGTCATTTAAAGGGTTTTGTTCGATGGAAGTTTACTCGGATGTAAAAACGGTGGAGTCATGGCCACCTAGTCTCAGTAACTGGGACTCTGTATGCTCCGCTTTTGCTGTTACAAACTGACTTTTACATAGCGCGCATACAGAGTCTCAGATTGCCCAATACATTCCCTGTGGAGCACCTCCGCCCCGAATTCCGGGCGGGCACTGTTAATTCACACTACCGGGACGAAAATCCACAATATTGTATTCCTGTGTTGTTGAGCTATCGTCGATACACCATATCCGAGTGAATTTAGTAAAATCCCGTTCTTATTTACTTCCCAAATCGAGTTTAAAATCCGCTTCTCGAATCGAAATGTACAGGNTTCCGGTTTCGAGACCCCGACACCAGTTCCTAACGTGCTGCACGGTGGAACTGGATACCGGTTTACGGCCCACCCGGCCCAAAAAATTTCAACATTTAGGCCTACCACCTGAACAATAGATTTGCCACCCAGCCAATAGCCCTATTGGGCAACCAGCACCACAGAGAAAAAGTTTCGGAATTGTCTTGTATTTGTACGATGGACATGATACGCTGTCCCAGGCTCAGCCTAGCCCAAACAAAAGAAATTCAGGGTGGAGAAAACTCTAGCTAGGCCCGACTGCCTACTGGTAGGCCTAGGCCTACTATGGAGTATGTAGGGCCTAGCCTATGTCTACGGTATGTGATGTGTTTTTGTAGGCAGACCTTCTGTTCTGTGGCAAAAAAGACGCAGACAAATGTGTAGGCCTAAATTCTTCCAGATTGGGCCTGGCCCTGCCTGGGTCTAGCAGTTGTTTTGTTCTGGTTTCAAAATTGCAGAAAACTGAAGTGTCAAATCAGATTGTTTTGCAAGAGACATCTTTTACTACCATTCTAAAGTTGACCTGTACTGACCTAGTAACATTAGAGTTTCTGTGTTTTGAACTTTGATTGACCTGATCTGCAAAGTATTATTAGGCCTAGTACTTTTTCCACAAGAAATAGAAGTACTGGTGGTACATGTAGTATCAGCTTGATTTGTACTACTCGGAAATCCTCCGCTGACTGAACCTATCATCCTAACTAATGTCTAATGATAATAATAATAATAATATTTGGCCTTTGATATTGCACTCTAAGGCAGTTGGCCTACAGATTATTAAAAACAAAGAGGTCCAGAGAGACTGTGGATTAAAAATTCATTATTCATCTCTTATTAACATTAGGGTCTAAAGTTTGTGCAAGATGAATTTACATACAGCACAGAGCGTCCATGATTCATTCAATGGGTGACAATTGTTATGTGGGTGGTCTTTGCAGTGTTTTTTGGGAGGAAAAACGTCAGCAAAATGTGGATTGGCCCTATGCCACATTCTTGTATGCCATGAAAATCATGATCATATTGGGGTCAATTGGTGGCAAAAGTAGGTTGTGATTAACGGGGAAGTTTGGAGCACTGCCAAAACATTCTTTGAAATTTACCTTGGCATTAGCATGTGACTATGATTTTATCTTGGAGGAATATACATTTACTGTCAGTATAATTCCTCCAAGATTTTATGAAGTAAATGGAATTTGGAAAATAAAAGTAATTTCTCTATGTTATAGAGAAAATTGTTGTCTCATTTGTTTTGTACTTCAAATATGCGTCTTTTTTACAGGGATCACACTCACAGGAACCTCAATTTGGACTTTTATTTGACATTGATGGTGTTATGGTGCGAGGACGTAAGGTCCTGCCATCAGCAAAAACAGCTCTCGGGTTACTGACTGATAGTTACGGTCGTTTTCGAGTTCCAACTATATTCGTTACAAATGCTGGTAATACTCTGCGTCAGAATAAAGCAACCCAGTTGTCAGATTGGCTTGGCATTGAGGTAGGTTCTGATCCCATGGAATGATCCCTTCCTATTCCAAAGGCAGTTGACGCTCCTCCCTCAGACTCAGGCTGATAGAAATCTTAGTAAAGTACATGTAATCTTGCAAAGCCATGCTAAACTTCTCAACCTTCCATGCTGGATCAGTTTGAGAAAAGGAATAAGAATACAAGCAGAACTGCAAAATGAATGTTTTTTGCATGTATGAAGCGTTCTTCCTCTTTTTTCAGATTCACCCTGAGCAAGTTGTGATGTCACACAGTCCGCTGAAGATGTTCACACAGTTCTTTGACAAGCATGTCTTAGTCTCCGGTCAGGGGCCTGCTCTGGAGATTGCCAAAAATCTAGGGTTCCAAAGGGTTACAACAATAGAGGCACTGCGGCATAGATTCCCCAATTTAGATGTAGTAGATCACAGGCGAAGGAAGGCGGCAGTAAGTTTGCAATAGAAGTGATGCAGATAATGAGAAACGCAATTCAGAGTACCGGGGGTAAACATTATTCATGGCTCCGACTTCATATCCTGACTTTTTTCTTGCTGTTTTGAACTCTGTTGAAAAAAAGATGCAGGTTATCCAGGTAAACTAACCTGTCAGTGAACAGGAATACGTGAGGCAATTTTTACCTGATTGTTGATATACATGCACTTGTAGCCTTGTAGCTGCACTTCTGGAAGGTATTTGTTACCTCTGGCATGTTTGGGTTTTTGGCCAGAAGAAGGTAACATACATTTACCCTTTGGGGAATGACTACTGGCATAGTAAGGACAAAGGGAAGTTTCATACCAGTCATGAAGTGCTTGACAAACCATTCTATTGCATTTCTACATGCTCACCAACTTCATGACCTTGTGCATATGGGAGTAATCAGTATGCATGTAGGCCAAGTCTGACATGAATAAAGTTTGCAGAAATACCAATGTACGTGGGGCATTGGGTAATGACATGTAACCTAAAAACTATTAACTTTGTTTCGTCATAACTAATTTTAGCTAATTTTCTGTTGTGTTCAGCAATCATACATGGAATAATGTGGTGTTGTAATTCAATAAAATTCGGAAATATGATGATTGGTTCAGTGGTTCTAAGATTGACAGTGAAAATGGGGGACATTCTGTTTACAATCTCCATAATGTTGGTAGACAGCAAAGTGCAGTTGAACTAAATAAACCGATGACACTGTAAAGGCTGTATGGTTCAGTGAATAACATACACTGAGGAAATAGCTCTTTGTCTGGTTAGATATTGATTTGCAATCTGCTGAGGAAGTGTGATATTGCTAGACCGAGGAACTGGGTCACAATCCCCAAGATTTTTAACTAAAATTTCCATACATTCTGTCCTGATTTCATAGATAAATATTAATGTACATGTAACTATAAAGTCTCCTGTGCTGAAACCAACTGAAGAATTATTCAGGAGTAAGATTTTTTCATGATGAACAAATCTAACTTGTCGCAGCTGTTTCATTGTCAATGTTACAACCAGTTGTGTCCTCTGCTGCCAACTTTGTGAAAAATACATGTATGCTGATGCATTGAATGGGATTGTTTCTTAAGTCTGCGCTGCAAATAAGTCTTAAGTTTCTTTTTGTCTTCATTTCAGCCATGTGCATTTGAAAAATATTTCCCAAGAATAGATGGTAAGTGTGTGTCGTCATGGAAGTATTATATAGACACTAAAATTCTACTGCCTTTATCTGCCTTGACTTGCATTAGTCTCCAGTGCTACTTTGGATTTACACCCCTCTAATGTTGCTGCGAGGAAATCGTCACCGATTTTGTCCATTTTTCAGCTGTTATCTTGTTTGGAGAGCCAGTACGTTGGGAAACTAACCTGCAGCTCCTCGTGGATGTCCTGCTCACGGATGGAAAACCAGATAGAGCACCGCAAAGTGTTAGCAAACCTCATATACCAGTGTTAGCCTGTAATATGGACTTGTTCTGGATGGCCGAGGCATGCATGCCAAGATATGGACATGGTACTTTCCTCTTGTGCTTAGAAAGTCTCTATCGGGTGAGTATATTTTTCTGCACAATATTGGATATCATCTTTTGGTGTTGAGTGAATAAGAACAACAATGCACTAGGTACTTTTGTGAAGAAGTGAAATGTGCCACAGTTACTCGGACATTTTGATGCAAGCATGTCAGCCGTCGTTCTGTAAGTGCCTTTTCCTTTCTTTCAGAAAATCACTGGGAATGAACTGAAGTACACAGCTCTGGTTGGAAAGCCAAGTGAACTGACATACCATCATTCTGAATTTGTCCTAACCCAACAGGCGAGAAAAATGGGCATCGAGGCTCCTATACGTACAGTCTACTGTGTAGGGTAAGTGGAAAGATTTGCTGAAATGCTGTGCCATGAAGATTAACCGTCTGGATTACCAGGGTAACCTTCATCAACTATCATTCCTCATCCTCTCTCATTGTCATCACGTCATCAGCATGTTTTTGCTCTTACATTTTAGCGATAATCCGGAGACAGATATCTATGGAGCTAATCTCTACAACCGTTACCTAAGGAGTCAAATAGCAAGGAGAAAGAAGTCACAGCAAGTAGGACGTGTACGGGAAACAAGTATACGAAGTGTGGCCGATATGTTAGATTGGGAAAATGACTATGGAACTGTGGAGAGTTTCGAATCTATTCTGGTGTGCACTGGTGTCTATAGCTCAAATAATGAATACAACTCGGACGATGGAGTTAATTTCAACCACCGGGATTTTCTGTTGTATCCAGAACTCAAGAAGCCAACACATGTAGCGAACAATGTACTTGAAGCTGTGAAATTGGTTTATGAACAGGAGGGTTTTAGCTGATTACGATTTGTGGTGGATGCATAATGGAGGAGGGAGGCCCGATATGTACTTCATTTAGTCATGTACAAGGGCTTCTTTACCTTTGTGATGTCTTGGTGATAGTTTTGAAAAGATCTCTCTTCAGGTGGTTGGTTTTTAATCATACATTTAAATGTGTGGCACACTGATACTGTGAAGTCACCATATTTTGATTTGAACCAAAACTGACGGATGGCTAACTGTGGCCAGTAAGGGTAGAAAGAGAGTAGTCTGTCCGTTGCTTGGGCACAGAATGCTCTTGTGATATTTAATATTTTTTCAAGTCTTTGTGTTGTATGGATGTTTTCTCCGCATTTTCCGTTTAAATGTCACAACATATAGGGTAGAGTTGGGTATTATCGGACACTTAAGACTAAATAGGTCGCCCAGTTCCCTGTGCATCCCTTAGATAGATTCTGATTGGTTGCAATCATGAATTGGACCAAGCTGCTCCAGAAAATACCAGACTCTCTATGACATCACTTCCTGGTGGGGAGTAATCATTTATTCGCAGAGAAAGTCAGGGTGGGCAATTTTCGGTCAGCTGAGGGTAATATCGGTCACCTTCTGGATATGAGTGCTTTATTGTGTCAATACTGAATAAATGATAGTAAANGCGAACAATGTACTTGAAGCTGTGAAATTGGTTTATGAACAGGAGGGTTTTAGCTGATTACGATTTGTGGTGGATGCATAATGGAGGAGGGAGGCCCGATATGTACTTCATTTAGTCATGTACAAGGGCTTCTTTACCTTTGTGATGTCTTGGTGATAGTTTTGAAAAGATCTCTCTTCAGGTGGTTGGTTTTTAATCATACATTTAAATGTGTGGCACACTGATACTGTGAAGTCACCATATTTTGATTTGAACCAAAACTGACGGATGGCTAACTGTGGCCAGTAAGGGTAGAAAGAGAGTAGTCTGTCCGTTGCTTGGGCACAGAATGCTCTTGTGATATTTAATATTTTTTCAAGTCTTTGTGTTGTATGGATGTTTTCTCCGCATTTTCCGTTTAAATGTCACAACATATATGTCTTGACAGATTTCTAACAGATTAGAATCCCATTTAAAGTCTACCAAAAGAAGAACAAATTCAATTCAATTCGTTTCTAAAGTACATGTTCTTGCATCAGTTTATCAACTTTTCGATTTTTCTTTTGTACGTAACCTATGGTGTCCCTGATTAAACACTATTACATGGCAATCTGAGAGAAAATTTGCCTGTCAATCACAATTATTCTGAATATCAATGATTACCGGTATGCTTTATTTTGGTATTGGTAATAAATCTGTGTCATGTACTCATGTATTCTTGTAACCAAGTTTCAGACCCCAATCGATGGACACCATGAAAGTGATGCTATATTAAACTCAGGTCACTGACAACAGGGTAACAATCAGGCTGTACTTTTCTCTCTAGTTCTTTGCCAGGGAATCTAGTCTTAATATTTCATTGATGGTGTTGGAGGCAGTGTTGTATAAACAGTGTATCTTATGTTTGCCGAGGCCACCAAACTGGTAAGCTTGATTAAAATTACTTCATATAAAGTTACTGATCTTCATGGCTGTTATTGACAACCTCCTTGAGTTGATGAGATTATGCGTGTTCAAACATCCTTTATTGTCCTCATGGACATTTAATATTTGTATAGGCCAATGGCTAATCTATCATAATTCAAGATATTTGACGGAGCCAGGTCAAAAAGTAACATTGGGTCCTCCTGTCATGAAGAGCTGGCCTTGGTAAGCCATCAGATCCTTCATGATTACTATTTTCCTGAAATCGGTTCTTTTATCAATCATGTTGATTGTCTTGTGCAACATCTGGTGAACATGACATCTGGGGTATATTCTGGAGTGAGCCACAGTGTATGTTCATGTACTTTATAGCGTTTCTTTCATGTAGACTTGCAATCCAAAAGTGCCATAGCAAAACACCCTATGCCAGCCTAAATATTCATCTGCGACACTCACTGTAGTTTTAGTGCAGGAAACATCAGTTACCATTCTGAATGTTGCATTTTCAACCATGACAAATTGAGACTGTTTTGATCTCACATCACAGGATGTTTGACCAATGATAATTAACGTGGAAGTACACAGTAGGTACTCCTACATTGTCATTACCTCACCTTGGTATCATTTGTCTTCATAATATATTATAGTCTACCCACAATAATAACAGTCTGATGTGCCTTTGAGTGAAAGTGTTAGTTTCATTTCTACTGGACTTGTAGTAGTAACAAATCTAATACTGTTTCTTCATATACTTGACTATCAGTGCGCTGTCTGCTCCAGATGGGCTCTCCTGCTATGAGATGCATTTTGGAATCTGTATTGCGCACAAATCTTAAAATGTGGAGTGTATTACATCAACATGATGTTTCGTCATTGACATTTTGAAATAGGCCCATTTTATGATTATGAACTGCGATATGTACTGATGATTATGATGATACTTTATGTGTTTCACCTATGAATCATTGTATTTGTTTTTTTCATACTGAACAATGACCCATATGACTGTTGTTTTGTAATAGGACCTGAATCAGGACTCCTGGATGTACATAGAGTAAATTGGTGATTTGAAGGTGGTGTTTGGTAGTTGTTACTTGTTCACCATGACAGAACTCAAATTCACATTGTCACCAATCAAATTGCTCATGATTCACAGGTGTGGTGTCATTTCACTGATGGTTGAAGAAGTTGTTTGCTACACGCTTGGATTTGGTTGTTTTGAGCTATTCTACGTGTGGGTCGGAGTTCCTGGATGACTCTTATTTTCATGGTGCCACCATTTCCATTTGGTAAATTTCTTCCGGTACCTTTGCCAAGTGAACTAAAACACGAGACAGTGAATGTTCTCCATGTGTATGTAACCTGATGGTTTAGATACACACTTGAACATTGAGAATTTTGCCGGTGGTGTGTAGCAGTATATTATGCACTTTTTCTTCTCTTAGGATGTCGTAAGAGTTTTAATTGCTTGAATGTTGTCAATTGTGATTAAAATTACATGTAAACTGTTTGAATGATTTCTCAAAGCATCAAGATTATAATTTTTTATGAAAAGTAGCCTATATGTCATCACCATAATGATTGTCACCTTTTTAAAGACCCAGTGATTTCATAAGATTTTTCATTTAGCGTAATGAACTCCAGTTGGTGCCGGTTCAACAACCTCTCCTCAAACAATCATTGTAAAACTGGGTCAGTACGGTATACATGTACATGTACATGTATTGTTGTGATCACAGCTGGCAGAATGGAAAATTGGGCTATTTGGGCCATGTCTGTTTCATATCCACAGACCTGTACAACACACAGTTAATCAGTGTAGAACTAAGTCAGTGTCACAATCTCAGCTGGCAGAATGAACAAAAGTTGGTAGAAATTACCATGACTTTGGTCTAGTTTTGAACCATTATGTTAATTTCATATTTGTATGCACTGGGTCATTAAATTCTTTGTACATGTAAATATGACATTAAATTATGCATCAAATATTCTGTACAAAGTCATCATAATAAAGTGAAAGTATGGTCACAAAAATCTGGTTCGCTTCTGCTGATAATGGAAAAGGGACTGCCATGAGGGGAGAATGGAAGTCAAGGAGCTAAAGAAGAGGTTCTAAGAGGACCCTGCATAACTTTTTATCCTGACAGGTTGGCACGGCGAGCTGTTATCCCGATGATGTCAACAGAGCAAAATGCAGTGCACCCTCGGTCTTACGAACCTCGATTTTACGAACTCCTGTATATCACAAACCCAACGTCTGGCTCCCAAAATTTCATGACGTACCGGTATGTAAATCCTCACTATTACAAACTCCGCTTTAGTACGAACTTAACCCTTGGTGGACCCCGAAGGGGGAACTGTACATTTGTAATGCAATGCAATGACATCTCTGTGACGAAGTCGTGTTTAAGACAATTGGCCCCTGGCCATTGAATGACGACGACTTGGGTGAAACACAAAGGTTTTAATTATAACCAATATTAAAACTCAAATATTACAATACCAAACGATTGAAAGGAAACAACTTATTTACACGGAACTAAAACATTAACTTAAAACGAGTCCAAAAGTGTCCAAACTAAATGCTAAAAGTCGCAGTTGAATCACAGATGGCCAGTTCAATCACAGTTCAGTTCCACACAAAAAAACTAACAGACGCGGCCGGTTTTGTGGCTAGGGGGAGATGGCACGATGTATATATTAATGCTAGCAAAAGAAACGATACTTACGGATTTATGGCACACGTGAAGCGATCCTGTGTCCGTACGACACCACACGAATACCCGAAACTGATGTCCTCTCGACACCAGATAACGTTCAGGGTCCGCCGAACGGTATCCCTCGACACGGCACCAACACCAGGAAGATCACAGTGTCCGAATGACACACTTTGGTTCCAACACCAGGAAACGTCCGCAGCTACATATACGTGGACCAAACAGGAACATGAACTTCACATGGCGAAGTCATCTCTCGATCTGTTCTCACCAGAAAACTAGCCAGAACAAGTTTAAATTTCCAGCCACCACCCCTAAACCAGTTCCGAATCCAATAAATAGCTTCAGAAGCCCAGTCAAATGTCCAGTCACACATCATGAAGTCCTGAGGGATTAAACGTCCTATTCCGAGAACATATTTGAAATACTGTAAAGCAGGAAAATTTCGCGTGCAGGAAATTTTCGCGAATTTCGCGAGAGTGTATGAGTCGCGAAAATTTCCTGTCGCGAATATGAGTACACGCAAGTGATAAATATGGGCCATGAAAAAAAAATGAAAACAATGGAAGAGACTCGCGAAAATATCCTGCCGTGAATATGTCTATAATTCTTGATTCGCGAAAATTTCCAGCCGCGAAATTATCTTGCTTTACAGTAAACGCAAAGCAACCACATTCCAGTCCAAAGTTTCACCGCTTGGTTACGCTCAAAAGAATCACTGCTTAAGGGTTTCAATAAAGCCAATGACTTAAAGAATTTGATCACTTCATGACTTCATACTTGATATTGTTATATTGTAAATATTAAAGGGGAAATAATCAAAACCTTTCTATCAAACCACGTAGGCTGAAACAAGAACCAATGGCCATCTCATGACTTCGCCACAATCTCTCACATCAAGACATCCTTGACACTGTCAAGACTGATTTCAACTTGACATGGATCCTGTTCTAGACTAGAGTAGGCCTAGTGCTTCATATAATGATACTCATATAGTTTGGGGTAAAGGGTCCTGCGCATTCTGACAAGGCTGATATGGACCTCAGTGAGATTCACAGGTTCACCAAAATTTGCTCAAGTACGACCAGCATCATCCAATATGCTTCAGCAAACCACTGCAGTGCTTCTGAGAAGTTGGCTAGTATTTTGACAAAAGTGGGTACTTGGGGGTTCCTCTTGAAATGAAGTGACAGGCACTAATTTTCATGTCACAAAAAAAGTTGTTCCAGAGAATATTAATGACATATTCATTTATTATAAGCTCAAGTAAACAATATGTATAGTATAAGTACCGGTAAACACATTAGGAATAATGACCACATGAATACCGGGTATTGTAAAATGCTCATTTTCCAAGTCCACAGACCTCCAACAAAGGCTTGCAGGTGCATCATTTTACTACATGAATCCTAAGATAATACTTGTGGAACAGCACACAGCTCTCCCACGAACATGAAAAAAATTCAAAATTTCATGGCACAGTTGAGCAACACAAGCTATAGGAGTCTACAAGGGAACGCCCATGTACGGAACAATAATATCTGATAATGGCTAGCACATCATCGTCAAGGTTGTTTTTTTTAACAGAAGTGGCCTGTACAAGCATTCACACATCC
Source organism: Notospermus geniculatus (assembly GCA_002633025.1). NCBI lineage: Eukaryota > Metazoa > Nemertea > Pilidiophora > Heteronemertea > Lineidae > Notospermus > Notospermus geniculatus. Next base: position 426,917 of record NMRB01000053.1, read on the forward strand.
TGACATATCTAGGCCTATCTTTGACACTCTGCTGTTCGACTAACAGTCCCTTCATGAGCAAGGGTAGGAGTGATTGTAACAACTATCAGGGAAAGATGGCATCCCTGTGAAATAACCTCTGGGATAATGATTGTAAACTTGAGCTTTTGTTTCATTTGGCACGTTAGAAGAGAGTGACTGCCTCATCACTGAGTTGCAACTCAACATATATACAGTGAAGAGTTGGATATTATCAAGAATATCTTAAGTTAAACTACCTGGTAGTAGGAAAACTCTCAGAAGCCCTTCAACTGATCAATAATCAGCAAACAAGATGTACCGGTAAATGAATAGAATATGACTGTGTAATTGCAGATGATGTCCACATCCAAAGTTGTATTAAAGCCTCATTGATATAGCTGTATGTTAATGTATAAAGCAATTGATCGCTAATTTTCTCTTGCAACTACATGCAAACAACACAGTAAGTCTCCCTGGTCATCACCCTCAGTTATTCATCATGTGTGTTCCCCATTGTATGGGTGGCATTACTCTCTTCCTTAAGAGTGTGGCGAGAGAGAGTAGGCCTACTGTGGGATGTTAATACCGATATATAACCTCTAATTTGTGCTCGACTTCATTGTGGCAGCACTGCTCAATATACAGATAAACCCAACCTAAGCATGAATACCTGAAGGAGACGCCAAGACACTGCAATGAAACCACACAGGTAAATTACCGGTAGGAAAAGAAGTGGTGAAAACCCAAACTGCAGCTCTACAGAACAACATATCCATTGTAATATCAAGGTACTACAACAAAACTCCTGTATCACATTCACACACACATCTACACAGGTGTAGATACTTCAACAATTATTGCACAATATTCAAATACACAACACTCACATTTTAAAGCCAGCTACAACTTAGTCAGCAGTTTGATGTTTCCTGAATTTTTCATTAAATTGGCCCTCACTACAAGTGTCCAAAAGTGGCAGGCTACCTGCCACTGGACATCATAATAGGTAGTTAAAATCCGACCGGTCCGGACATCTATAGTGAGGGCTGTTCACACAATCAGAAATCATGTATCTGAGGCCTTCAATACATTTGTAAATTTTTAAAATTGTGTCCACACTTGCCTCATACATGTATTCAACAAACCAGCATCCACTGGTTATTTCCAGTTACCTAAGTGAATTTAAGGCCATGTCCGAAAAACTGGACCTGCCAATCTGTGGACTGACCTACCGACATCTCTGTAAAGACCTGAAGGAGGAAGGAAAAACCGAACAGGCCAGTGATTCTTTTCATTTTTCTTTCTTCCAGGAAGAATTTGTGAAATATCATATCCGTAAACCAACTTATTGAGAAAATAATTCGGGCTTGAGTGTTCATCAGATCAGACTCTTTAGTCTGGCGACTCCAATCCATGTTGAACAGTATGCGGAGATGGGTGTATCACAATGCCAGGTTGTGACCTCCGACATGACCGACAGCATCTCATCTCCTTGATATCATGGTATAGCATTGGACCGATACACACACCACTCAAGAAAGTCTGAAACACAAGAAACAAGGATTATGACTAGATGAGGTACGGGACAGTACTCTTACAATCCATATGTAGTCTCACGTCTCACTTTACAAGGTTGGGTTTATCAGTCAATGACGCTTTACCAGCAGAGGTTATATACGGTACTAGGTAAATAAATCAGGCAGGGGTAAAAACACCCACTCACTGATATGCTGGTACTGTAAAACTGTCACCAACTTTGCCAAGCCAACATTTCCAACAAGATAGTGTAACACTTAAAGTCATTTTTGTTTCTGTAAATACCGAACACAATCACAAGTTATGGACGTCGTCAAGCATGATTTTATCTTCTTCAAGTGCACAGGCAAAGAGTAGAAATGTACAGCAAAAAAAGATGACACTCACCATTACAATAAAGAAGTAGAAGACATAATGCCAATCAGAATGCTCCTGTATAACAGGAACTAGGAACTGCCCAATGGCTGCCCCAACACTCCCAGTGCCGTCCACAATACCTGTCACAGTTGCCAGGGCTTCTTTGTTCCCATGTAATGGACCCTGCCGACCTATCATGAAATAAGAACATTCTAGATGTAAAGAGTGCCAGTAATCAAAACTTCAGGACTACCATATTTAAAAACAAACGTTAAACTGATCATTGTCATAGCATGTCGACATGTCGGCACACAGCCGTGAAAAGCCCCCAGTATCTTTGCCTATAAATGTATTTAGCCGAACAACATGGCACTCTTTGACTGGATCACCTCATACACTGTGCAATGATTCAAATAACTGACTGGGTAAATGTAGCTGCATCAGAAACCTTCTCCAAGTCAACATAGGAGGACATGAAAGGTACCGTACAGTTTCCTTACCCATATCTGCTGAAATAGCTGAACTGATAAGAGCAGCTGGCCCACCAATGAAAAACCCTGTTATAGCCATGATAAGGGAGTTTATCTTCTTATCTGACGGGCTGACTGAAATTTGTAAGTAAAAAAGAGAATTGGAATACCGTGGTAAATTCATTGTGAAATTGCTTGTTTGAAATGTACCGGTACTGTCAGCATGTGCAACAAGAAATTTCTTTCAAATATCGCTGAATTTCCTTTTTTCAGATCAACTCACTGCTATAGCCATAAAGTGAAGGAAAGGCACATATCAACATCATAATACAAGTTGGAGATCGATTGCCCATCCGATCCTGAAAGAGAAAACTTACAAATCAATATTAAAGAAAGAGAAGAATAATCATTCAGTCGAATAGAACAGATTTTTGGTAGGCTACCACAGCTCCCAAACATTTCCTAATGTTAATGCAGATCACACAGCTACATTACATGTGGACATTAAACACTGGCAACAATTGACTACTACACCCCAAGCCTTTTCAAGCAGAATAAGTTCAGAGACTTCACTCCACTTCAATGTAGAGTTTCAATCATGTTATTACCCGGTATATCATTTAGAATCAGGATCTCGGAAACTTACAGAAACAAAGCCTCCCACAGCACCACCTGGAATGAAGATGGAATTGAAACAAATAAATACCGTACATGTATGTTTTTCTTCTTCCAGTCATCATCATCAAATGGCGTCACATGTCTAACACCAGGCGTGATGGCCAAAACATTCTTACAGAGAGCAGGGGAGATCCAATGGTAAAGACTAGCAGTGAAGAGACTGCATAGTGCGAGACTCCATAGTGCGAGACTGGTCATCAAGGGCGAAGTGTGGAGTCACTGCTTAGGAGAGGTCCCACTGTCCCTAAATAAAATACTGGTACTAGTAGCACTCACCAATAATTCCACCAACATCATACCAGATGGAGATGTCATCTGCTACGGCTTGTGACCAGCCGAATTTACTGCTCAAGTAGAACGGCAACCAGAAGAAGAAAGCGTAATTCACCAGTTTGAGGCAGGCATAAGACAAGGAGTACTGAAATCACAATATTATAATCTAACCACAGAACTGCGTCAATTGGAAGAATGAAATGGTCCATGGACCATGTGCTCACCTGGGTGAACGTACCAGAAAAACAAATGACAATTTTGTTAAATCGAAATGTTCCAGGGTCATAGTGGCCAAGCTAAGAGTCGAATCGGACCGAAACTTGGTGTCATAGGTCATCTGACCTAGGGGTATATATGTACCAAGTTTCAGATCAATAGCACCAGCGGTTACGAAACGTGCCCTGCTAACGGACGACGACGACGGACGACGATGACGACGACGGACGACGGACGCTGACCCACGACAATAGCTCACCCTAGGTGAGCTAAAAATGAGGGTAAGCTGAAAAGATTTACTTGGAAGTATATTCTATGTTCAGGTCAACTTCTTGCATCCATTGTCTGACCTTGTTGCTAATTTAGTGCTGATAGTCCTGCAACCAAAATGAAATCATCGGTGCTTTTAATTTTGGATGATGCTTACCAGGATAACTCCAGGGAGCAAGAATGCTCGAAAGAATCCAATGGCTTCTGGCCGCTGTGGTGGTTGTGATTCAGAAGATGTTGATGGAGCACTGTCGTCTAAGTTATCTAACAATGGAGCTGGAGGGAAAAAGAAGCATCCATTTCTACATTCATGCATAGAAAAATCTGAACGCTACAGAGTAAGGTTCATAATGGCAATAATCATGTTAAATAGGCTAAGAATATGAATATCACCTGTTATTCTGAAAGGGATAACATAACAATGACCAAAGATTGGGAGTTGTCATGAAACATGGGACTGAAGAATTGTGGAACACAGATTTGTTCACAGGTCTATCAAGAAAATTTCTAGTCCATTCTATAGTCCGGCGCAACCTTTGCGCGACCCAATGGAATGCGGAAATACGAAATCTGACAACAGCTTGCGGCTACCTAATTACGCCATCTAAAAGTGGAACAGAGTATAATTTGATCACGCTGTCCAATCGGTTATTCACGAGTCGTGTGTTGAATAAGATTTGTGGTCAGTCTGTGGTTTGTGGTCGGCATACTGCCGCATTCCATTGGGTCGCGCGAACGTTGTGCCGGACTATAGACCAACACTTTAGGGTTTTTGCAAACACTAGTACCTCTGTCTGAAGTGTCTTCTACTTTTTCATGAGACGACACACTCGATGACGAGTCACCTTCATCTGGATCAGGCAATCCTGCAGAATGGATCAGAATATGTTCATTAGATGACCTCTATTCATTCGATTACAGATGTTAGGTGATCCTGCAACACAGAACTGGAAAGAGTCAACCATTTCACACAAGACACCTGAACCTTGCCACTGTGCAGAAGGAGATGTGGCCAAATCAGCCAAGTGTGCAGGAGCACATGCCGAAAAGCTCTGAAAGGCTGTACAAGATTAGACCTTCAGTTTCATATGCAAGACGGTTAGGTAGATAAAGCCTCAAATATCAAAGAACAAACAAAATACACTCACCGACTTCTCTAGGTGATGTTACAAGTCCAAAGAATACAATGATACCACCAGCAAAGAGCATAGTACCTGTAGTCATGAATGCATACTGAAAAAGGAAAAACATCATCATCACCAACATCTTCAGAGAGCATAGTGGCCTACGGTGGCCCATAGAGCTCATTGATGAAAAATATTTACATTTGCATTTTTTTTTTCAATTCGATAATTTTTTTCTTGGGGTTTGTAAAATTTTCAGAAGTTCCCACCGCGGTGATAATGTTTCCACCGCGGTGGAAACATTCCCACCGCGGTGAAAATCATTTCCACCGCGGTGAGAATGTTTCCACCGCGGTGGGAATGTTTCCACCGCGGTGGAAACGTTTTCACCGCGGTGAGAACTTCCCACCGCGGTGAAAACATTTCCACCGCGGTGGAAACATTCTCACCGCGGTGGAAACATTCTCACCGCGGTGAAAATGATTTCCACCGCGGTGGGAATGTTTCCACCGCGGTGGAAACATTATCACCGCGGTGAAAACATTTCCACCGCGGTGGAAACATTCTCACCGCGGTGAAAATGATTTCCACCGCGGTGGGAATGTTTCCACCGCGGTGGAAACATTATCACCGCGGTGGGAACTTCTGAAAATTTTACAAACCCCAAGACAAATTATCGAATTGAAAAAGAATTGCAAATGTAAATATTTTTCATCAATGAGCTCTATGGGCCACCGTAGTGGCCTCAAAGAGGCTGTTGATTTTTGTCACTTGAGGAATTTGAGTTGTGATCCTTGGGAAAACGGAAAAAGCTATGCACTTGCAAATTGCAGGGATTATTTGTTGTGCTGTACAGAATAATCGCTGCAATTTGCAGCTTCATAGCTTTCTCCATTTTCTCAAGGATAACAACTCGGATTCCTCAATTGACGAAAATGAACAGCCCCTTTAAGTAATCGTGAGAACTTTGGTTTGAGGCCGATACCACTGAAAACCGAGTGAACAGAGAGCACTGAAAACCAGGACTGAAATCTACGCTTCATCTATTTTCTGCTTCCTTTTGTGGTAAAATCAATTGAGACACACTTGACATCCAATTTACCTGGTATTGCTCCTTACCAACTATTCGCCACAAAAAAATGATACCGTACTTTCATAATGACAGCTGGATGCCAGCATTGAATAAAGTAGAAAGATGTTTGTACCTCATATCCGTATTGAAGTACTTCTCCAACAACAAATGCTCCAATGATATTCCCCACTGAGGCACATGCACTCCACGCGCCAAGCACAAACCCACGACTGGAAGAGAAGAGCTGAGCTAGTGTACAACAGAATATAAAACAAGTTACACTTACATGTAGAAGTTTTTTCTGATGGTTCAAATTGCAGAGAGAGCAGTTTCCAGTTTCACTTACATGTAGAAGTTTTTTCTGATGGTTCAAATTGCAGAGAGAGCAGTTTCCAGTTTCAGAGAGAAAACAGCACTATGACATGTGTCCCCATAAGTATTCACAATGACAACAGACTGGATGAAATGATCTCTAAGTTGCCATGAAGCCCAATCTCATGTCACACTTTGGATTGATTTGGTTTTCCCATCATACCTTGCTTTCCCAAACCAGTTAGCCATAACAGCAACAACAGTTGGCCATCCTGAAGCCTGGATGAGCCCGTTGAGACAGTACACAGCACCATAGAAGTAAATGTTGTAAAAATGAGTGAGCTCTGTAACATATCCAAATACAAATACCTGAAATATAAATTAGACATTGTTGATGAAAGAGTTCGGAAAGGGAATGTGTAGGTTTTAAGATCTACATTGTACTTGTCACAGCAGCAACAGGCTATCTCAAAGTTACACTGGTCAGCAACAGGCTATTTCAAAGTTACACCAGCAACAGGCTGTCTCAAAGTTAGAGTTATACTTACCATAACAGCGGAGAGGCACATGCCACTACTCAGGACAATCCTCATGTTAAACCTATCACCCAGGGCTCCAAAGATGTACAACCCCTGTAATATACAAGTCACATCAATCTGTCATGACCAATAATACAAGAGGTCTACAAGCCATGCCATCAGCTGGCCAGGGTAATATCCACAGATACTTCGACACGGTCGTGATCACTGCAGTCACAGTCCATGATAGTCAACAGCATTCAGTTACAGTGGTGTGCACTATCAATGGGCATTACCTACATTAAATATTTGAGAAAGCAAAATCTTCTATTTGGTTCTCCATTGTTCAACTGTTCAACAATTCATTTCACTCAAAGGACAAAGACTTGCTGCTCTGAATTGTGCATTCATCATACGTTACATACCACAGCATAAGAGATGAGGAAAATGGCATCCAGAGCGCCAAGGAATATCTCAGCATCTTTACCAGTATCAAACAGATGATGCTTGGTCCAAACCTAAAAATAAGAACATTCCAGTATTTTGTCATTACATGTCTTGAAAGGAGCAATATGGAATTTTACATCTGGAAATCCTCCGGATGAGATACATCTACCAGGTTTATCACATCCTAGTTAAATTACAACATCATGCCCTTGTTATCATAGCCAGCATTTTTAGAGAGAATATAAAAACATAATACATGTACTTCATTTACTTCATATTCTTTGGGTTCAAGTTCCACAATACAATACAAAATCACAAAATTGATTACCGCATAAATTGGAGCACAATGCACTATGAATGATACTGAGAAACAATTAAAAGTTATCACCAGAGGAAAAACTCATTTCTAATTAGGCCATCATATGCCAGTGACGTGGTGTCACATGCAAATATCTACATTTACCTACATTTACAGGTTTATATGGGCCTTCTTCTGTGTTGTTTTCAGGCTGTGGTGTCCATTCTTGAGATATGGTTTTCTTCACATTGCTGAAAGTCTTCCTTGTTGCATGGAAAAGGGCATAGCTGAAAATTGCAAATAGAGCTGTAGAAGCCATAATATGGCATGGGGGCGGGGGAGGGTCAGAGTGGAGTAGCAGCAGCAGCGGCACCATTACTACGGCACAGCAGGCATTTCAGAGCAGAGGTGTAGGCCTATAGTCAGACCTGTCACTTAAAACATGCAGCTTCTTTAAATTATTCCGAAGTCAGCAGCAGACTATTCAGCATTATGAAAATGTATATCTCTGAGGGGGCAGCAGGAAGAAGTTATTGAGAACCGAACCGGGGTCAGGTAAAGTAGGCTATGCCTACAGCGGGCCAACGGTAACGGTTCAAGCGGTGGGAAGTGACACATCTCCATACAACTTGACTAACCACTAACTGTACATTCCCAATACATTGCTGCTTAATTTCAAACCATGCACACACACAGCCACAGGCAGGCACTGCTTGGCCCATTAGGCCTAGGCCTACACACTTTAGTGTTATACATACATTGTCTGTAAAGTGTGTAGTAAGGACGAAGGCCATTATTGGATGCCCCCCCTACAGTCACACACACACACGCATCACATGATGACACACACACACACACACACACACACACATGCATGCAAGAATTGAACCTGTGCTGCTGTGCTGTGCTGCTGTGAACAATGTTGGGAAGTGCCTTCAACGAACACCATCGTTGTTTTTCCTTGTTGTGTAGAAATGTGTGGCCTACCTCATGAATGTCAAGATAAAGACAACAACATGATAATGTGTCCATGCAAGCTTCTTCTTTGGTCTTCTTCTTGTGATAACAATATCAACCAAATCGTCTTCGTCGGTCGCCATTTTGGACAAAAGTTGGAGTCATGTGATCGATTTTCTTACCTTAAAAAAGTGGAGATCAGTCTCATGACTATGACGTCAGACAACAGGTCCACGTGGCGACCGCGCCTAGCAACAGTATCACCGCGGCTTGCCTTTGTCAAGCGAAGACGACAGAGGGCATTGAAGCCCGTTTTCCTCGGGGAATTAGGCCTACTAGTAGGCTACATTAACCAGATTTCCACATGGAGACCTCTCAATGCCTCTAACTAAGACAGAGGCCGCAATAACGCCCCAGGTGGCGAATTACTTGAAAGGAAAGTTAGCCCGGCCAGATTATCGAAGTGGGGCAGATGGTCTCCAGGCGAGTCNCAAACCCCTCCTGATCCAAGTTCTTCAGCGAGACGCCAACTGCGGCATCTTGTTTCACTACGGGACAACCGCGACGTTGCGAATTCATCTTATACATACTCCTCGAACTACATGAAAAGTAAAGATGCCGGAGTCCCATCCAGCCGTGACGCCTCTCAGCAGACTCCTGCCCTGCAGTGTCCGCTCGCTCCTCACACTTGGATATTTAAGAAGAAGAAGAAACTAGCACGGAAGTTCTTTCCAAAAACGAAAGCGACCCTACTTACTTCAATCCTCCCTCTGAGATATCAGCCGGACACCCAAAGTGACAAATCAATTGACAACTTCAGTACAAAATGCCAGGTTGGTTCAGCGGATCGGGATAGTGACTTCGATGATTCTGATGGTCCCTGGTTCTCGAGGGATGTTCGATCTAGGCGTGAGTTTTTCGACGCCAAATCTAGTCCTCATGAAGAGAACGCGGAAGATGGTGCCATGGACAGCACCGCCCCACTTTCTGGATGGTTCGCAACGGAATGTGACGATTCATCACCGGAATCGTCGTTTGACCAGCCTTCGTCGCCACTCTACACCCTGAAACAACACGATTCTCCATCAAGGGAGGCACAGACGTATTCTGTCCTCACAAACACACAAAAGCCAGATCACAGTGGTGAGCGAAGAAGCATCTTTTCGTCACAGATACGTGATGCATGGAAGCGAATCACAAATCGTTTGAAAGAGCGTGCCAATGTGGAAGATTATTGCGCAGAATCCCCCGAAGAGTCGGAATATTTCTCGCCGCAGTCTTCGGAGTCTGACGCCGAGAGAGGATCAAATGATCGCGCTAAAATGACTCGTCAGGCAGATAGGAAAGGCGTTGACGGTGTGAAGCAAGCACGTGAAGAAACAGTAGGCAAACGAGTTATCTGGGCACCCCGAAAAGAAGACCAACCCACGTCCGAAAAAACATCATTCACTGTAATTCATGAAAGTTGGGACCCAGAGCGCAAATACGAGTCTCGTCTTGTGGACGTTAAATGCATCCCCTTCACAATTTCCCGTCCTTTGGAAGATGATGCTCCTTCTAAAGTAGATAAGTCCACAATGGTCCAAATGGAATGTTTCGAGGCCGATATTTTAAAGGGATGTGTCTGCACAGGATGCAATCTCCATTCACAAGTGAACATCCAACGCCTGCCAAACCACGTCATCATCGGGGACTATCTTCGCAGGCTCTACATCCACGACCAACTTTGTGACGTCATCATCCACGTCGGGAGTTACACTTTTAGCGCTCACAGACTCGCGCTTGCTGCACACAGCAAATATTTTGCGAATATGTTCCTTGAAGATTCCAAGAAGCCACCGACAGAGATATGGTTGGACGGCCATGGCATCAGTTCAGCGGCATTTCAAACAATCCTGGGTCACATCTATTCGATGGAGACAAACATCACGCTTGAGAACGTCGCAGATGTATACACTGCAGCAAAATTTCTCCAGATACAATCTCTGCAAACTATATGCGAAGATCTGCAAGATCATTTCACTCCTGACAACGCCCTGATTGTCCTGGACATTTCTGGGTGCAACAACAGCAGCAATGATGCATATCAGCGGGCACTCGCAATTGTGACGTCATCATTCCACGACGTTCGACATTCCGACGCCTTTTTGTCACTAGAGGCTGACCGAGTGTGCGAAATCTTAGGTAGTGATGAGTTGGCGGTGAGTTCGGAGATGGAAGTATTTCAGGCGGCATTGCTTTGGTTGAAAACGTAAGTATTAGTAACTCCTTTTTCAGATGAAATCATTCTTTATAAAATGTGACATGACTTGACGCAGGTTAATAATATCATTTCAGTGATGCTTACCGCATGGCGCACATGCCACGCGTCATGAGTTGTGTCCTCTTTGTGTACATGGAACCAGATGAGATACTCCTCTGTACAACTGAACTGCCTGGACTGCTGGAAGACCTGAAGTGTCGAGAGATCATCCTAGCCGCACATTGGTGAGTTGCCGCATTCTTTCCGGTAGTATGCCTCTCCCTCTCCCCCTGTTTCATGACACAGGCTCATGCGCACATCAACTCTCTCTACTCTCACTCTGTGTAAAGTTGACCCCTCTCTTTTCATAATCTGTAGGTTCTCATACAGTCGGAGCCGTGGTATTCCTTGTCGAGTCTATCCCACTGATATGCCTCCGAGAAGAAAATCCCTCCTTGCAAGGACGCAACCGCCGCAAGAACCAAAATCGGTAAACATGCATCCGTCGGCTTGTGATATTTTCCCTGTTAAATAGGGCCTAATAAATGTACTGTACATACAGGAAGTAAGTAGCCGACAGCTGAGGGCGTTTCGTCCCTGATCCTGAAGAAGTTGTTCTTATTTCTCGCTTCCTCCGCCACCGCCTGCAAACTTTGTGTGCGGTGACGAAGGGAACGAGAGCTAAAAACCTATGATATTCTCAGGGTGTGGCACTGCACATAGGCTTGTAGACTCTCATAAAAGGGCCAAGTTCGTCGCGAGAAAAAAAAAGATATGTGTGAGGTGTGTAGGAAATTTGACGGTGTCAAATTTAATTCTTACAGGTAAACAACGAGAAATCTGAAAAGTTATCAGGTGATGCACGTGCACACGTCATGACGCCCACCGCCTCATCGTCACCGTCAAAAGAAAAGAGTTCAGAACCACCGTTAATGGGGGTTACCCAGGGCCAAGACAGTAAGGGGGAGAATGTCGGGCCAACAAAGGCCAAACATATTCCAAAAGGTAGACCTGTGAATATCAGCTTCTGGGAGACACGCGTCCAAACAGCAATTGAAGAATCTGAAGGTAGGCAAATTAATGACTCCATTTTGGTTCCCGAAGCCACCGCTAGGCCTTCCAGCCCTAACGGTGGCTTCTGGAACCACAATGAACTTCCACCGGCGCCGTGATCAACTGATTCAGTTTGACCAATCAGAAGGTGTCCTCAAAAATAACCTCGAAAATTTCTCAAAAAATCATACAGAAAACTCGAAGCCGGTGAAATAATTTAAATTTCTTTATTCGGGACACGCTTAGACCCAAGTGATTTGAATATGCATCAAATAGTCAAAAGATTACGTGAGAGGAAAAGGTGTTTGTGACCAAGAAGCTAGCAGGTTTGCCGACCGCACATAGGCTTGTAGACTCTCATAAAAGGGCCAAGTTCGTCGCGAGAAACGATATGTGTGAGGTATGTAGGAAATTTGACGGTGTCAACTTGAAATTCAGATGTTGAACTTTCTTACACTAGGCAAACAAAGAGAAATCTGAAGAGTTATCAGGTGATGCACGTGCACACGTCATGACGCCCACCGCCTCATCGTCACCGTCAAAAGAAAAGAGTTCAGAACCACCGTTAATGGGGGTTACCCAGGGCCAAGACAGTAAGGGGGAGAATGTCGGGCCAGCAAAGGCCAAACATATTCCAAAAGGTAGACCTGTGAATATCAGCTTCTGGGAGACACGCGTCCAAACAGCAACTGAAGAATCTGAAGGTAGGCAAATTAATGACTCCATTTTGGTTCCCGAAGCCACCGCTAGGCCTTCCAGCCCTAGCGGTGGCTTCTGGAACCAAAATGAACTTCCACCGGCGCCGTGATCAACTGATTCAATTTGACCAATCAGAAGGTGTCCTCAAAAATAACCTCGAAAATTTCTAAAAAAATCATACAGAAAACTCGAAGCCGGTGAAATAATTTAAATTTCTTTATTCGGGACACGCTTTGACCCAAGTGATTTGAATATGCATCAATAGTCAAAAGATTACGTGAGAGGAAAAGTGCGAAAAATCGGTGACAAAATTGACCAATGCTAAATGTGTGATGATCTTAGTGGTGAGCTGCCTGCAGGCCAGCTCCGAAGCAGGACACAGGCAAGCAATGGTCATCTTAAAGCGAATGGCTCGCGGGGTTTGTTTACATTTTTGGTGGTACCTTCCATAGAGAGTGAATCTAGCCTCCAGGCAAAGTCGTGCCCCAGCCATATGCAACACCTGTGCAAATATGCGAATGTAAACACTGGAGACGAGGTTCCAGTAAAAAATTGTTAAAATGGGTTAATGACGTTTTCAAATTCAGTAGGTCAAGATGTACATTTTGTACTATTCCCATTGATTTTGAAGCGGCAGATTTTGCAGAATGCGCCTCCGAAGTTTGGCTGTCTAATGCATTTCGCATTAAACTAAAATCCTTCTTTTGCCTTTTTCTCAAAATGCTGCTTGATATCGATGACCAACTGTCATGGCGCCACACCAAACCCCGCGAGCCATTCGCTTTAATGTAATACAGTTCTTATACCTTTCAGATTCAGATATGGCCCAGATTTTCCTTATTGGTGGTTTCATCCCGTCAAAGGAAGGCCAAGACATATTGGCTCCGCGCAACATGCCCTTGTTTGACGAGTCCACCAAGTCTTGGTACCTGGACATTGACGGTCCTATACCGAGGTACCACCATGCAGGGGCCTCTGTGGATGGCTTGTATTTCGTAGTGGGTAAGTAACACTGACATGCCTTGGGCATACTCCACGCACGCAGATTTGGACGAAACGCAGTCCACACTGATCTAAAATGGTAAAAGGTCAGAGGTGACCTTCATCTGGTGACCTTCACTCTGCTGTGACCTTCACATGTACTGTTGGTGGCATTTTCTACTACTTGACTGGTGCAAAAAAAAGAGGATGGGATATTTCGTGACATCAGATATCTGATATGCTGCCGTGTCACTGATCACTTTTGGTGGATTTTGGCACGAAAAATACCCCAAAATACAATACAATACAATACAAAAGGGCGAAAAATCGGTGACAAAATTGAACAATGCTAAATGTGTGATGATTTTAGTGGTGAGCTGCCTGCAGGCCAGCTCCGAAGCAGGACACAGGCAAGCAATGGTCATCTTAATGTAATACAGTTCTTGTACCTTTCAGATTCAGATATGGCCCAGATTTTCCTCATTGGTGGTTTCATCCCGTCAAAGGAAGGCCAAGACATATTGGCTCCGCGCAACATGCCCTTGTTTGACGAGTCCACCAAGTCTTGGTACCTGGACATTGACGGTCCTATACCGAGGTACCACCATGCAGGGGCCTCTGTGGATGGCTTGTATTTCGTAGTGGGTAAGTAACACTGACTTGCATGCCTTGGGCATCCTCCAAGCAGAGTTGGACGAAACGCAGTCCACACTGATCTAAAATGGTAAAAGGTCAGAGGTGACCTTCATCTGGTGACTTCACTCTGCTGTGACCTTCACATGTACTGTTGGTGACATTTTCTACTACTTGACTGGTGCAAAAAAAGGATGGGATATTTCGTGGGATGTGCTCATAGTAACTTCGTGCGCTACAGGTGGTTCAGACCGCATTATGGACGACGAGAAGGCTGATTCTGTCGCCTATCCAACCAACACCATGTTCAGATGCGACGTCTTCAAGAATGCGACCTGGAGACAGATGGCCAGCATGCAACACAAACGCGTCCACCACGGAGCTGTTGCCGTTGACAATCGTATCTATGTCATTGGTGGCCAAGACGAAAATCAGAGGTGAGTCTTCAAAAAAATGAAAATTTAAGTTAGTCTCAAAGTTGTATCGTATGAGCAATTCTCCCAGGAGATGATTTACTGATGAGCTACGCGTTAACCTTTTTAGTGTGCTTTCGTCTGTTGAAGTCTACGACATAAAGACGAACTCGTGGTCGACCGGGACGCCTCTCAGTGAAGGGAAGCTGGGCATTGGTGTAGCGGCCCTTGGAGGCCTCATCTACGTTGTTGGAGGATATCGCGATTCCTGCGAAAAGCTTTCGGGTGAACCGATTACTTCGACAGTGGAGTGTTTTGACCCAAGTTCAAACAGGTAGGAAAGACTTTTATACAACGTGTGGGGAATCCAACGGAGTAGAGGGCGAGGAGAGGAGACAGCACACACGAACCTCAGAATACCACTTCCCACCATGATACCTACCGGCCCGCCTTTTCGGCCGTATAGTAGTCGGTCTGCTCCTATAACAGTTTCGTCCTAGGTTCCATGTCCGGACAGGTCATTTGGCGCCTCCTGTCCTGTGTCTGTCTTCACCTTCAGGTTTTTTGCCCCCATACCATGGTTAGTTCGCTCCCAACTTTAATTTGCCTCAAATTGCCCGGCGAACCCATGTGTTCTTCGATATTCTTGCTTCAGATGGATTCAAAAGAAGCCACTTCGTACTCCGCGATGTTATGGAAGCCTAGTTGCAGCCAACGGCAAATTGTATCTGTGCGGAGGTGCTACCCAATCCTTCACCCTGGACAGCTCGATACTGATTGGTCTGGACGACATCAACGTTTATGACGAAGACCATGACAGTTGGTACACAGTGAGCAGATTTGTTGCAATACCTAGACGCGGCGCTGCTGTGGCTGCAACAGGTAGGTTACATCATTCTCTACTAAACCCGTCGTATTTTGCCAGAGACTGCGACATCTCACACAGGAATGGTAGCATGAGAATCATCTTGATTTAGTACTCAGCTGAGCCAAGACAAGACACCCATTCACATACAAGCGTATTTTCTTGCAGATACGAAGATCTTTGTTTTCGGAGGAACAAGTTGGAGAAAGGCAACAAACGGCCTGACGTCGTACGAATGCTATGACATCCGCAAAAACAAATGCGACTTGTTGGCAAGCAACATGCCATATTCTTGTGTCGGAAGTACTGCTTTCGTTGTTTGGAGCTAAAGACATCACGTAGAAATACTACAAGGTTATCTTTCTAAAAGAACGTGTGAATTAACATTCCCGGCGAAACCGAGCAATATTATACCTAACTCCTCAATATACACCTATACCATCTTTGAAAGACTGGTTTTCTGTACCTTTCCAAGAAATTCGGCAGTTTCATGCAGTTTTGACTAAAAGAACCTCGGTAATCATGGCTTTTCTTTGGCCAACGACTTCAGACCGTCAACGATTCGGTTTTCCTTCATCTCTCTCAAGCCTAGGTCACATATCCACTCCGGGGCCCGTACGGCGAGTAAAAACAGACATTTTGGCCAATTTCTACGGTGCCCAGTTTGATCTAGTTTAATTTCCGCTTATCCATTGAGGCGATTTCGGCATAATTCAGCTTAGATCTGAGTTTCAGTCTCAAAAATCCACAGCAAGCCGCTGGGTGGGGAAAATCGTACGGCGCCCGGTGCATTTGTGACCTAGGCTTTAGCGTTACTGCGCGCGCCGACAACGATGCCTTCCGCGCAGTAGGCCTACCTCTGCCATCTTAATAGCACAGGGCCTGGTAAGTTGGTCCCCTGTTCTCGTATTCAATCTCACGGATGTCACCGTCAATCTCAGTAAGTTATATATTTCGGTGGTGAATAAGGAAGGCTCCTGGATAGGTCCTTCCATCTTTCACCAATTGTGCAAACGTAGGAGAAGGGATTTGAGGAAGTGGTCAGCTGTGCAGGAAATAATTGAAAGCCTGTGGCAAATAAGATCAAATAGCGATGTGATCGTCATCGCTGGCATGAAGTTCATACATCTCAAAAGATGGCAGCACAAGAGTGTTCCCGATCTCCAGTTTCCGAAGGCCACTTCAGCCTATAATTCCTTGTCCCACGAACAAAAGGATGGGATGCCCCCATGTAATAAGTGCTTAATGTGTAATGATGGAAAAATGGCTTGCAGATTGAAACCTTACACCATTGACCCTTCTCCACCACTACCAGCTTCCTGGAAAGTCTTTCCTCTCGCACCAAAGCTAGTTGACCACTCTCCTTGTAGATGGCCATACCGTCGAGTACGGGCGCCACAAGATCTTCATGGCATTGGCATCAGCGTTTCCGGCGGGGGGGGGGGGGGGTTTNGTCTTAGTGTAGTACATGAGCTTGGTTCCCCAACTTTTCTTTCATCGAAATTGTCAAGTCTCGAAGTCGCGGACAATCATACGATCATGGCTGTCACTTTGGTTTGGACTGAGGAATTCATAGACCCTTTTGGGAGTGACGTCAGCGAAGAACTGAAGATCCCGGGGAAGCTTTGAAACTGTCCATAAGATGATTATGGTATTTGACGGGACGTCACGTATAGGTCGTCATGGATGAAGACAAAGATAGTCGAACACTGCTGTATAAGTAGGCCTAACACAAAGAAAACTGCTTGGTCATCTCTGGTAACAGGTGCAAGACCCATCTCGAGGAACCGTCCATTCAAAAATGTAACAATGCCAAACAAGAGAGCAATGGTCCAAGTATAATTTCTCACGACCTTTGCAAGTGCGTCCCCTGACCACTTGGCGAGGTCTGCCAGCTGTTGGCCACCGATGAATAGGAATGCACCATTTCGTTTTCATTACATTTGTCACCACCCACTTAAAAGCGTTTAATGTGGTTAGTGGACCTTACAGGATGACTATCAGTGCTACACAATGGGATGGTCGACTGCATGGGGAGAGGGTCCAAGCCGTATAGCACTGGACGGGAATGATGTCCCCTGGACAATGCCTGAACAGCAGCTTCGCCACATTTCAGTGGACATTTCCCCTTGAACATTGAGTAATCGGGTTTGAAATAACATTCCAGGGCCGGGGTATTCACTGGCTTAATCACAAATCCCAATATATTTGAAAAGTTTTCGTAAAATTGTTCGGTAAAGGCGACCAAAGAATTTCTAATGGGCTCCGTGACACCAAAAGAACCCTATTTGCGTCCTCTATTCATTCTAGAACAACGGGACAAAAACATTTTTTTCTGGGCCATCATGAATTTCTCAAAATACGGACCAAGGAGGCTTGCAAACAGGACATGACACAACTCGTCCTTATCATGAGAGTACACTTGGTAGGCCTTCTCATTGTTGGTTTGGTAAATGGCGCTGATAATAGGTCCCCAGCAACAAAGGATTTCTGTGCAAAGCTGAGCCGCGTGCAACAACGAACAAGAGAGATGCGGCGTCCCCGGTAAAAGGCTGCATGCATGCAGGATGTGTATGGGCATGCCAAGCGTCTATTATTCATTGCTGGATCTCAACTTGCGTCGAAATGCAATGCAAATTCGGCAAAGGTATGAATGAATATGGATTTCACAACCTGAAGACTCCGATTTTACAAATATTGCCACAAAAATGGGGACTGACTGGGTCGTGTGAAAATGCATTTGACATTGCATGGCATGAACAAGAGGCACCTAAGCCGGCAAAAATTTACGGCTCGCTTGTAAATCTTTGGTAAAGGCTTATAAACCACAACGCTGTGTTCACTGAAGTCAACATTGTTGATCTTCATTAAAGCGGATTGTTCGCGTGTGTCCAAAGTGAACCAAAAATAATAAAACAACCCATTTTATTCGTAACAAAACTGGTAAATGCATTGCGGCGGCCGCTCCGGAAAACTGGTGGAATCTTTGACTCGGCGCGAATAGTCTGCTTTAAATCACCACAGAACAAATTTTACTTAGTCCATTTGGCAAGCAATCGAGATATTGCACTTAGAAATAAGAAAATTTCCATATGACCTTGCTAACGTATGAGAGGCAGCCACTCCCAAGCAGCACCCCCGCGGTCGAAAACCCCCAAACAATAGCAACAGGTGGAGGACGCGAGCCACTCTTTTCATATGCGAATTGAGACTTGTCAAAGGAACCCAACTGGGCACGTGGCAAAAAGGAATGCTTCCAGAACAATAGGTAGCTCAAGCTGGCAGTCTCCGGGCACCAAAGAATTAGTAACTATTTCAAAGTATCGAAGTATCGCCTCTATATTTTCAATACAATGGTGCTATTATGCTATTTCGGGGGTGTAATATTGCATTTTCTTACGCGCACATGAGATCGTTCTACGGATAGCAGTGCAATTCAACATTCTGATCCGAAATTGAGTCAGTAATGATTACAGCTTTCATTGTTATGAGGTACAAATGATATTTTAGTCCATGCCCCATCCTGCATCAGGATTTGGTCGCGGAAATGGCAGGGAACGTTATTCCTATCCGAATTATCGCCCCGAGTACGAAGCAATGGCAAGATACATCTCGAAATCATTAGGGTTTTCGAGTCGCTTCGCCAGTAGGCCCTACCTCCTTTTGGTGCCGATTTCTCAGATGGGTGATGGGGATGGATCATCCCCTCCACCAAGAACAATAATCCATGAACCAAAGGAATCAGTACTTAAAGGATGAGCCAAAACAGGACTTCCACATTGTCGACCGTTTTCGTCAATAATCCCCAAGACCAAAACGTCCAATACTGATAATGGGAATAGAAGACAAAGGCGATTATCACGTCAGTTCAATTGTTTGCGAAGCCATTCACCACGTTCAAACACCAGAGTTTTATCCTCGCTCCCGAAGCCTCACATCATGTACCAGTGTTATCTTTTAATTTCACGAGATTTATTCTAATTTTGCATCGACCTATGAAAGGGTATGAGCACCTGAGTAGGCGACAGCTGTGAATGTAAACGAAGTGAAGACCATGGTCCCATACAGGCACACGCCCGCTATCCCTCAACAAAGAGACAAAGGCAATGCGAGCCGCCCCGAGGCGCGGGCTAGGTTATTAATGTCACAGACGTCAGCATCGACAGGGAACTGAAAATTGTTGTCCACGTAGTAATTAAATGGCATTAACTTTATCTTTGATAAGCGATGCCCTCTGTGCGGCTTCGTTGCACTCGTGAATACACCCAGCATCATTTTGTTCGCGAAATTAACGCCCGTGCTGCAGCGGGTGCACTAGGGGTCATATCATTCTCTTACGATCATACGGGAGTGAGTTAGACAAGGAGAGTTCATCTTGACATAGGCCTGCGGTCACTTCGCCCGTCAACTACGCTCCTTTCTTAAGCGAGGGTAGGAGCGACTGGCCGCTTTTCACGGCAAGATGGGACGGTTGGCAAGCGCAGGAAGTTGAGTCGTACCATTGACACATTACTTTTGAACTAGCAGAACAGAAACATCTCAATGACAATGAATTTCCAATTCAAAAAATGGAATGTATTCCCCAAGTTTCAGGACCGAATGTCATCACCATCATGAGGTCCTCAAATGTTGTAGCTGTTCGCAACAAGCCATTCCACGAAGTGTGGACGTCAAAACACCCTCGTGATTGGTAAACGAATGTTGGCTTCTCCTCATGAGTGAGCAAAGCCTTCGAACTCGGTGTGTGAATGTTGCTGATTTTTGCCAACGTCATCATATTCACCATCGAATGGTCAGGGAAGGAAACTACGGCAAAACGCGACCGAACACCGGAACAACACGAAAGACGTGCCTTGTAATCATCTTTGTATTTTCCGTATGCTATTAAAGGCTGCTGATTCACGGCACGACTTTTCTTGAGCTTCAGTAGCATCAGCCACAATTCCTGATCTTTGAGACGGTCCCTCGCCTGTAATTAACAATGGAGCAGCCTGGCCATTGATTTCAACCGAGATTCCATCTCTGATTTCGAGTACCATCATTCGCCCACAGCGTTCCCACCGTTTCCTGACCGAGCTCAGAAATCGGTATCAATTTTTTAACAACCTCTCCACAATTCCTCGTTGTGCAGCGTACCTCTCATCGTCCAGGAAGAGTTGGAAA